>CAUYUJ010018012.1:117500-161382 GCA_963575745.1 Prorocentrum cordatum
GGCTGGGGCTGGCCGTGGCCAGAAAAGCCCTTGCAGGCAGCCTTGGGAAACCGTGGTCGGCGCATGCAGGCAGCGTGCCGATTCGGGAGGCCCCGGAGGGGCCCCAGACCCTGGCGCTCCCCGCTCCCGCCCCTGCGAGCAGCGCAGGCGTCGATATGCTGCGCCCGCGCGCATGTGCACTTCAGTGCCTCCCGCAGGCCGCTGCGCGATTCGCCTGCCCGCCATGCCAGGCGGGTAGAGTTCCAGTGCCCGTCGGCGCCGGCGGCCGCGCGGCGCGCCTGGCAGGCTGGGCTGTGGGTCGCACCGTGCTCGAGAAGCCGCTCCTGCGGCCGCGTGCCGCTGCACCCGCGCCGGGGTCTGGTGCTCCCAGGGCAGCTGGCCGCGGACGGGGCGCCAGAGCAGGGCGCAGGCGGGGGCCGCGAGGACGGAGTCCATGCCGAGCTCGGGGGTCTCATCGCGTCGGCCACGGCTCCCGGAGGCGGTGCAGCGTGGCCTCGGAGGTCGCGCGGTGCAGCTCGTGCAGCGGTGCCATCGGGAGGTCCATCACGACGCCGCCACACGGTGACCGTGCAAACCAACGGCGTCGTCCAGCCCATGCCTGTGCACCGTCGCGAGGGAGGCCGCTGCTGGCCCTCGCGCCAGTTGTCGCGGGGATTTGGCTCACGTCGGGCCTGTCCCTCTACAGGAGGGATATTCAAGAGCACTCAGAAATACTCAGGGGACGATTTCTTTGTTTTATATAACTATGCTTGACAATGTTCAGAATATGTTTTGACTAATTGTTTTTCGTCCAAAATCCGCCTGTAGGGGGACATGGCCGACCTAAGATTTGGCACAGCTGATGCGCATGATCCAGCGCTTCCACGCCATCTGCAGCCGCTCGCCCAGGCTGAGGTCCTCCGTCATCTTCTGCCAACGCTGGGCCCAAAATTTGATCGGACCGAGCTGCCCATCACGCCGGGGTCCACGTCATCGCACAGCTCGCCTCGGGCCCCGCGACCCATGCTCATTGCTTCGGTGCGGTGCAGAGGAGATGGTACATTACTGTGTCGCGGCCGTTTAGATACGATCTTTCTTAGCGACCTGTTTGACGATCTTCTTGCTGAAGGACCCCATTCTCACCTCCTGCCCGCTGCCGTGGTCGCGCCAAGGTTCTTCTCGCCGTCCACCATGCGCACGCTGTAGGGCCAGATCCCTCTGCCGATGCATTCGGCCAGCGGTGCCGTCGAAGTGAGTGCCATGCTTCTTGTTATGGTGCCCCAGGGGATTTCGCGCTTCCGTTTGATATTCGAACGCGATGACGGCCTGCGCCAAGAACAACATGCCAGCGCTGAACGAACGTGCGGAGCCCGTGCGCCGTTATGGCGCAGCCGTCGGAGAACAAGCACGCGCCTGCCCACGGGACTGCATTATGAGATCGTCGAGCTCAGAAGAGACAGGTGTGAGGCAGGAGCACGCTACGATGCCGCGCCCTCAGCGCCTCTCTTGTGAGTAGCACCCGTCCAAGACGATGCGCCTGTACGTGCCGACGAGGTCAGAGCAACTAGCAATGTGATGCTCCAGTTCAGGCTCTTCTCTCGGAAACAGTAGGCTCTGCTGCGCGAGTGGCCAGCGAAAAACCGACCACATTCAAACCAGATGGGTCGGTACCGCCCAGTGCTAGTGGGACGGGGACTGGCTCAGGGGAGCTGGGCGGGGATGAGCGAATGGATCATGCCACATTAATGGGGACGGGGCGCCCCTCGGCCGAGCCCCCAACAGTATGCCCACGGAGACTCCGGGCGAGGATTCGGCGGCGAAATCCGAACGCTACCCTCGCCGATCAACGATTCAGGCAACTCGATGGTAGGAATCGGAGTTCGTCGAACACTTGGCGCAATCCGAACCCTACCCCCGCCTCCCATCGATTCAGGGGAATCGGTGGTTTCTGGGGGTTGCTCGGATGTCTCCACCTAGAGTGAGTTGGCATATCTAACTGTTCAGTGGGCCTTCCCTAAGGAACCGGCTAGTGGACCGCTCAGGCTCCAGGTATCAGTTACGTGCCTGCTACGCGCAGCAGCGTTGGCATGGTCCCTGTTGGAACGAGTAGGAGGCCCCTGCAGCTAGCGAATCCCAACTTACCCCCGTCCGCGGCCTCCTTTTCCTCCCCCCTTCCTTTTTCCTCCTTCTGCCTCCCTCCTCCCCCCCGCCTGTCGCGCGCTCGCAATACATAACTATCTGTCGCGTCCTCCCTCGCGCATCCGCCTGTCGCCTCCTTCTTTATTCATTCTTCCCTTCCCACTTCTTCTCACCTCCTCCACCTCGCCTCCCCCCCTTTCCTTTCTTTTCCTCCCCTTTTCCCTTTCCTTCTTATCATCCCCCTCTCACCTCCCCCCCTTCTCTCCCTCCTTTCCCTTCCCCTCCGCCTCCTCCGCCACTCCTCTTCCCTCTCCTTCTCCTCCTCCTCCCCCTTCTCCTTCTCCCTCTCCTCCCCTCCTTTCCCACTGGCTCCCTCCCTCCCTCACCCTTCTCATTCTCCTGCTCCTTCCCCTCCTGCTTGTCAGCGCCGTTCTGGCTCAGGTCTCCTGAGCTTGCAAGCGCGTGCTTCAGAGCGGCTCGCGCTTGTGACCAAGTCGTCTGGAGAGGGGTCAGGCAGCTGCAGCTGGCTGCCGCATGTGGGCCCGCCGCCAGAGGCCCTGCTAGGACCGCGCCCGCCGCGCTGGAGCTGAAACTGTGGCTGCGATGGCAACTGGGCGTCGCGCGTCGCGTGTGGCCTGTCGTCGACGTGGCGAGCCAGCACCGCACGGGATTGTCCACGTTGCCAGGGCTGCGCTCCAAGCAGCGGCGGTGCCCAAGCGGGGCGGTCCAGGGCCCGAGGGGCGCGAGCCTCATTGGCAAGCGGGTGCTGGGGGCGCCCAACTCGAGCGAGTCCCCATTCAAGATTACACCAAGGCCCTGGAGGCCCTGGAGGCCAAGGCCCTGACGGGCCTCCCGGGTCCACGGGCAGCTCGAGCATGGGTGGCAAGCGGCCGTGGAGTGAGACGGGGGGGTGGGTTCAAGTCGGCGGCAGCGGCCTCTGGGCCAACCTGCAAGGATGTGCTGGCCTTCTTCAAACTCGATGTGTCGAGGTGTCATCCATCGCGGCAGTTGACGAGGCGGAGGAGAAGGCTACGGTGGTCGATGCCAAAGCCCCCAGTGCGCGCACTCCGCGGCGGAATGTGAAGGAACTTCCCTCGGCTGCAGCGATGGAGCTGCAGACGAGGGAGCTAGAGGCCGAGTTCGGTGAGGTCCAGTCCAACATGGCGGCTGCCAAGGTGGAGTTGGGTAAAGCCGAGGATCTGCTCGTCAAGCTGCAAGCGGCAGAGCCCGGCGACTCCTTGAAAGCCGTTTCCGCCAGCCTCGACGTCGCCGCCGTCGAGTCGCAGGCGGGCAAAGGTACGATCGCGCTCCTCCATCGGCTGCAGCCGGAGGCTGAGCAGGCCAGGCGTGCTTCACCTGCTGCTGCTGCCCCTCCTCCTGCTGGCGGTGCTGGCAAAGCTGCTGGAAGGACCGACGTCCCCGTCGACAACGGCGTTAACATCTCTGTCGACAGCGACGATATCGACATTGAGGTGCTGCAGGTGACGAATTCGCGCAGCTCCAGGCCGACATCTTCAGGCGCTGGACGAGCAATGGAAGGATCAGCCAGCTGGGAAGGAAGCCGCCACGTGCCCTCACACCCAGGCTGCAGCGGCCTTGGGAGTCAAACGCGCGTCGCAATTTTGACAGGGGACGAGGTAGGAATGGCCAGCATATCGGAATGTTTGACAGATCGCATCATCGATCTGGAATGGCCTGCCCTGGACTTTGCTGTGACAGCCGTGAGACATGAGCGGTGCTGGTCGTCCTGAGTTGAGCGTCCGTGCCATGTGGCCACCCCCAAGACATCAGGCCCCCTCTTTCGCTCTGGTGGTGGAGTCGCTGATCGTCGAGTGGGTGTGTCTACTGCTCACGTGGTTGGGTATATTTCCAACGTGGGCGGTCTGATATCCTGTGTGGAGGTAGACGCCAGCGGCTCGCCGCCTGCTTGTTCTGGTGGTGTGCGTGCGGACAATCGAGTCGGTGGGGATATATTCAACCTAGGTGGAAGTACGTCCAGTTTGGGTGGCCTTCTTCCCAACGCCGTGTCCGGTGGCGGCGTTGCTCGTCCTGGTCGCTCTGGTGGTGCGTGCGCTGGCAGTCGAGTGGGAGCTGCGGTCGGCGTGAACGAGGCCGGCAGCAGCGGAGGAGGTCGATGTCCAAGTCCCACGCGAGCAGGCAGCGCCCCGCGTTTTGCAAGGGGGGCGCGGGCAGACGTCTCCCGCCTCGCCCGTTGGGGGGGGGGCCGCGCGCTGATCACCCAGTCTCGGCTTGGAAGGAGGTTTCGGTGGCCCTCCGTGCCATGCGCGCTCCAGCTCTCGGAGCTGGCGTTACTGAGTCTGGTGCTATGCAGCTGGCAGCACAGTGTCTTGTTGTCTCTCCTCCCCGCTGCGCTGGGCCAGGTCAGGCTTGCGCTGGTCAGGGCCCCCCAGAACGCGGTGGTGAGATGCTGGGGCTGCGGGGGTTCGAGTTCGTTGAGCTCGCGGCCCTGCTCGTCGCCTGTCGGCGGGTCGCCCTGCCCGTGCCAGGCTGCGCTGCCCAAGAAGCCTGCCCCTCTTATAGGCGCCAGCAGCCCGAGGCACGCCGGGGCAGGCGGTGGAGGCGTCGCGCCAGCAGGGGCGCGCGCAGCGGGGGCCCATGCCAAGAAACGCCCTGCTCGCATCTAGGGTGCCCTGGGTTTCTGGGGCTTCGGTGGTTTTGTCGTGGAAGGCGCGGCGCTCCCATGCCAGAAATCGATGGGCGCCCTGGGGTCTCAGGGATGGGTTTCTCGTGGAAGGTTTCTTGTGGTCGGGCCCCCATTGTAGCGAGAGCCCTCTGGCGCCGCGATCGCTGGCGGCGCAGGTGTCGGCGGTGGCCGTGGGCGGCCAAGTGCAAGAGTTACTTGTAGGTTGCCGCCTCTGCTGCCGACCCCGCAGCGGACCTTGGGGTTTTGGTTGCGCTGTGTTCGGGCGGTCTTTTGTCGGGCGGCTTTGGAGGCCGCGTGGGTCGTTTTGGAGCGTCGGGAATTTTTTCTTGAACACGCCCAGGTGTCTTGGGCTGTTTTTTTGCACGTGTGAGCGCGTCTGGAGGGCTTGTCGGTGCTCTGGTGCTGCTGGCGTTGGTGTTGTTGGTTGTGAGCGGTAGTGATTGTGGTGCGCGTACTCGTTGGGGTTGTCGGGATGCGGCGTGTTTCTGCTCATCTACTGGCCTTTGGTCCATCCCGCGTCAGCGTTGCACTGTTGTGCAGAATTTTCTTGGATGCTCGTAAGGATGTCGTGCGAAGCCCTTCGGGGGGCCGGGCTGGTCTTCAGCCCATGCTGTTACCGTGCCAGGGTTGTGGCGCAGAGGCCTTTTAGGATGTTCGTTGGGAGTTGGGGAGACACTGTTCGGGTCCCGCGCAAGCCTTCGGCCCGCCCGCCTCCGTGCCTGGGTTGTGGATCAGAAAACGCTCAGGTGTTCAATGCGATCTTGTGAGAAGTCTCTCGGGTGCCTGGCAGGGGCAGTTTGGAAGCTTGTGGGGGGCCTCTTCGGAGCTTCTGGTGGCTTCTTGGGGGGCTCTTGGCCCCGCCCTGGGTTGTCTTCGTTTGTTCTTTGTGCCGTCTAGAGGTCCTCCTGGGCCGTCTTGGGGCCGACTTGGGGGTCTCTTCGGACGTCTCGGGGCTGTCTTGGGGGCCTCTTGGATCGCCTTCGAGCGTCGGAAGCCGGGAAGAGGTCAGGATGTCCATGGTCTTGCTATAAAAAAGCAAAGAGTATGAACGATTGTGGATTCCCGCGGCCTCCTCGCGAGGTCTCCTCGACGCTTGCTGGGGCGCATGGAGACATGTTTGAGCTTTCTGGAGGCGATCGTTGCCGTCTTGCTACTAGCGGGGTGATCTTTCAGGGGCTGCAGGCCTTTTTGAATCATCTTGATGGCTTTTTGGGGGGCGTCTGTGCCGGCCGGGGGACTCTCGACCCTCCCCGGATGCGATCGTTCCGCGCCGCCCCTGTCAAGCGCGCCGCGTCGGGCCTTCGAACGAGGAGTTTGGGAAGGGATGGGGGGTCTCACGCGGCGATGAGCCTGGAGGGGTGGGGGTCGGATGGGGCTCTGTCATTCCTCGGGCTCGCAGGCGCGTCGTTCCCTTTCGTGGTGTCGAGCCCCCCCGACCGACCAGTGGAGGTGGCTATTCATCGACGGGATCAGCATGGCGAGCGCCAGACTGTCGCCTGAAGTGGGCGCGAAACTTCGGGGGGTCATCTGAGACGTCGGGGCGACGGAGCGCGGTGACGGAGGCGCGCCGCGGCCGCTCGGCTGTTGAAGACGTGTGCTGAACGGTGGCTTCTGGCAGCTGGCACCCCCTGACTGGGGTTTCCTTGCTGATGTCCCCGCGGGGCGCATCTCGGCGGCGCGCGCGCGCGCCCCCCTGCCGCCCGTCTTGCACGGTCAATCTCCGCTGCGGGATGGAGCCGAGCGCGGGGTCCAGGGCGCGACGGAGCTGGAAGAGTGCGAACGATGCGACGACGCCTGGCTGCAAGAGGTGCAGGAATAATTTTGCACAGGATCGCTGACGGCGGACGCGCGTGCATTCTTGCGCGGGCGGGATGCGGGCGTTTCGGGGGGCTGGCTGGAAGGGGGCGTCCGTCGCGGGAATCCGACGGGTCGGGAGTTGCATGGCTGCGCGAGGGATGGCGGGCTCCCGGCAGCGGGCGCGCCCGGTGACGCCGAAGGAGATCCGCCAGCAGGAGTGAAACTTGCGCGGAAAAGGAACGCGCGAGGCGTCAGCTCGCGGTGGATCGCTCCGACGACCCGCGTTTCCAGTCCGAGAAGTTCTTCGTCGCGCCTGGTGCGTTTCCGAGCGGCGACGTGAAGTGCGAGGCGAACAAGCTCCGAGCGTCTTAGTACGTGCGCAGGCACATGAAGCCGATGGTGCATGTTCCTGCGCGGGATACCCCCGCGCCGGAGGCGCTACGGGAGCGGCCAGATTCGCCGCGGCAGAAGATGGCATGGCTACCGGGGCGCGGTGAGGAGCGTTGGTCGGTTCTGGCAGAGAAATTGCAGGGTGGGGGGGCCCGGGAACAGAATTCCCGTGGGGTAGTAGTGCCTGGGAGCAGTGGGAGGCGTTGGTCGGTTGTGGGTGAGAAGGTGTAAGAGTCGGGGCGCAGCGGGGGGCGTTGGTCGGTTTCGGGCGAGAAGTTATGGCGTAGAAATTCGAAGAACAGAATTCCTTTGTGGTGAGAGTTCTGGGGCGGGGTGGGGGGCGTTGGTCGGTTGGGGCCAAGGAATTGTAGGGTGGGGGTGGTCCCAAGAACAGGATTCCTGTGGGGTGCGGATGCTGGAACGCTGTGGAGAGCGTTGGTTGGTTAGGGGCGAGAAATTGTAGGGTGGGAGGTCCCAAGAAAAGGATCCCCGCGGGGTGGGGGTGCCGGCGCGCGGCGGGGGCCGTCGGTCGGTTTTGGGCGAGCAATTGCCGGGGGGGGCCCGGGAACATGATTCCCGCGGCGTAGGACTGCCAGAGCGCGCTGGGGGGCGTTGGTAGGGTGGGGCGTCCCAAGAACACGAGTCCTGTGGGGAATGCGAGATTTGCTCTTGGGTCAAAAATTATATGGTGGGGGGTCCCAAGATCCAAGATCAGAATTCCCGCGTGGTGGGGAAGCTGGAGCAAGGTGGGGAGTTGGTCGGTCTTGGGCGGGGGGTCGCAAGAACAGAATTCCTGCGGGGTAGGGATGCCGGAGCGCGGTGGGGGGCGTCGGTCGGTTGTGGGCGAGAAATTGGAGGGTGGGGGGTCCCGAGAACAGAATTCCCATGGGGTGGGGGTGCTTGGGCGCGGTGGGGAGCGTTGATTGGTTTTGGGCGAGACACTGTCGGGTGGAAGGGGTAAGAACAGAATTCCTCTTGCGGGGTGGAAGTCCTGGGGCGCGGTGGGGGGCGTTGGTCGGTGTTGTGGGAGACATTGTAGCGGGGCGGGTCCAAGACTATATTTCCGTGGAGTGGGGGCGCCAGGGCGCGGTGGGGGGCCTTGGTCGGTTTTGGCGGGCAAGTTGCAGGGGAGGGGGTCCCAAGAATGCAATTCCCGTGGGGCGGGGGTGCCAGGGCGCAGTGGGGGGCGTCGGTCGGTTCTGGGCCAGAATGTGTAGGGTGGGAGGTCCGAAGAAACGAAATCCCGCGGGGCGGTGGCGCCGGGGTGCTGTTGGGGGCGTTGGTTGGTTTTGGGCGGGCGATTTTCTGCTGGGGGGGCGCAAGAGCAGGATTCCTGTAGGGTGGGGATGCTGGAGCACGGTGGGGAGCGTTGGTCAGTTTTGGGCGAACAATTGTAGGGTGGGAGGTCCCATGGGAGGACAAGAGTTCCCGCGGGGTGGGGGTGCCAGGGCGCTGTGGGCGGCGTCGGTTGGTTTTGGGCGAGAAATCGTAGGGCGGGGGGCCCCGAGAACAAAATGCGCACGATGTCGGGATGCCGGAGCGCGGGGGCGGGGGGGCGCCGGTTGATTTATTGGGGGGAAATTGCAGGGTGGGGGGTCCCAGGGGCAGAATTCCCGCGGGGTGGGAGTGCCGGAGCGCGGTGGGGGGCGCTGGTCGGTTTTGGGCGAGAAATTGTAGGGTGGGGGGTCCCAAGAACAGAATTCCCGCGGGGTGAGGGTGCCGGAGCGCGGAATGGGGCGTCGGTCGGTTTTGGGCGAGAAATTGTAGGGCGGGGGGGCCAAATAACATAATTCCTGCGGGGTGGGTGTGCCGGGAGCGCGGGGGCGGGGGGTGCGTTGGTCGGTTTTGATACGGCGGGGGATCCCAAGAACAGGAATCTCATGGGGTGGGGATGCCGGAGCTAGGCGGGGGGCGTTGGTCGGCCGTGGGCGAGAAATAGCAGGGTGTGGGGTCCAAGACTAGAATCCCTGCGGGGTGGGGATGCTGGAGCGCGGTGGGGGGCGCTGGTCGGTTTGGAGCAAGAAATTGTAGGGTGGGTGGCCCCAAGAACAGAATTCCCGTGGGGTGGGGGTGCCGGAGCGCGGACGGGGGCGTCGGTCGGTTTTGGGCGAGGAATTGTAGAGTGGGGGGTCCCAAGAATGCTGGAGCGCAGTGGGGGGCGTCGGTAGGTTTTGGGTGAGGACTTGCAAGGCGGGCGGTCCGAAGAACAGAAATCCCGCGGGGAGGGGATGCCCGAGCGCGGTGGGGGGCGTTGGTTGGTTTTAGGCGAGAAATTGGGGTGAGAGGTCAAAAGAACAGAATCCCCGCGGGGTGGGGGGGCCGGAGCGCGGCGGGATGCGTTGGTCGTTTCTGGGCGAAAATGTTTAGTTATAGGGCGGGAGGTTCCAATAATAGAATTCCCGCGGGGTGCGGGCGCCGGGGCGCGGTAGGGGGCGTTGCTCGCTTTTCGGGGGGGAATAGTCAGAGTGGGGTCTCATGGACAGAATTCCCGTGGGGTGGGGGTGCCGGGGCGCGGCGGGGAACGTTGCCCCGTCGGTTTGGGGCGAGAAGTTGTAGGGGGGGAGTCCCAGGAAGATAATTTCCCGTGGGGTGGGGATGCCGGGGCGCGGAGGGCGTTTGTTGGTTTTGGGCGAGAAATTGTAGGGTGAGGGGCCCCGGGGATATTATTTCCGTGGGGTGCGGATGCCGGGGTGCGGCGGGGAGCCTTTGTTGATTTTGGGCGAGAAATTGTAAGAGTGGGGGTCCCAAGAACTGAATTCCCGTGGAGTGGGGATGACTGGGCGCGGTAGGGGTGTTGGTCAGTTTTGGGTGAGAAATTATACGGTGGGGGGTCCCAAGAATTGAACTCCCGTGGGGTGTGGGTGCCGGGGCGCGGTGGGGGGAGCTGGTCGGTTTTGAGCGAGAAATTGTAGGGTGGGGTGTCCCAAGAATAGAGCTCTCGTGGGGTGGGGGTGCTGGGGCGTGGTGGTGGGCGTTGGCTGGCTTTGGGTGAAACATTTTAGGGTGGGGGGTCCCATGTGCTGGGGCGCGGTGGTCGGTTTTGGGCGAGAAAATGTAACATGGGGGGGTTCAAGATAGAGCGCTCATGGGGTGGAGGTTCTGGGGCGTGGTAGGGGTGTTGGTCGGTAGTGGGTGACAAAAACACAGGTAGGTGGGTCTCAAGAATAGAGCTCTCGTGGGGTGGGGGTGCCGGGGCGTGGTGGGGGGCGTTGGTCGGTTTTGGGCGAGAAATCGTAGGGTGAGGGAGCAGCTCTCGTGGGGTGGAGGTGCCGCGGCGCGGAGAGGTGCGTTTGTCGGCTTTGTGTGAGAAACTGTGGAGTGCGAGTTCCCGAGAATATAGAGCTCTCGTAAGGTGGGGGTGCCAGGGCGTGGTGGGGGGCGTTGGTCTGTTTTGGGCGAGAAATTGTAGGGTGGAGGGTCCCAAGGATAGAGCTCTCGTGGGAGCTGGGTCAAGCGCGGTCAGGATGCTGGCGATGTCAGGCGCGGTTCGGGGTGATTGCCTGGTGAAAGGTCGTAAGGAGAAAGTCAAGGCACGAACGGCTGATCGCGCGATTCTGGGGTCGGCGGATTTCCAGAGACGAACGCCGGGCAGATGTCGAGGGCCCTGTTCCCTGCCGGGCAGCACTGCCTCTTAAGCTGGCCCGCCCCCGCGGCGCCGGCAGCCCGAGGCGCTCCGGGGCAGGCGGTGGAGGCGTCGCGCTGGCGCGGGCGGGCGGCGAGAGCCCCCCTGGCACTGCGAGCGCTGGCGACGTGGGGGGGGGGGAGCGGTAGCAGTGGGCGGCTTTTTCCAACAGTTTCCCACATGAGAAATACGCTAGGTAGATGTCGAGGCGGCGCCCTAATCCAAGCCAGGCAGCGCCGCTCAGGAAACCAGCCCTTCCGGGCGGCGCCAGCAGCCCCGGGCACTCGGGGGCAGGCGGTCGAGGCGCCGCGCCGGCAGGCGAGCCCAACGAGAGTCCCTTCGACGCCGCGAATGCCCAGGACGTCGAGGTCTGGAGCGCGAGCGCTTCAATCCGAGGCCGAAGAGAGCGGCGGCATCGCCGGGCGGCGACCGCGTCGGCGCAGCGCCCCCCTTGGCAAGGGAGTCCATGGGCCCCCAGATCGAGAGCCGAGCGCGCAGGAGGGGCGCAGCGCTTCCACGTCGACGGCGACGGCGAGCTGGAGGCGTAGAACCTCCGCGAGGACACAGCGCAGGAGGTCTCGCGCGGCGTGGATGGGGCTCATGGATGAGTCCGCGGCCGAGCTCTCCCTGGGTCACCTCGTGGATGGGCTCATCGACCGCGAAGTTGGAGGAGGAGGAGGAGGAGGAGGAGGAGGAGGAGGAGGAGGAGGAGGAGCCGACCCGCTTCCTGGGCCTGGGCGCGGGGTCGCGGCGCCCTCGCGGCCCCCGGGCGCGGCGGCTTCGGACGTGGCGTCGACGCGCTGGTCGACAGGGGGGGGCGGGGGCCCTGCGCTCGACAACGATGCGGCGCAGATCATCGTGAAGAGCGTCCCAGACCTCCTCGAGTCATGAAAAATCACGACGGGAGGTTTTTCGCTATTTTCGGCCTCTCAGGGCCCTTACCGGGCCTCGGGACCGTCAAAAAACGACTCGGGATGAAAAACCGGTCCCGGGGAATGGGTCTGGACCTCTGGGGGTCGCGTCATGAAAAAATCATGACGTCGGGGGTCTGGGGTGCTTGAATTGCGGCAGCGTGGGCGCGAGATCCGGCAGATGCTTGCAGGTTGGCGCGGGCTGCTGGCGAATGCCCCGATGCGCCGCTGGGAGCGCGCGCGCGTCGTGAAGCAGGAGTCGGCTATGAAGACCCGTGAGTTGGAGCTGGCGGGCGCGTTCTCTGTCCTCCTTTGTCGCGTTTGGCGGCGTGCTGTGGGGGGCAGTGCCAGTTCATGAAGGTGCCGATGCACTTGGTGAGCATGATGGGCCCCAGGCCGTCGGTGCCCGAATGCCTTCCTTCGGATGCTTTCAGGGGCGGGGCTTGCCTGGCGCGCGGGCGGCCCGCGTGCGAGCGAGGCTGCGCGTCTGCGGCCGGGCGGCGTGATAGCCGCCGGACTGACGAGAGAGCCAGTCGGGTGGACGCAGCGAAACCCGCATCGGCAGGGCGCCTTGCCGAGCTCGGGGTGGCGTCTCGTCGCTGCATGTAGCCCGGCCCCTCTGGCGCTGCAAGGGGTTCCAAAAGGCCCCCCCCCTTGAGCACCCCCCTCTTCCTCCTTCTGTCGCGCGCCCACCGTCGCGCCCGACGACGGCGACTTCTTCTCGAAACTAGCTCCCCGGATCCCTCCCGGCGCCCGCCCTGGTCAGTTCCCTCGGCAGGCCAGGGCGAAGACGACCCCCAGAAAAGCCCGAACAGCTTCGACTCTTCATCGATATATCGACGGTGGAGACGGCGACGAGGAGGATTATATTTACCTGTACGACCGCCCTGCGGGCGATGGGGAGGTAGGGGGGGATTGAAATCATATGCCCACCCTGACTGACCTCCAGCCTGTCACCTTGATATCATCTCTCTCTTTCTCTCTTTTTTTTTTTCTCTCTCTCTCTCTCTCTGAGTCTCTCTCTCTCTCTCTCCCTCTCTATCAGAGTCTCCCTCCACCACAATGATGATCGCGATGACGATGAGATCCCACTATCTACCTATCCGTCGACCGACCTATCGGTGAATCTCACTGTCGATGTCACTATCGACCTCAAAAGCAAAATGAGAAAGCCCGCCGCAGGCGCCGAAAAACGATTTGTTGTCGGACAACCACAGGACAACCATCGGCACAACCACCAGACAACCATTAGGACCAACAATCGCGCAGAGGCGCCGACAAAAACGAATTGATGGATTGGGTTGGGTGGATTGGATTGGATGGGATAAGATGAACTGGAAAAGGTAATATGGTTTGGATGGAAAGAGATGGATTGGATAAGGTAAGATGGATTGGATTGGCCCGCCGCAGGCGCAGAAACAAATGAATTTATGGATTGGGTTGGATGGATTGGATTGGGTGGGGTAAAATATGATTTGACAATATGGGTTGGATAAGATAAGAGGTATTGGATTGGACAAGATGGATTGGATCAGATAAGCTTGATTGGATAAGAAAGCCCGCCGCATGCGCCGACAAAAATGAATTGATGGATTGGGTTGGGTGGATTGGATTGGATGGGATAAGATGACTTGGATAAGATAAGGTGGGTTGGATTGAAAGAAATGGCTTGGATAAGATAAGGTGGATTGGATTGGCCCGCCGCAGGCGCAGAAACAAATGAACCGATGGATTGGGTTGGGTGGATTGGATTGGGTGGGGTAAGATATGGTGGGACAGTATGGGTTGGATAGCATAAGATGTATTGGATTGGACAAGAGGGAACGGATAAGATAAGCTGGATTGGATAAGAAAGCCCGCCGCATGCTCCGAAACACATGGATTGTGATATTGACGACATGCGTTAGCGCGGGGACACCTGGGACACCCGGGACACCGCCCGGCCCAACTCGGACACCTCCCGGCCACCGGCGGACGGGAAACGGACTTTCGCTCCTACTGACACCCGGGACACCCGGGACACCGCCCGGCCCAACTGGGACACCTCCTGGCCACCGGCGGACGGGAAACGGACTTTCGTTCCTACTTCGGCCTAGCTACAGGAGGATCACGCGCAGCTTCGCCTCGCCCGCACGCACGACACGAACACGATACCGAAACCGATTTCCCGGTGGGGGGTCTCCGTTTCATTGCGATCTCACCCCCAACCTCCGATGTTCGGTTTATTGTCATGATGATACTGGTGATTCTGATTATGATGGTTGTGGCGGTTGCGGTTATGATGCTGGTGATGGTGACGGTGTCGGTGATGTTGATGTTGATGTTGAGGGTGATGGAGGTGGTAGTGGTGGTGGTGGTGATGGTGGTGGTGGTGGTGGTGGTGGTGGTGGTGATGACGACGGTGACGGCGGCGACGACGACGACGACGAGCCCGAAGTGTTTCTCGGAACGCGACTCGCGCCCTCGCCTCGCGGCCACCGTTCGTCACAGCCCGGGGCCTGGCAGGAGTTGTCCGGCGGCGGCATCAGCAAAGAGGCGGGCGGGCGGTGGGCGAAGCGGGTCCGGGGATGGGGGGAAGGGAGGAGGGGGGGAGGAGGGGGAAAGGGTGGGGGAGGAGGAGGAGGCAAGCAGTGTGCGCTCGCGTCATGTCTGACATCCTTCCCCTCCCTCCCATCCCTTACCATGGCGTAGATTTCCTCTCGATTCGCATTGTCGGATGTCGTAGCATGGCATAGCATTACATGGCACAGCATGGTGTTTAAGATCAGTGCGTAACCTGACATAGCATGACGTGGCGACGCGGGCGGCGGGGCTTCTGCGGGCCAGAAAATCAACGAATCGACACCGAATGCGTAATCAGTTCCGATGGTTGCTTCGGGTGGCCATTTTCTAGATTTGGGGGCCTATCTGGCAGGACCGAAAACCATGCCGTGGCATGGCGCTGAAAGTAACGACGCTAACGCTGCAGCGGGAGCACGATTCGGAAGCGCGGAAATGAGGCCAGCGCTGCAGCGGGAGCACGATTCGGAGGACGCGTAGCCTGACATAGCATGGCGTGGCGACGCCCCAAAGTGGGGGGTGGCTTCTGGGACTCAACAACTCAACCAACCATCCAAGAAACGACACCGAATGTGCAATCAATTCCGATGTTTTTTTTCCGGGTGGCCATTTTCTAGATTTGGGGGCCTACATGGAAGGACCGAAAACCATGCCGTGGCATGTCGCTGGAAATGGTGACGCCAACAACGCTGCAGCGGGAGCACGATTCGGAACGAGCGGAAGCGTGGACATGAGACCAGCGCTGCAGCGGGAGCGCGATTCGGAACGAGCGGTAGCCCGAAAAGAAGGCCAGCGCTTCAGCGAGTGCAGCCTTCTGAAAACAAGCCCAAGCGAAAATCCAACTCCCGGTAATCTTTGGTGTAAAAAACCAGTACGCGGAGGGGGGCCGAATCTTTCCTGCACGTCACCAGGAGAGAGAGGAGGGTAGTATTCATATTGTGTCATTGTTGAGAGGAGGAGGGGGGAGGAGGGGGGAGGGGGAGTGGGGAGGAGGGGGGACGAGGGGTGATTAGCAGGGGGAGGAGGGGCGGGGGGGCAGAAGGAGGAGGGGAGGGAAGGGGTAGGGGGGAGGAGGAGGGTAGGGGGGAGGAGGGAGGAGGGGCGGGGGGGGGATTTCCAGGATTTCCGCCATCACGTAGTGATATAAGGCTGAGCTCAGCATTTGGGAAACAGGTCGCGATTGATTCGATCCAAATACTCGCGCCTGGCCTTGGTGATTAGTGGGGGCGACATGGATTACCTAAGCCCCTGAGCTGGGCCTGACCGAAAAAATCCGCACGACCCACAAAACCATACTCCAAGGTCTTTGTGATACCGAAGGGCGTGTGAGGGATGCGTCCAGCCACCTGCCAAGTGCAAACTCCGTCCAAGGGGGGCTCGGGATAACTTGGCATTCACGGGCAGGGGAGGGATGCAAACGCTTTTCAACCGTTCGGACTCCTTATTCTTAGAACACGAACTGAAACACACCGAACACGCTCTGCCATTTTCGGTCAGGGTGTGGGCAGAGGCGAAACGGGCCAGGGAAAGAGGAGGAGGAGGCCGAGGGGCAGGGGGACCAGGCGGGGCTAGGGGAGCCCCTTCCTCGGCCTTGACGGCCTGGGAAGCCTGGATCGAGTCTAGCCCCGCTCTGAGCAGACGCCTCCTGACAAGTCTCGCCTTACGTTCAACTTGAAGCACTCGAAATCTGTCGGTCTCTGGGACCCTGGCCAGCTTAGCTGCTGCTCCAGCCAGCTCGTCTACACAAGTGTTGCCTATTATTCGCCAGCTATCCCACCCCCGCTGGACAACTTCTCTGGCTGAGAGGTGGGACAGTACCTGCGCAACTACAATGTCACTCGGCCTTCTTCTACCCTGAACACTGAGGGTGAGACCGATGCTGCGCCACAGATCAGCCTGTGGGCCCTGAGGACAGTCGAACGCGGAGGCGTACCATCCTCGAGCAACCTCGGCACAGTCTGTCACGTAAACTACGGGCCCCGTCGTGAAACGGACCGTCCATTCTAAGGCCTGGAGCTCACCCCTGGGGACCGTTTGGGCCGACCCCACCAGGGGCCCGAAAAGGTACGGGCCCAGCTCACACGGGTCAAAACTCTGAAACGTGGCAACCGCGCACCCTATTCTACGAAGCCTACTGTCGTGGGTATCTCTTCCCCCAGAGGCGTCCCCGAAAATAAAAATCGGCGAGTCCTGAACCCCGTGGCCGAGACACCCAGGACCGAGACGCCCCTCGGGCAGATTTCCTCAGAAAAGAACTTCTTCCAGAGCAGGGGCGGGCACGCGAGTCCACTCACTGGGGATCACTCCCCTCATCCAAAAACACGGCCACGCCTCATGTCCTGCCTGGGCCTCAGCGACCAAGCAGTCCGATTGAGCATAGGCGGCTGACCCTTGGTTTTTGCTGCAAAGCTAATTGCGATGCAAAGGCGAGTCTGACACTTCGCCGCATCGCTCGCACAGGTCGGACGTGCTGATATTGGCCATGCGCTTGCGATCCTGAGTCCAATATCCGCCCGTGGCGATGGTGACCATCAGCTCTGACAATTGACGCCCCTTCTTGGCATGTAGGAGCATCGCGATATATGCACGGTAACTCTGCCAGTCTGCGCCCTGCTCCAGGCCGCCTCCACAGAACAAGCCCGCTGCCTCCTGCCAGAGCTGCAAGTACAACGTGTCCTCGAACTCCTGCAAGAGCGGCCGCGCCTGATCCAGGCCAACAAAGGCATCTGTGGAAAATTCCCACGTATGCTCCATGTTGCTCCCGTCACTCGGCACCTGCCACTCCGTCGCAGACTTCAAGTTCCATCCAGCTTGTAGCAAATACAACACTGCAGAAGACATGGGCCCGCGTACATGGCGACTACGCTGGCCTGGAGGAACCTGCTGCAAACCAGACACTGTGCGGGACCACACTAGTTGGATAGATGGCCGAAGGCGAGGCTCGCGCAACCAGCATTCCAACCACTGCGTGATGCACAACCCCGGCAGCACCACACCTGGATCGGCACCAGGGAGACGGAGTGCAAGCAATGAGGTCAGACATCGTCCCCGTTTGTGTGACCCTGCGGCTGCACCTAACCTCCTCCTGTGACTGAGCATCACAGAGCCAAAGCATCCCAGCACTTGGTGACCATAAGTGGCCGACGCCTGGGGACCCGTCCTCTGGATCTCTGGATCCTGCACGTGGTCGTCCACCTCCTCGCAGCAGCAGCGAAACGCCGACGCCGTTGGTGTGAGGCCCCCGACTTCTTCACCCTTTTGCGCGCCGTGTCCCTTCCATGGCGACGACCCCCCGCTAGGTCGACCCCAAGATAGGCCGCCTGCAGCACAGGTGTGATCTCGATGCCTTTACGACGCAGCCTCCGCGCCACCTGCACCGCGTCTTGGTGGGTCGAGCACACTACCACACTCTTCGCCGCGATGCCCAACTTGAGCTTCCGAACCTCCTTCACTGTAGTGGAGACCGCCTTCACCAGAGTGCCTCGAACATGACCCCTACTGCCCGAAACTTGCTCTAGCAAGTCGTCGATCCAAATCCTCTGCGACATCGACGGGTGAACAATCGCCAACTTCTCGCATATTACTGCCGTGATACATTTGGCAAGCCTCGTGCCACTGCGCGATCCTTGAATGACCGACTTCGTGGCCTGAAAGGGCAACGAGTACGAATCCAGTTGGGACAGCATACGAGGAGCCATGAACAATTGAACCTCCAGGAACAACACCACTGGAGGATACCCTTTCTTGATCGCGCACTCCGCTAGGATGGGCCACTCGATGCCGTCGTAGAAGGCCTCCACGTCCAGCAGCGCCTGCCCGTGGGGCACCTGAAGGGAAGTCTGCACCTCGTCCTCCAGCGCCCTCGCGTACGCCTCCCTCAAGGCGCTGTTGCCTGCGAGGGCTGCGTCCCAGTAATCATCTTGCTGGTCTGCCCAGCTTCGCACGAGAGGCTCTCGCGCGAGCGACCATACTCTGCACAGCGCGCCGAGCAGCCCGATGCAACGGTCTCCGCCCGACTTCTTGCCGAGCAGGCGTCCCAGCACGCATAGCACCTGCCACGACCAGCTGAGGCCCTGCCCTATCATCGTGAACAGCTGCACGAGGTCGCCGATGGCCTGGTCGGGCAGACGGCTGAAGTCCAGAGGGGACAGCCTGTCCACCCCTTGCCCCGCGCGAGGTTTCATCCTTGCCAGAGCTCCCCTGACCTCCTCGATGGAGAGCGGGGCCAACTGCTCAACTTCGGCGTGCTCCCGAATCAAATAACATGCGCGCATGATATCGTCATGATCGGATACTTTAGATGTCCACAACTGATGCCAACGAGAGATCTCGCAATCCACTATCTCCAACGGATGCACAAGCTTCTTATTGCCGATGTGGTACTCGTCCACTTCGGGAGCCAGATCTTTAACCTACTTATGCGCTGCACCAAGACTTTCCACCGAACCAATTCAACTCTGGAAGTCCCGAAGCGACGCCGAGGCTGCACGGTTCTGTGCCTCCCTCGCCGATTTGAAAGCCATTTCCTCCATTCGGACAAGTTCGTCTAAACTCAGATCCTGCAAATGTCGAAGAGCCCCAAGATATTGCGACCAGCTATGGCCGAGCGAGCCTGCAAAACTGGTTCCTGCTCCGCCCAGCGGCTGGTCCGCCAAACCAAGAGCATCTTGAGAAAGATTAGCCATTTGCATGATGCCGTTGTTGCGCCGACGATGTCGGCACGCCTGCTTGATAAGTGTACGCCCTCTGCACCACCAGGCTGCCACTCCATCTCGAAGAGGTTGAGACCTGACGCGCTCGGGTTCCCTGACTGGGCCGACGACCAGCTGGGCGCCGTTGGTCCGTGATTGTGTCGGAGCCGCCCCGCCGTGGTGAGCCACGATCGTGCACTCAAACGTGGACACCCATCGGGCGAAACAGCTGCTGATGGGCAGGATGTGGCGCTGCCCAGCCGAGAAAGCGAGGGACCGTCTGATGGGGTTCCAGACGTCCTCAAGGGAGTGTGAGTGCCAAGAAGCTCGAGCCGAGGCAGCATCCCAGGTGGAAGAGGGGATGGCGAATGGGGGGAGAGAGGGCGCAGCAGCATCGGCAGTCGAGGGCGGATCAAGCTGCTCGTCAGCCATGCTGACGCCCGAGCCCCCAGGACGCTCGACAGGGGGGACCGCCGAAACATCCCTCCGAACTTCGCTAATTGAACACTCATGTACTGACAAAGAGCGTTCTTGCTGCTCGAGCTCGCCTGTTTGCTCGGCGGGGCTACCTAGATCACCTGCATTATGATAATAAGCTGGCCGAAAACACGATTCAGACGCCCACGGGTCCTCCTCCTCCTCCTCCCCCAAGGCTTCGAAATCGAAAAGATCCCCGAAATCGTCCGAGCCACTTCTGGGCTCAGCCACAGACGGGGAGATCGGGCCCTCGGGGGGTTCGGGGCCTTCCTGAGCGGGTTCGCCTGAGGTGCCAGCTTTTGAAACGAAACTGTCTGAAAAAAAGCTCGTCGCAGTCGGCGCGGATCCTTTCTTGTGCAAGCTGGGATCGGACCTGCTGCCCCGCGCGCGCCTTGCTTGACTTCGACCCAGCCACGGGACTGATGCACGGGCGCGGGACCTGCGGCAGGCGCGGTGCGGTGACGAGGGAACGCTGCAGTAATTGCTCACCAGATCCGTGAAGGGTGAGCTCGAGGCCTACATGAGGCCCCCAGGGGACGTCAGACCTAGCTCCGAGAGATTTAATGTAAGGCAAAGCGTTCTCAGACGACATCACAAAATCGATATGGGAACTGCCTGCACTCCCGGCGCAAGTGTAGTCAACCTTCGATTGCCTGATGTGACCGCCTACACGCCTGACAAAACTGGACTGACGGAACGTGTCGACTCCTATGTTGAAGTCTCCTATCACGATCCACGGCAAATGTAGCATCTGAAGCAAGGCCCCTAATTTTCCAAACCGCTGCGTGTTGTCACCCCAAAATCCTTGCGAGGGGTGCTGATAAAAAAGAATCAAGACTATAGGGTAGCCTTGGCAGTGCACCACTGACGGCACGAAGCCGTCGAAGGCGTCAGCGCCGTCTGCACAGAGCGACATCGCTTCGGACGCCTTGGCAAACAGACGGTGCACATTGCGATGGCCTGGTGCCCAGAGCGCCTCACCTCCTTCGTTGGCTCTCTGACTGTGGCCGCACTCGTGCCCTTCCCCGTGCTCCGAGCCATGTTAACTAAGAACTTCCACTTGCACTGCCGGGACTTCCTCGCCCACTGCGTACGAGTATGGCACCCCGAATGCGTCTCGACTGCCCCGATGAGGTCGCATCTGGACATGGTCTCTTCGGAGCTGAGGAAGGGCCGAGACTTCTTCCCCAAGCATATGATGTTGCTGAAAAACATCCTGACCACTGAACTCCCTGGCGACTCTGAGGTTGGCGAAGGCGCTCCGTCTGTCGCCGCTGAACTCGACGTAGCACCTGACGACTCCGATGAGGTAGAAGGACAGAGAGCAGCCGCCGCTAAAACTGCTTCCTGCCCTGGCGACTCCGAAGATGAGGAAGGCTGCGCCGCCGCTAGAACGCCGCCTCCCCGCCCTGCTCGTCACTGAGCAACTTTGCTAGCAGCATCGGCCGCCGCCTGCCCCGCTGCAGTGGCTGCCCGGATCCTGGCCATCTCGGCCTCGATCTCCGCCTCAGACGGGCTGCCTGCCGCTGCTGCCGTCGCCGAGGCGCCTGGGCCTTCGCCCGCGCCGCCCGCGGCCGCCACGCCTGCATGTGCAGCCCCTCCCCCTGGAACGGGAGCGGCCGCCTCGCCGCCTGCGGGAACCCCGCTCCCTGGCGGCGCTGCGGGCGCGGCGCCTGGCTCCTCGGCGACCCCGCAGCGCCTCTTCTTCTTGATGCGTTCCGTGACCTGCTTCTTCAAGGACTCGACGCTGTCCCTCCACTTGGTGATCTCCTCGGCCTTGTTGAGCACCGACTGCTGCGCCGCCTTCAACTCTTCTTCAACTTTGCGTAGCTCTTGCCAATCTTCATTGCTGCACTTGAGATCGTCCAGTTGCTGAAAGAACTCTGCGTCCCACGTGAGGTTGAACATCGGCTCGGCCTTGGCTGGCGTCGTCTCGGTGACCGCGCCCGTCTCCTTAGCCAAGGCCTGCGCTTCCCCTCGGCGGTTGATCTCCGCCAGGGCCAGCACGCGGGCCGCCTCCGACTCCTTCTCCCTCGCAGCACTCAGGTTCAGCTCCAGGCGCTTCACCTGCTGCGCCGCCTGCGTATACTTCGCGCTGGCATCTCGCCAGGCCCCAGCCGCGCGGCGCACCGCCTCCTCAGCCGCGAGAGGCTTGCCTGCCGCCGCCGCCGCCTGCTGGGCCTGCTTCAGCTGCTCCTCGAGGATCTGCCTCACCTTGGGGTCCTTCACCACCGCCAGGGCGCCCGACAGCGCGACCACCGTCTGCTGCGTGGAGGTGGTCTCGGTGCCTGCGCTCCCCTTGGGCGGCTTGGCCTCGAGCTCGAGCTGAGTGTCCTTGCCTTTGCCCTTGCCCTTGCCCTTGCTCTTCTCTCCCTTAGGGACGTAGAGCTTCACGGGCCTGTGACAGATGCGGCACTTGCATTCGTTGGCCATGAGCTTGGTATTGAACTCATGCGCGCCGCACCCCGCACACGTGCTCCAAGGGTTCGTCATGGCCCTGGGATCGTGTGCTGTGTCCCCACTTTCGTCGACGGGATCTGCTGCGCTCTGGCGCGCAGACGACCCGCCGTCCCCCATGCACCACGTGGAGGCGTGGGGCTGGCCGAGTGCGAATCCAAAATGGTGCGCTCGTGCCAGAATGCTTGAGGGAGGGGCGGGGGGGGGAGGAGGGAGGGAGGAAGGGGGCGGGGGGGGGCGAGGAGGGGGAGGAGGGAGGAGCTTCGAGCTTCGAGCTATCCGACGTAGTCGTTAAAAGAAAGATCAAGAACCGCGGTGACGCTGCTCAGCCTTGCCAAGCTGCTTCGGCCACAGGCCCGCCGTCAACCGATTGGGATAATCACGGCGGTGGGGCTTCACATATAAATCGCATGAGTCTCCGAGACTTCGCAACTGTCGATCTCCGTAACACACGTGGAACAAAGCCATACACCCAGGGACGGCTTAAGTCTCAGCGAATGCGTGCTATGTGCCCACCCCCCAGCGATATGGAGCCGCCCCCCCGAGGGTACAGAGGCAAACCTACTATCGATCGAATGGGGCTCAAAACACGGAGACGCCCAGAAAGTCTTGGACTCTTTCTGGTTGGTGGTCCCGAAACACCGCAGACACTGCCTACGATCATCGCTCAACCTGTGCTGGGACAGCAGGGAGGCAATAGTAGCAGGCGCAGGAGGAGGAGGAGGAGGAGGAGGAGGAGGAGGAGGAGGAGGAGGAGGGGGAGGGGGGGGAGGCCCTACCCTCCTCGCGACGCAGCTCCCACCCAGTTCCTCGGCGACCAACGTGTCGGAGGTGGCTCTGAGGAGCCGCATCCGCACCATTTAGATGAGCCTCTCTGCCTGAACCGCGCGCCGCAGTGCCTGGACGGGCACTCGGGCGCGCTCCGCCGCCTCGGCGGCGAGATGATCGACGACAGTTTTTTTTTAACAGCTAATCACGATGGCACTCGCAGTGTCACAATCTGCTCAAGAATCAAATGAAAGTGTAACAGAACTGAAACGAGGCCCCGTCTGCTTGCCAATAATTTTCCAATCGCGAGCCACAAGTCAGCGTTCGGCCCTGACGGCCTGTCGTACAGGCGGTTATAAAAACCTGAAGCAGCAGTGCCGCAGTCGGTAACGTAGCAGATGGCGCCGGCTGTGGCCTGGAGGGCGAGCTGCAGTCCACGCAGCTCGCCGCGCGGCACGGTCTGTCGGCTTCCAGCCAACGGGCCGATGATCGAGGATCGCACACGGCATGGCTCGTACGACTGCAGCGCCACTATCGCAACTCCAACTCTTGTGAAGCGAGGATCCGAAGTCATTTTTCCTCCGCTGGCGTCTCCGAAAATGATGAGAGGGTCCCCAAGATGGCCGTATCCCAGACAAGCCTCCATATCCTCCGAATTCGTCCCAGTGATGGTCCAAGACTCCTGAGACGGGGGAGGGGGGACTTGAGTGTAGCTCGATGGAAGGAGACCTCTCAACCACGTACACGGTTCCGCATCTGACTGTGCAAAGGCTGCGCTGACCAAGCAATCCCTGTCCTGGTAGGCCTTCGCTCCTTGATTCGCCTCGCAACTCCAGTCACGATGAAACATTGTCTCTGGGCATTTGCGACATCTTGGGCACAAGACATCTTCCACTCCTCCCTTGTTCTCCTCCTGCCTTCGAGCTCGCGTCCACGAACCTCCACAAGCAATGGAAACGAGAATCTCAGAGAGACGATGTCCGTTATCGACCTGCTGAATACGACGCAACAAACGACGAAGGGAGAAGTTGTCCACTCCTCCCTCCATGCCACCTCGGCCCCACTGCAGCGCACATACCGTCGCTTCAAAATCATCAAGCAATGGGGTGGGGTCGTCTTCGATGGGATTGCCCTTCAGTTCAGCGGACGGGAATTTTCACTCAGTTAAGTCCCCGCACACGTCGTTATCAGGAGCAACCCATCGAAAAAGGTTCCACTGGATCTCAGCCCGCTTCTAAAAGGTATAGGAATCCGGCCCCCGTGGGCCCTCGGACCAGACGGAACCGCTGTCCAGGAGAGGTCCCGCGAAACCTGGCCAACAGTCTGGGCCACGCCTGGGATATACTGGGCCTCAGGCTTGGGATCGTACGCCACTGGTGTAACCATAATTGAAGGCAGGCGCGTGGCAGCGTATAGATCGGGCCCCCTCCAGGGCAGCGCAAATCCAGAAGTGTGGTCAAGCATCTCCCTTTCGCTTCCGTCCCGCACACAGCTCCCATCTGCCTCCTACACCGCACCATGGCACTACCAAAGACGCCGTGAAGTTGATGGGCATATAACCCCGCGGCCAGCGTGCCAGCCCTAGTCAGCTTGCTGGTTACATGGTAACGTTTCGCTGCTCTGGCAAAGCCTACCACTTTACGATGCATGGGCTGCGCTTTCTGAATTCGTTTCCTGCGAAGCTGGCGGGCGTGACGGCGTCCACCTTCCAAGTCGGCCCCAAGGTACCCGGCTTGCGTGTAGGCGTTAAGCTCAAAGCCCGAAGTTGCAGACTACGCGCGATATGTTTTGCATCGTCTATGTATGTACATAATATGATACTCTTGGGAGACACAGTGAGTTGTTGCTCCTGCAAGGCCTCGCATGTATCCAACAATCCTGCTACAAGGTTCCTTCTCAAGGTCGTCCTCGAGGCGTGCACACGCTGAGACAGACCATCTATCCAGATGCGCGAACCCATGCCTGGATGTGCGGTGGTGATGCGAGACAAGATGAAATGTGAGGCAGCGTGCAGATCGGGTGCCCCCCTCGGAGTCCCTGGACAATGCTACGAGTCGGCTGAATGGGTTCGGCAAAGGCGGGGCCTTGTCCCAAAACCCGTGGCATGAGACACTGCAGCAACTCCAAGTATAGTAGGACGGGGGGATATCCCAATCGCAACGCTGCCGGAATCAACAAAAACAATTCCATGGAATCGTAATACCCCTGGATATCCAGAAGTCCGTGTCCCGATGGCAAGTTTAAAACTCCTGAAACCTCCTCCTCGACCACCCTCATGAAAGCCTCCCGTAAAGCAGCATTTCCAGAGACAGCCGCGTCCCTCTCGAGCGCGGACTCTGCCGCCCAAGTCTTAACAAGTGGCTCCCTGGCGAGACTCCATACTCTGGCTACCATCGAAAGCAAACCAATGAAGATTTCTTGGGCAGCATCCGTCCGATCGTGAGGCCTAGCTGCGATGGCCACGCGAGCGTCTCCTCAATGACGCCGTAAAGGCGAGACAACTCGGCTAACGCTACAGCAGGTTGTCGCTCAATGTCAGTGGGCGAGAGCACATCGACACCCATGCCCGTCTTTGGGCGCATCGCGTGCGCTGCGTTACGAATCTCGTCCACTGACAAAGGTTCGAGCGGATCCTCGCGCGCAGCGTCGCGAGCGCAATCAAAAGCGTCATAAAGTTTATCTTGATCGAGTTCTTTCGGGGCCCACAGTTTCCGAAATCCCTCCGGCTTGTGATCAACAGTATCTGTTGGATGATATGGGACTTGGGACCCTACGGCCACCTCATCCGTATGTGCTGGATCTTGACGCATGGCCTCATGCAAAGCCCCCGTGGAAGAAGTTTGCACCATCCAATCCCGAACATCGTTGAGGGAGGACCGAAGCGCACGTCGTCTGCAGCGACCTGCAATCTGTTTGTCTGCTGAAACGTACATGGCCAGTCCATGCTGGTTGTCAAAAGCACCGTGCTGCAAAAGAGATTGCCAAATGTGCCAAGCTGGATCTGAGTTTTCCCGCAACCCTCGGTGAGCCTGATCGGGGCACTCTCGAAGTAGGTTCCGACAGGCCTGCTCAAGCTGCTGCTGACCGTACCCAGACCTCTTAGACCCGTGGTTGTCTGAAAAACGTGCAATGTTGCGTGAACTTTCTCCCACCAAGACGCTACAACATCCCTGTAGGGCACAAGTCTGCCTTTGTTGGGAACCCTGACATCAGAAATCTGAAAGTGATATCCCAAGATGCGAGATGGCGTTGGGGGTACCTCCACGTCGTGATGGTCGTACACCGCTCGCTCCAGCGTCGCCACCCACGAAGCGCATAGAGCCGAAACAGGGGCGACGGAGAGGTGCTCAAGCCGAGCGGCAACGGACGATGAAAATGCGGCTGAGGGTTTGCACTGAGATGCAGGTATAAATCCCACGGCCACTCTGGCGTCAATCCACACATCATCAGGAATGAAGAAAAGCTGACCTCGCTATCATCACCTGGGGGGGCGGCTCTTCAAATGCACTGGGTGGGGCGGTGACGCTGGAGACGAGCGGCGTAGGATCATCAAATGCTGAGCCCTCGACAGGTGGCACGAGCCCCCACGCGATGCTGGGGGCATACTGAGGCATGTGAAACACTGGCGCCTCAGGGTTCCAGAGAAAAGGCCTGGAGGGCTCGCTGCGGGTGTCGGGGCCATCGGCAGGCCTCGGCTCCGTTCCCCCCGCCGCGGGGACAACGTCGCCATGGCTAGCTGGTGCTCCCAACCTAGAGTCATCAACAAAGTTGAGTTCGTCGGCCCACGGATCTTCCTCCGAGGGGACGTCAGAGTGAGCGTCGAACGGGCAATCGTCGGCGTCGCCGCCAACGGTTCCCGCAGCCGGTGCCGCCGAGGGCGTAGCGCGCTCGACCGCGAATCCCCAGACAGCTGGTGGTAGCGCTCGCGGGTCTTCTCGGCGCTGGCCTGGGCGCTGGTCGCCTTGGCCGCGCGAGACGAGCCTCCTGGTGAGAAGTTGCTTCCCTGAGGCCCTGAGGGACAGCCTGAGGCCACAGTGGGTCTTCCAGGGCGCACTCATGACAGGAGCAACCTCTATCAAATAGGCGGCGGCAGCAAAGCTCCTAACTGCATGATCTATGTGACTACCTTCTTTGCCAGCGTCACACGTGCAATCTATAGGGGCCTTTACAACCTCGCCTCCGATTCTCGCTGGAAAGCCTGAGGCGGCTAACGATGTGGAAGATACTTTGAAATCGCCTATGACTATCCAAGGGAGCTGGAGAGAGGCGAGGAACGCCCCGAGTCTAGAGAAACGCTGCACACTACAATCAGTCAGTCCTATTGCCGTGTACCCGTAGAAGGTGACTAGCACAACGGAGTATACGACCATATGAATGGGAGCTGCTGTGAAACCGTCGACCATAGTCTGACCGTCAACCTGGAAGTCGGAGACATGCTCAAGCTGAAGGGGCCATCGAGTGTACCTGCAGGTGCCCAGGGGCCATGATCCACTCGCCACCCTCGGTGGCCTTCTCGATTCCCGCGGCACATACTGCTTTCCCTGTAGGTCTCGCTGGCTTGGCAATGCGACGAAGGTTGGCAGCACGAGCCTTGCGAGCCCAAGGCGACAGTGCGGAACGTGAGACATGAGTCTCGGCAAGGCAGAAGAGTTTAAACTGTTGGCGCGAGTGCGCCTCCTGAATGACTTTCCACACCTTGTCTCCCATGGCAGTGACATTGCCAAATACAAGCTGCAAGGAGTCATCATTCCCCTGGGGCGATCGAGCTTTCTTGGGTGAAAAGCTGGGCTCGTCTGGTGCAGGACACTTCCCTCCCCCGAGGCCCCGCGGGCTGCCGTGGCTCTCAAGGGCGGGTACAGTGTCGCTGCTCACATGACCTACCCGTAGTCTTAGCTCCTGATCGCCACCGTCAGCACCTGCACCGCCTCCGTCGTCTGGCACCTTGGCTGCATGCGCCTGCGCGGCGAACTTGGCGTCAGAGAGGCGCTTAGCCTCGGCAGCACTCCGCTGTTCACGCTCCTCCGTGCTCTCCTGGTTAGAGGACCCGCTCGGCTGGGTTGGCGTAGCGGCTTCACCGGCAGGCTGGGACTTTGAACGAGGCGTCGTCGCAGGTGAGGGCGTCGGCTCGCCGTCGGCGCCACGTCGCTTCTTGGCGAGGCGGGCGGTAATGGCTGCTCGCATGTCGGTGGCTGTCTTGATGAAGGTGGTGCACTTCTCCGCCTCTCCATCGAAATACTTCTGGGTCTCGATGAGCTGTTGGTGGACCTTATTGAGTTCGGTGCGCTCTGCTTCCTCGCACTCAAGGTCCTCGAGGTTCTCGAACAGCTGCTTGTCAAAACTGAATCCGAAAGGTTTGCCCTCAGTGGGTGTCGCGGCCGATGGCGGAGACGACGGCGACTTCTGAGAAATGCCCTCACGGCTGGCGAGAATCTGGGCGGCCTGCTTCTTGGTAAGTTCGGCCTCGGCTAACTTACGTACAAGTCGCTGCTCCTTTTCCTGGGCTAAGCCTAGCTGCTTCTTCAACCTCACCACGGCCTGCACGGCCTGTGTGTGGCGATGGTTCACATCGCGCCAGGCGCCGTCGGCTCTCTGTAAGGACTGGAGGGCTCCCGTCGTGGTGCTGGCCTCGCTGGCCCGTGCCTGCTTCAACATGGAAACCCGGGGGGTGAGCGACGACCTCAACTCGGGATCACTCGCCTGTTCCAGTGCCTGCTCCAGCAGCGGCAAGATTGAGCCTCCTGACGACGGTGGTGGTGTGCCTGCACGGCGGCGAGCGCCTCGGGGCTTGGCCCTCTCAGCCGGTGCGTCCTCCGGGTGACCGTCTTGAGGATGCCACGACGTCCACCGTTGGGCCCTGAAGAGGCCTCCTCCTTGTCCTTGTCCTTCGAGGACGGAGCGACGTACAACTGGACCTTACTCTTACAACGTGCACACTGCATGTTCCTGCTGACGAGGAGGTCGTTCCATTCCGACTGGGAACAAGGTTTGCTGGTGGACCACGCACGCGCCATTGCAGCAACCTCGGTTTTCGTCAGCGCTCTAGCTGAGAGTGTCCAAAAGGGGAGGACAACAAACTCAGGGCTGCGCTGTCCCTCAAGCTTCCACGGGAAGGGACCGAGGCGTTGGGCCCCGCCAAAATGGTTGGAGCCCAAACGGCAGCTTGAGGGGGAGGAGGGAGGAGGAGAGGGGGACGGGGGGGAGGAGGGGGACCTGTGCGCGCGCGCCTGGGGGGGGGGCCCAGGGGGGGGGGGGCAGAAGGGGAGGTGTATTGCTTTTGCAGGCGCAGGCCCTCCACCTCAGTCAAGAAACATAATGCCCATGAAGACGGGACATCCTCTGTCCCGGTCAGAGCCTCGGGCCATGCAGTACCACCCTGGCAGGCCTCATGAAGAGGCTCCAGGCGTAGCACTGCGGCGCAGAGAGCGCCCATCGAACACCTGAGAACTCAGGGGGTTCACGGTCGGGAATCTTCGGGGGTGGACACAACCCCCACCCTGACAAGTCGATGAGTGAATTGTCCGTTTTCGGTTCTCGAGAGGGCGCCGAGGCCGTCATTTTCCAGGCTTGCGCTTGCCAGGTTTGGGCGCGAGGTCGTTTTCACTGAACCACGTTTTGCTAAAGGGGGTTCGATCCATCCCCGAAATCTTGGCCCAGCGTGTCGCGCTGCCGGTGCTGTCCCACCACGCTTCGGCGCGACACGCCGTCCACGTCCCCGTCCCCGAGCGTCAGCGTCCCGAGCGTTGCCCGTCCCCACGCCCCGAGGAGCGGCACGCGATCCACTGTCCGCCTGCAGGGTATATAGCGTGTCGCTGGGGGCCGTCGCTGATGGGCTTGTTTTCCACCACCGGGAGGAGGAGGAGGAGCAGGACGAGGAGGAGGAGGAGGAGGAGGAGGAGGAGGAACAGGAGGAGGAGGAGGAGGAAGAGGAGGAGGAAGAGGAGGAGGAGGATGAGGACCCCCTCCCCCTCCAACTTATGGTGGGGGTGGTGGCAAACATGCCCATCCGTCGCCGCGCCACGCTGAGCACACATTCCCGACCGTGTAAAAGCACTGCGGCGCAGAGAGCGCCCAACGAACGCCTGAGAGCCGAGGGAGTTCAGTTCTGGGCCTCCCAGATGGGGTCGGAGTAGGTGGGGTCGGAGGATCGCGCCGCCTCGCCGATGCATCGCCGATGCGGCTCGATGTGGGGCCCAATTTGCCTCACGTCGACGTCGACGATGCATCGCCGACGTCGACGATGCATCGCCCGTGCATCGCCGATGCATCGCCCATGTATCCGCCATGCGGCGCGATCCTCCGACCACATCTACTCCGACCACATCTAGGAGGCCTCTATTAGTCAAATCCATGCGAAACGCAAAAGTGCCGTCTCCGAGCTGCGGCGGGCCCTTGTTCTCCTGCTGCTTCGTGGCGGCCACCCCAACTCAGAGCTGCTCGGCTTCGGGGCCAGGGTTGCTCACAGACGCTGTACCGAAGACCTACTTCCTTGGGGATCCATAGGAACCGCGGGTGAATGCCTTTGGAGATCTGTTGCCAAGCAAAGCGAGCCATCGCACTTGTGTTGGACGAATGGTAGTTGCGAGCAGGGTTCTTCACCTGCAAGTGACCTGCGTAAGCCTTGCAACGCAGGCGCTCACAAATGTTTGCCCCGTCCCAGCAGGACAACGATACTACGTTAAGCTGGACTCTCGAGAGCATCCGCGGATCAAGCTTTAGGAGCCCGCAGCTGTGCCGAGGAATGGGCTGACCAGGTGCCCTCGAGACAGGAAGACAATCATCGTAGCTGCAAAAATTTGCAAGTCGACTCCAGCGGTGCCGACTGATGTCAACTTGCGGGACAGGCGGTCCCTTGCTCCGTTCAACTGTCCAGCGGCCAGCATGCAATACCCCGGGCAAGCGGGGGTCGGCGGATCTTCGTCTAGAGTCGCATAAGCAGACTCGTCTGGCTGAGGGTGGGATCTTGCCGCCACCTTCGCAGACGCATCTACAATATTGTTCCCGGTGCCGCTTGAGTTATCAGCAGGCTCTGTGGCCTCGGCCACTTCGAGATTAGCCTTAACCTTCTGTGCATCTCAACCATCGGAAGATTCAGACGAAGGCTCTGAGCACAGTCAGCGTACATCCACGTATGGCTCGTCCGATTAACCCACGAGAGAGAGAGAGACATACTCGCACACGTCCGGTCGCCGAACTGGCGAGCGACTGCAGCAAGAGCATGATACTCAGCACTCGGAGGGGTCTCTGCGTAGGGGGGGCCAGACAGGACCCCTAATGCGCATGACCTTATTGAACTCCTCCATGTCGAGCAAAGTGGCCGCCCGCCCAGCAAGCGAGAGCTCTGGAACAATATAACGGAAACAGACCCCATCCACAAGCATCTCCCGCTTGAAGTCGGTCGAACAGTCCAGGTGCCCAACACCAGGACAGATCTCCGTGATCTTCCCTCATTATGCAGAGACTGGGGACGTGCACCCCTGGATGCGCTAACATGTTGAACGTGGCCAACGCGTCGTCAGCTTCTTCAGCCCGATTGCCGCACCTTGGCTGGACCCATGTCACATCCACAGTCATTGCCTATGCGTGCTTTTCTCGCGACCATAAGGCTCGCATAATTCACTTATTTGGTACCCCATCCCCGTACCCTGAACCCGGTACAAATAGCGTAACAAACAGCGATCGAATGCAACCCTTCTCGAATGCGGTCATCTTTTGGTTATGCATCCGAAAGAGAGAGAGAGAGAGAGAGAGAGAGAGAGAGAGAGAAAGAGAAACCCACCCCACAAGCCCTACCAATGTTCAGCCTCGCTCCGAGCTCCCACCCAGGGATCTTTCAAACAGCCCTACACAGCACAGAGATCACCATGGCAAGATACGCTCCCGTCAAGTGAATGTCAACGCCCTGGTGATTCTGCAGCACCGTGAACGAGGGCATGATCCGAGATGTTTTTTCAAGAGGCTTCCTCGTCGTGCTGATCGGACCCGCCGTGGGCCTCCAGAGGCCCAACTCCCTGGAGACGTGTTCCAAACCTACCTAATCGTGTCGAATGAGGTAGGAAGAGGGGTACAGGCTGTGGTGAGTGATTTATCAGGCTTCGTTCGGCCATCTAGTTATCGCAGCATTTGCCGCATTCCACGTCTGATCATCACGGCGGCTGAGAAGCGCAGTCACGCTCCAGCCCTTCGCGCTTGGCCTCAAGGTCTTCCCAGCCATGCGCCCAAGCTGCAGGAATTCGATATCCGACTAGCCGAACGCGTCACAACCGTAGGTGGGGTCTATAGATCATTCAATGCATCCCCCCAGAGGTCAGTGGCACTGTCCCGCTCCACTAAATGACAGGTTGCGCAAAAAGGTTCCCGCATCCAGATGTTCCACAAGTGATGCAGTAAGTGCGAGTGTTCGCGCGCTGGAAGTAGCCCCCCTCCCATTTGTTTCTGAGGCGGAGCTGCGCAGAGCAATAACGAGAGGCAAACCCTTGAAGAGCAGGGATCCCTCCCGGCCTAACGCTACAGCAAGACGTCGGCGGTCTGGCTCTACACGATGCTGCTTCCGCTTCGCTCCTTGGAGCCCAGTCATCCTGAAAGGGATCCCAGTTCAGCTAGTCCAGTCGGTCAGGCAATTCGTGTCGCGTCGTCGTCGCCGCCGCCGCGCTCGTCGTCGTCGTCGTCGTCGTCGTCGTCGTCGTCGTCGTCGTCGTGGTCGTGGGGCCGGTGCGGGGGGGGGGCGGTCGGGCAGGGCCGCCGGGCCCTGTGGCGCCGTTGGCGTCGCGCCCCGCTCTGCTCATCCCCCCCTGGTTGTCACAGAAAGCTAAAGACAAAGAGCAAGGTACAAAAGCATACTGGGAGCCGGCGGTAAACCGTCAACCAGGTTACCGCCGGGGCCCTCGTAGAGCTCTTAACACGCAAATCAGTGCTCAGATTACGAGGAGAAAGCGTCCTCGAATATCAGCTCGAAAACTCGCAGAATGTATTTTTGGGGTTTTATACAAAGTTGAAGAGCAATATACAAAAGCATACAAGAGACAAACAACAACCAGTTGTTTTTTCCCCAGCCATCCTGTGGTGTTGGGTCCTCGTTTTGAAGAGACGGTGCCCCGCGTTCCTTCTTCCTTCCTCCTCCGGCCCCAGTGGGAGGGTCTGCATGGCACTGCCGCCTCGTTTCGGCACACCCCTCGCACGGTTCGTGGACCCATAGGGAGCTCCACCGACGGCGCCAGCGGAGGGTCCGCATGGCACCGCCGCCCCATTTCGGCACACTCCTCACACGTTTCGTGGCCCCATGAGGAGCTCCACCGAAGGCCCCAGCGGGAGGGTCCGCTTCGTGGCCCCATTTTCGTGGCCCCATAGGGAGCTCCACCGAAGGCTTCCGTGGAAGGGTCCGCATGGCCCATAGGGAGCTCCACCGAAGGCCCCAGCGGGAGGGTCTCACCTGGCAGGCGGTGCATGTGGACGTGCCAGTCTGCTTCTCGCAGCGTCCTGGTTGGCTGGGCTTCTGCCGGCGGACCCGCCGCCGCTCCGCATGCCGAAACCCTACATGCCGCCACGCCGGTTCCGGGCAGGCTGCGCTGTCCAGCGGAAGGGGACGAGGAGGGGAGAAGCAGGCAGACGACGACGAATGCCCAGGCGCCCGCGGGAGGCCAGGGCCGGCGGGGCGGGCGGGCAGGCAGAAAACGTGCCAGGCGGAGACAGCAGGCAGGGAGCAGGAGGAAAGGAAAGGGAGGGAAGCAACGAGCAGAAGCGGAGGGAGGGGGAGGACAAGGAGGAGGAGGAGGAGGAGGAGGAGGAGGAGGAGGAGGAGGAGGAGGAGGAGGACGACGACAAGGAGGAGGGAAAGCAGCGACCGCGAGCAAACAAGCCGGGCCAGGGGCCGGGAGAGAAGAACCACCCGCGACGAGGCCACGGACCCTCCGGCGGCGACCTGGGCGGGGTGGCCGCCCGAGCCCAGCGCGGTGCGGTTTGGTGGGGATTGCCCTCTGCGGGATCCATCCGCCGCCCCGCCGAGGAAGGGCCGGACGGCGCGCGGGAGGGTCGCCGGCGCGACGTTGGCGAAAGGGCGCGGGGGGCGCCCGTGCTGCCCAGCAAGGGCGGGGGGGGTGCGGGGGGCGCTAGACAGCGCCGGGGCACCTCACACGGCGTCTGCCGTGGAAGCCGCCGTGGCCGCGGCCAGGCGGGCTGCTGCCACCCCCACCCCTCCAGACTGGGTCTGGAGGCGCCGCAACACCGCCCGCGCGTTCTCCCTGTGCAGGAAGACGGAAAGTCGCTGGGCGTGTTGGTCCGCAACCAGCGCGGCGTCTTCCCCGGTGGCGTCAGCCACCCGCTTGGCCAGGGCCCCATTTCGGTACACCCCTCACACGTTTCGTGGCCCCCTTTCGAGAGCTCCACCGAAGGCCCCAGTGGCAAAGTTCGCACGCGTCCCCCCCGCCCAGTGTATAATTTCGCGGCCCGTCGTAGACGATACCGAAGACGACACCCACAACGGCTGTACTCACAACTGCATCTGGTTGGGTCCTTCGCCAGGCGAATTGTTTTTTGTTTGTTGTATGTTTTTGCTTGTGCTAGTTGTTTGTTTTTTCGTGATTTGTTTTTCTTCTCCCGCCTCGCCCTCGCCCCCCCTCCTTTTGCTCCTTCCTCCCTCCGTGTGTGTGTGTGTGTGTTGTGTGTGTGTGTGTGCGTGTGTGTGTGTGTGTGTGTGTGTGTGCGTGTGTGTGCGTGCGTGTGTGTGTGTGTGTGTGCGTGTGTGTGCGTGTGTGTGCGTGTGTGCGTGTGTGCGTGTGTGTGTGTGTGTGTGTGTGTGTGTGTGTGTGTGTGCGTGTGTGTGTGTGTGTGTGTGTGTGTGTGTGTGTGTGTGTGTGTGTGTGTGTGTGTGTATGTGTCTCTCTCTCTCTCTTTCTCTCCTTTTCTCTCTCTCTCTCTTTTCCTTCCTTCTCTCTCCCCCTTCCTCCTCCTGTCCTCCCTGCCCCCTCCTCCCGGGCATGCAGCGGGGAGGGGCCGGCCCCGCGGCGCCCCGGCCCTCGCGCCCCGCCTCCGAGGACCTCGCCCACATCATCGATGCGGGCAGTTTCGACGAGTGAGGCCTCGGCGCGCGGCCAGCTCCCGGAGGATGGGAGGAAGGACGGGGTTCGGGTGTTCGGTAATGGGGGGGGGGGGGGGCGAAAGATGGGGGGGCGCCGAGGGTTGCTCGAAAAGGGGCCCTGAAGGGGCCCTAAACGAGCCCCCCAAGGCCCCGAAGGGGTACGAAATGTGCACGGAAGGTACGCCTCTTCTGACCCCCCCCATCTATCGCCCCCCGCCCCATTAGTGAACGCCCGAAGGTTACCCCTACCCCTGCCTTTCCCTCGTTTCCCGCTTTCTGGGCCTTCTGGGAGGCCACCGCTGGATTCGCCTCGAGGTCCTGGCCAGAGCGCACCCCTGGAGAGACCCTGGGAGCAGCGGTATCCGTATCCCTTGGTTCCCCCAAGGGGGGTGGATTCGGGAAGGAGCTGGCGGCGCACCGACGCGGGAAACGAGATGCGGGGACGGCCTTCTCAGAGGGCGGCGGGGGTTCCCCGAAGTCCCTTGGCCTGCCGAGAAGTCCTCTGTGGCCCTGGAGAAGACTCACAACCATCAGCAGTCTTAAGGAAAAGGCAACAACTCTCATGGACTCCAGATTCTGGCTTCGCAGAATTACGAATCTGGACTGGACCCTGGGCTTTTTGCCGGAGTTTCTCCTTTTCGTCTGATTTTCATAGAGCTGGACCTGGACCACGGTTAGAGCAAAGGCTTTGAGTGACGTCGGCCTTCTTAGGCTAGAGCTTTCTTAACTCTAAGCAGGGGTGTAAGGCCTTCTGAACCTTCCGATTGGGCCCGCCTCCTCTGCTTGCCCCCCTGGACGCGCCGCCGAAACACTGCCGGGCGCGGCTGGTTTCGGTCCCGCCGCCTGTCCTCGACTCGCGGCGGGAACGAAAGCAGGCTCCGGCGCTGGGAATCCAGGCACATGCAGCCTCGACGCGTGTCTTCCCAGCCTCTGGCGCTGAGTATCCAGACGCACGACGCTTGGCATCCAGGCACACCCAGGCCGCGTGTCCTCGACGCGGGTCCCCCCCAGCCTCTGGCGCTGGGAATCCAGGCACACGCAGCTGGCTCGCCTTGCGCCCACCCCGAGACCGAGAGGACCGAACATCCACGCGCATGACCACTGCCCTCTGGCCGGGCCCTTCCTGGGCCCAGGAGCTGTGTATGAGCCCCCCTGGCCAAGCCAGGAGGGCGTGGCCTATACACCGCCGCTGGGTTCAGGACATGCCTGGCCAGGGAACAGCCGATGTGCTCTCAGAGGCCGGCGCGGAGCTCTTGTGTCGGAAGTGGGCTCCCTCGAACCACCCTCGGCCCCCGGCTCGCGGAGCGGGCCAGGCCTGCGGTACACCAGGTGCCCCCCCCGGGCTGCGCGCCCATCTCGGGGGGCCACTGGGTAGGGGCAGCGCGGGTGGCTCCCGACAGGCCGTCCGTGCTCGAATCGTGAACCCAGCTGCCACGGCAGCGCACATAGCCCACAATCATATGAACGATTGACCCGGGAACTCCACTGAGATGTCTTGTCTTGTCTTGTCTCCTCCTGCTCCTCCCCCTCCTCCTCCACTTCCCCCTCCACTTTAACTCCCCCTCCTCCTCCTCCTCCTCCTCCTCCTCCTCCTCCTCCTCCTCCTCCTCCTCCTCCTCCTCCTCCTCCCCCTCCACAATTAAGCCATATGAATACTGCTCTCCTCTCTCCCCTTGTGGCGTCTGGGAAATGGCCGGCCCCCCTCCGCGTACGTTTTTTTTTTGCTTTCATATTTTTCATGTGTTTCCCAGGATTCTCCACAACGGATTTGTGTTCTTTTGTTTGTTGTTTTTTTGTTCTCTCTCTCTCTCTCTCTCTCTAAATGCTGCTCTCGCTGAAGCGCTGTCTTCATTTTCGGGCTACCGCTCGTTCCGAATCGTGCTCCCGCTGCAGCGCTGGCCTCATTTCCGCGCTTCGCTCGTTCCGAATCGTGCTCCCGCTGCAGTGCTGGCTTCATTATTTCCAGTGCCATGCCACGGTGTGGTTTCCGCTCCTCCCAAATAGGCCCCAAAATTTAGAAAATGCCCTCCCGATCAGACCATCGGAAGTGATTACACATTCGGTGCCGATTATTTGATTTGTTGGGCCGCAGAAGCCCCACCCCTCATTTTGGGGCGTGGCCAAGCCATGCTATGTCATGCTACCAGTACGCCGTGCCATGACATGTAATGCTACGCCATGCTGCGACATCCGATTGTGCGAATAGGGAGGATATCTGCGCCATGGTAAGGGACGGGAGGGAGGGGTAGTACGTCAGATATGACGCGAGCGCACCCAGCTTGTCCTCCTCCTCCTCCTCCGCCTCCTCCTCCCCCGAGCAGGGGAAGAAGGGGCTTTGGCAGAGGGAGGAAACGAAGCTCGTTATGCCACCTCCGTCCAGATGGCTGATGGGATTCGGCACTGGCGCTGGCCGAATCCGTGGTCGAAAACCGATCCCATCCGGAAGAATGCCGTTCGATCGAGTTGAATCCCGCCTACCATCTCTATCCGGCTCGATCCTGGGCTTAATCTCAGCGAATCTGGCCGCAGGGCCACCGAATCGGGCTGAGTAGCCTCGAATCGGGCCTCCGTAGACTATCAAGAAGTTGCCACTTGACCCCAGGAGGCCCAGAGGGTCCAACACATCCACAGAAGCGCCCAGAGGCCTCGGCCCTAGACTTATGCTGTTCCAATTGTGCTTAAGGACCACGTCCCAGAAATCATGTCGAGCACCCAGAAAGGTATCGTAACAGTGTCGAAGGAGTATCGCCTCCCAGGGCCCGGCACGTGAAAACCAGCAAGTTTCGGTACTTTCTTGGTGCGCGAAATTCTTCTTGGTGAGGAAGGCTAAAATAGGATGGAACATCATAACCCCCGACCCTCCTCCCAGGCTCTTCCAGTGTGCTGGGCCGCTTCCTCGAGACCGGCTTCTGATCCCGGGCCGTTTCTCCATGGTCCTTTGATCGGGGGCGGCAAAGAGGGGCTGATGACTAGTGGGGGTGGATATCATGGCGGGGGCCATGATATTTCCCCAGATTTCATGGTGCATCTTCTGATTTCATTACGTCCTTGACCCCCTCCTTGGGCCGCGCACATGCCGCCGGCCATGATTTGCACCCCCCCTCTTGGACGTCCACCTCTTGGCCGCCCCCGACCGGAGCCGAGGAGGGCCCCGCGGAGGCCGAGAAGGCGACGGAAGCCCTGGCCTTCGACCCAGGCAGCGGGCCGCTCCAATGTTTTTTCGATGCGTGGGCCCTGGAGGTCTGGACGTACGTCGGGCACGTCCCAATAGGCAAACATGGGTAACAAATAGTCGGGGGACGATCTGTGGAGTATTTGTGGATCATTTTGAGCATTTGTGGGTATGTTTTACTTTGTCCCTCCAACATCCGCCTGTAGGGGGACACGCCCGACCTAAGTCTGGACCACTACCCCAGGGCAGGTTTGCCGTCCTGCGTCGCCTTTTGACGGCCCCGAGGCTCGGCGAGGGCCCTTGGAGACCGAAAACGGCGTGAACCCCGCCGCCCCAATTTTTTCTGAGCGTTGCATCTCTAGGGAGCCTTGAGCCTGGGCGCCGTCGACGAACGACCTCCAACCTCCACCAACCCAGCACTCTGATCCCCCGCATCCAGCTCCCGACTCTCCACTTCCACCTCCACCTCCAGACCTCGGCACCTCCACCTCCACCTCCACCTCCACCTCCACCTCCACCAGCTCAGAATTCGGCACTCCGACCTGCAGCCTCCGCCAGCTCGGCAGACACGGACAACATGCGTTGAGGGCTCCAGCCCCCCAGCGCCCCCCCCCCCCCCCGAACACAGGCCCTGAAAAGGCCCCCTGCGGTACCGCGCGCTCGGCTCGCCTCGTCTCGTCTCCTCGTCCTCCTCTCCTCCCTTTGGGGGGGCGGCGCGAGAGCGCGAGGTTGTTCGCGCTTCTCGCTTCGCGCAGCGCGAAAGCGCGAAGTTAGGATTCTGATGTTCCAGCCTGCGTTAGCCTAGATCACCAGAAAGAATTTCGAGCACCAGGGAAGTACCTAGATCGTAGGGTTTTCACGTGTCGGGCCCTGGGAGGCGATACTCGTTCGACATTGGCTCGATAGTTTGCTGAGTGCTCGAAATTATTTCTGGGATGTGGTCCTTAAGTACGGTGGGAGCAACATAGCATTGGGATTATGTCGGGCACTACCCTCTACAGGAGGAATGTGCAAACATAGTTCAAGCGAATCGTCAGGGGACGATTTCTCTACTACTTGCCAATTGTTTCGAACATGTTTTGACGATTCTTGACTTTTCCCCCCAAGCTCCGCTTGCAGGGGGACATGCCCGACCCAAGATTAGGAGCCCTGGCCTCTCCGCCCCCCGCGTCGCCGTGGGCGCGCCGGCTCGAGCGGCGCCGCCCAGAGACGCGCGCGTCTCGGGGCGTGCTGCGCGCCCTGCCTGCCGGAGGGCGCCAGCGGAGCTGCCCGAGCGCACCGGGGGGGGGACTTCCGAGGCTTGCCTCGTGGAGAGCAGGGGAGCCCCTTTTCCCTGTGCTGTTCCAACCTTTTTGTTGCCCTGATTGCAAGGAAGAGTTTCGTGCAGCAGGAAGGTGAGTACCCAAATCGGAGGGTTTTTTAACGTGTCGGGCCCTGGGAGGCGATACTCGTTCGACACCGTTTCGATACTTTCCTGGGTGCCCGAGATTATTTCTGGGATGTGGTCCTTAGTACAATGGGAGCACCATAACCCTGTCCCCAATAGCACGATGAAGACGTGGTCTCGCTCAGGCCCGCGTCGTCGCATGAGGGATCATGCATCTGTGCAGTCTGGTCTGATGCATCTGCAGAAAAGATACCCTGTCCCTACTGTTCTTGGCCTTCCCAGATGTTGTTTTTTTCTATCCCTCCTTTCTCTATGTATAGATGTATTGAAAAGCACATGCTTTTGGCCGTCCTAACTTGGGTTCCCTCCGATCCCAGACCCCGGCGTCATGCTTCATGACGCGACCCCCAGAAGTCCGGACCCATTCCCCGGGGCAGGCTTTTCATCCTGGGTCGTTTTTCGACGGCCCCGAGGTCCAGTGAGGGCCCCCAGGGGCCGAAAGCAGCGACAAACCTCCCGCCGTGACTTTCTTCATGGCTTCGGGAGGGGGCCTGAGATACGGTGGTGGCGTTCGGTAAGGATTGCGCACAGGGGGTCTCGGGCCCTGGGGGGTTCCTTATCCGATAAGGGCGGCAGCGATATCCATTGCCGATCCACGACCGAAGTTCCGCTGGCTTCGAGACCCTGGCTTCCTTATCCATCGGTTCCTTCTCCGTACTGGCAGGAGGAGGAGGAGGAGGAGGAGGAGGAGGAGGAGGAGGAGGGAGGGAGGAGGGGAGGAGGAGGAGGAGGAGAGGAGAGGAGGAGGAGGAGAAGAGGAGGAGGAGGAGGAGGGGGAGGAGGGAGGAGGGGGAGGGAGGAGGAGGAGGGAGGAGGGGGGAGGAGGAGGAGAGGGACGAGAGGGCAGGACCTCCTTCTCCTCCTCCTCCTCCTCCTCCTCCTCCTCCTCCTCCTCCCCCTCCTCCTCCTCCTGCTCCTCCTCCTCCTCCTCCTCCGCTTCCATTGCCCTCACCGTAACAGGCTCGCGTGCACTTCTGTTGCTCATCCTCGTCGTGAGCTGGCGGCGCGCCGAGGGGGGGGGGGGGCCGGCGAGAGGGCGTGCCTTGGCTCAGAGGGCGGCGCGGGGAGGCTCCTCGGAGGCCCTCCGAGGGGCCTGCGACGGCGCCCCTCTCCGTGGCAGGGCTGCTCGGCAGGCCGGAGGCCTGTGGAGCCTCCCGGGGAGGCCCGTGCCTGAGATTTTTTGGCCCTCCTAACTGACCGGAGGGAAAGAAGCACACAGACTCAATTCATCGTCGACTCCCGGGATATGGGAACATATGGGATGTGGGGGGGAAGACGAAAGCCCAGAAAATGAGATTTCTGGTCCTACAATAAGATTTCTGGCCCTCCTAACGGATCGGAGGCTGATAGACCTCCTACACTGACACGTCGATTGAGGAATTGGTTGACAGTGTTCGGTTCGCGCGAGGGCGTCGCGGCCGTCACTTCTGCGGGTCCAGGTCCGTTGGTTTCGGTCCCAGGCCGTTTTCACGAAAGGGAGGTTTACTAAAGGGAGGTTTGTCCACCGCCGAGCTGAGGTCCTCTCCCGCAAGAATAAAAATGGCTGCAGGTACTTCTCTTGCGCCTCGTTGTCGCGAGTGGGCGGCGTGCCGAGGGGGGGAATTGGGAGGGCAGGCCTCTCTCGGGGGGCGGCGGGGCTTCTCGTAGCGGCCCTCTGGCCCTCCGAGGAGCCCTCTGGCGGCAGAGCTTCTCAGCAGGCCCGAGGCTTACGGAGCCTCCTGAGGAGGCCCTCCCTTGGCTCGTCGCCGGGTGAAGACGAGACGTATCTCAATAGCCATGCCGTCGCGATCGGGGGCCCCAGCCCGCGAAGGTACGGGTACACTTCTTTCATTTCTAATTATTGGAAAAGTCTGTTGTTTTTTTGGGGGCCAAGATCCCTTCATTTCTAATTGTTCTACGCTGAGCCTCTTCCTGGCCACTAGGGGGCCAGGAACACTTAGAAACGAGCATAATTAGAAATGAGCACGATTAGAAAGGAACGACGTGTACGCGAGGACGTGGCTGAGGCGTCTTCGATGCAGTCGGCTGTGGCGCAGCCATGTCCACGCCCAGTCTGGACCGACAGAAGTGTGGTATTCGATGATGCGGATGTGGGTATGCTTCACTTCTGTGAAACTGAGGGTAGAGGTTCGAGCACTGAGGTTTGGGACGTTTTTCGCTCTCGTTGGGTCTCCTTGAGGCTCGGCCTTGCCACGGCCTGCGCCACTCCGAACTTCTGGCCAGAGCGGGCTCTGAGAGAGCTCTGGGGTCGAGTCTGCTGTGGGAGAGCTCGGACCTCCTGGGCGTCTCGAAGAGATCGGGACGGGGGGCTTTCGCCGTTGCAGCCTCTGTGGGCCCTCGCCGTGCCCCCCGGACCAACACACGGATCCGATCTGCGGCGAAGCATTTGTCTGGGGATGGGGCCGGGTGCTCACAGGGCCCTCGTGCTGAGCGCCGCACGAGGTGGGGCAGCCTGGGCACCGACACCGATCCTAGGCTGGACGTGGTCCTCCTCCACTCCTCCTCCGCCTCCTCCTCCTCCTCCTCTTCAGTCCTCCTCCTTCTCCTCCTCCTCCTCCTCTGTCCTCCTGCTCCTCCTCCGCCTCCTCCTCCTCCTCCTCCTCAGTCCTCATCCTCCTCCTCCTCCTCCTCCTCCTCCTCCTCCCTCCTCCCTCCTCCTCCTCCTCCTCTGTCCTCCTCCTCCTCCTCCTTCCTCCTCCTCCCTCCTCCTCCTCCTCCTCCTCTCCTCCACAATTACTCAATATGAATACTACTCTCCTCTCTTCCCCTGATGACGGGTTGGGAATGTTCGCCCCCCCCCGCGTACTGTTTTTACACACAGGATTCCCCGAAGTTGGGTTTTCGCCTGCATTTGTTTTCAAAATGCTGCTCTCGCTGAGGCGCCGGCCTCATTTTCGGGCCCCGCTCGTTCCGAATCGTGCTCCCGCTGCAGCGCTGGCCTCATTTCCGTGCTTCCGCTCGTTCCGAATCGTGCTCCCGCTGCAGCGCTGGCCTCATTTCCGCGCTTCCGCTCGTTCCGAATCGTGCTCCCGCTGCAGCGCTGGCGTCATTTCCCGTGCCATGCCACGGCATGCAATGCAATGCTAGGTTGCGTTCCGCTGCGCGATGCCATGCCTTCAGCTGAAGCTGTGATATGCAGTGCTTAAGTGCCACGTCGTGCTATGCCATGCTACGCTTTGATCTTCAACGCCATGCTATGCAATGTTATGTTCGGGGCCGCTGTGCGATGCCATGCTTTGCGTTGCAAAGCTTTGTGATGCAATTCTTCACTACGCCACGCCACGCCATGCTGTGCCATACTGCGCTTTGCGCTGCTCTTCTACGCCATGCCATGCCGTGCTCTACAATGCATCGCGTACCCTTTCGGGATCATTGCCCTGCTCGACATCCGACTCTGCGAGTAGAGAGGGGATCTACGCCATGGTAAGGGATGGGAGGGAGGGGTAGGATGTCAGATATGACGCGAGCGCACCTAGCTTGTCCTCCTCCCCCTCCCCCTCCCCCTCCGCCTCCTATCTCCTGGGACCCACCAGGGCAGGTGCCATGTCCCCCCCTGCCAGGACGGCTGCGCGAGTGAGCCTTCGCCAGAGTGACCTTTGGCGCTGGCCCACAGGGGTGCCCCAACTCGGAGGATGAAAATGTACCCACACCTCTACCCTGGCCTCGTTTTCCCCGTTTGGGGCTTCCTGGGCGGCCCTCGTCGCCACCGCTGGATTCGCTTCACAATGTTGGTCAGAACGCACCCTGGAGTAGCGGCATCAATACGTCTAGGTTTCCCCACCAACCGCTGCCTTGCGCTCCGCGGCCCTCTGGAGCTGTGCGCCAAAGGCCACTCTTGCCTAGGATCACTCCTGCGTGTGGCCGGTGCCAGGACGGCGCGTGCGCATCGATCCTGGGCCCGGCATTGGGGCTGGCCAGGTAGGTGTCGGTCCACCGGTGCAGACGGCAACGTGCCGCGCCGGCGCGGCGGCGACCCTGGCGGCGGCGTTCGGGACTGAACGTCGGCAGTGGTTCGGAATCGGCCGATACCGAACGATCTGCGCTCTCGGGGAGCCACGATCGTTGAAGGTTCAGCGATCCAAGCGGTGTCAGGAACCAACGCGCACGTCGTCACGACGTCAGCCTGCCGTAGCTTAGTTGGCGTCCTCCTGCCCTGCGCCAGAGCCATGCCGTCAAGGCCCCCGTCGTGCCATGTGGAGCCGGAGCCGCCCAGACCCGCGCTCCCCGGGGTGCAGCCTCGCGTCGAGGTGGAGCACGAGGACCCGCTGAAGGCAGCCGGCCTCTACACCACAGCCACCGCGCCTGGCAGGGGCCATCCTGGGCCTTGGGGTGTCTCGGCCGAGGCCACCACGCCAGCCCTGACATCCGCCGACCTGATTTTTTCAGTCCGCGGCCCTAGGGCTCCCGAGCACTCCCCCAGGGCAGCTTTTCGTCCCGGATCCGTTTTCGACGATCCTCGACTACACGTAAGAGTGACCTTTCGCCTGAGTAACCTTTCGCCAGAGTGACCTTTGGTGCGGGCTCACTGGGGTCCCCACGATCGCTGAGCGCGATGCGATAATGGCTGCTTGCGTGCTTGGATGTGGTCACTTGGCGCTCCCTTAATCCGCGAAGTAAAGGTCATTCTTGCCTAGGGCCCCAGGGTCACTCTTACAGGTAGCCGAGATCCTGGGGAGGGACATGTCGGCGGGGGTGCCAAAACATGCCGCCGGAGATTTGGGAGGAGGAGGAGGAGGAG
>CAUYUJ010018012.1:161482-217422 GCA_963575745.1 Prorocentrum cordatum
GTGGAGGGACACGTCTGCGGGGGTGCCAAAAAACATGCTGCTGGAGCTTTTGGAGGGGGATGCCCCCGGCCTCGGCGCGGCGGCGGCGGCATACGGCCGCGCTGCCTTCGGAGAGGACCGCGAGGATCTGGGCCTAGAGGAGGAGGAGGAGAAGGAGGAGGGGGAGGAGGAGGAGGAGGAGGAGGAGGAGGAGGAGGAGGAGGAGGAGGAGGAGGAGAAAGTGGAGGAGGAGGAGGAGGAGGAGGAGGAGGGGAGGAGGAGGAGGCGGAGGAAGAGAAGTGGCCGCGAGGACCTGGGCCTCGAGGCACTCAGCGCGAGCTTCGCCGAGCTGCAGGCCTCGGTCGCTGAGGACTGCGCGCGGATCTCCGGGCTCCTCGACGGGCACGCCAGGGCGCTGCGCGCGATGCGCTGCGGCGCCGCCCCGCGCCCGCTGCACACGCCCCCGCCGCTGGCGGGGGGGGCGCCGCCCCTGCCCGATGCGAGCTCGCCGAGCCCCGAGGTTCAGGGGCAGGGGACACAGTCGATGATCGTCAGGACGTGTGTTAGCCCAATGTGTGTTTATACCTTTTAGCCCAGCCAGTAGAGCATTACACCGCCTGCGTCGTAGCGAAGGGCCTCGATGGACAATCACACGTTTGCGCTAACACACGTTCTGATGATCATCGACACGGAGGGGGGGGAGGGGGGAGGGAGGAGCCATGGGGAGGGGGGGGAGTGCATCCCAGATATATGCCAGAGTCGTGGCAGGAGTCACGTCGTGGGCAGACATGGTGTTTCCAGGCACCAGGTTTGGCCCTGGTCTTGGAGTGCCGAGACACGGCTTGCGCTGCTGAGTCAGGCAAAGAAAGCATGCACACCTTATCACTATCAGGCCGTTTTGGGGCTGTTTGAGGCCTCTGGGGGCGGGGGTCCCTCGCGGGTCCCCTGGGCTGACAAGAAGCGGCTCAGGACGAAGAACCGGTCCCGGGAATGGATCGATACATCCCGGGTCCACGTTTAGAACAAATGAAGACATCGTGTAGCCTTCGGCCCATCCCGCCACCGTGCTTGGGTTGTGGGTATGAAGCCTATTGGATGTTCGTTGGGATCTTGTGGGAGGCCTCTCTGGGGCCTCTTGGAGGCAGTTTGGAGGCCTCTTGGGGGCAGTTTCGGGGCCTTTGGGGGGCCTCTTTTGCGCCTCTTGGTGGCCTTTGGGGGCCTCTTGGGGGCCTCTTGGGGGCCTCTTGGGGGCCTCTTGGGGGCCTCCTGGTCGCCTCTTGGGGCCTTCTGGGGGCCTCTTGGAGAGGAAGGCTCGGATTTTCGGTTCGTGTTCTTGGGCCCCTTTGGGGACCGTTTTGGGACCCTGTTGGGCCGTTTTGGGCACCTCTTGGGCCGTCTTGGGGCCCTCTTGGGCCGTCTTGGGGCCCTCTTGGAAGCCTCTTGGGCCGTCTTGGGGCGGTCTTGAGGGCCTCTAGGCTCTAGGGTCTCGAGAACGCCAAAATCCTTCAAATCCGTTGGAAATCAATGAATGTGGCCTGTTGGGGCCCACTTGGAAGGCCTCTTGGAGGCCTCTTGGGGTGTCTGGGAGGCCTCTTCGGCCGTCTGAGGGCCATCTTGAGCGTCTTGGAGCGACTGTTCGGCGGCTTGTGGCCCTCTTGGACCGTCTTGGGGGGCCTCTCGAGGCTCTCTCGGCCCGTCTTGGGGGCTTCTCGGGCCCGCAGAAGTCGCGCGACGGTAGGCGGGGGAGCCTGGGGGGGGGCACGCGCCGAGCCCCAGGCGGCACGCGCCAAGCCCCTCAGAGATTTGAAAGCGAGGGGCCCTCGCCCCTCAAAGAATCCGCAGGAGCGAGGAGCGAGGAGTGAGGAGCGGGGAGGAGCGGGGAGGAGGAGGAGGAGGAGGAGGAGGAGGAGGAGGAGGAGGAGGAGGAGGAGGAGGAGGAGGAGGAGGAGGAGGGGTTGTGGGGAAGAGGATATGGAGGAGGAGGAGGAGGAGGAGGAGGAGGAGGAGGAGGAGGAGGAGGAGACGGAGGCTCAGATGATTAGGCAAAGGACCTGAGGACACGCCCCTTCCGTGCCCAGCGGCACGGTGGCGGATGTCTGGGATCGGCCCCCACTCGCCCACAGGTCGCCGAGGAGGGCCGATGGCCCACCCTGCCTGGGTTCGCGTGGCTTCGCTATCGGGGGCCCGTCGCCGATCTATCAACAACGTTTTGCCTCTGCAGCCTCTGCGGGCCTCCCGCAAATGGCCCCATCTGCGAGAAGCCCGCAGCGGCCTCTGAGAGCCCTTCCCGGCGGCCTCTAAGGAGCCGCCAGTGCGGCCTCCTTCCATGGGCTGATATGCAGGAGGTCTTACCCAGCGACTGCACAGGGTCCCCACCCCCTCCTGGCGTTCCCCCTCACAGGCGGCGGGGAGCGGCCAGGCGTTCTTCCCCACGGACTCCGTGACCGAGCTCACCTCGGCCGCGCAGCCGCCGAAGCCGCCGAACCGACAGGACGCTCCGTGGACGGGGGGGATCTACAGTCAAAGCTCATATAGTACGGACGCACGGATGTCCTTGGGGGATCCTTGTGTCCTCGCCTCTGCGGCTCGACCCTCGCGGTTTTCACTTGCCAGCCCTTCAGGGTGTTGGCAGTCCGCCGCTCAAAAAGCGTCACGTTCGGCGTCCGAGGCCCTTGCTTTGCGTCCCCAGCGCCCGTCCTTACTATGGATTTCGGCTGTAGGGCGGACGGGGCTAGTCGGCCACGCGCACAGGGGCGTAGGGTACGGGGGAAGGCTTCTTGGAAGCATCGGGACTTCTTCGAAGGCGCGGGCCATGTCTGTAGATGTAGAGCTGGCTCCTTCGAAGAAGCAGCCTCCTTCCAAGAAGCCTTCTCCCCCTCCCTATGCCCCCTGGTGCGCGACGCCAAGCTGGGACGAAGTTCAGTCCTTTCCAGAGCGTTCTGGAACGCTCTCAGAGCGTTCCAGAACGCTCTGAGAGGGCCGCGGCGCCCGAGACATCCTCCAGAACCGCCGGATCTCAGAGACTCTCGACTCGCCCTCGCCCGATTTGATCCGCGGCCTGGCTTCGTCTGGCCCCGGGGGCGGGGGGTCACTGACTCCTGTGCCCGTCCCTGCTGCGTCCTTCGGCCTCCGGCATGGCCTCCGGCGCGTGGATCGGCGACGGGCCCCGTGCCTCCGTGCAGGATCGGCGCGCTCCGGCCCCAGCTCGCGCGGCACTGGCCTCGTGCTTCGGGGGTGCCCTGCCCGGTCGGTGGGATCCCGGGCGCCGATGCGCCTCTCGTGGCAGGCGGATCGGGGGCAGGCTGCCTCGGGTCTGGACTCCCTCGGCCGAAGGCCAAGGAAAGCAGCGGAGAGCAGGGCTGAACCGAAACGGTGTTTTTTCGTTGTCGCTTTCTTTTCGTTTCCCCTCGCGTTGTCTTCACTCCGCCGCCACCGAAAAGCGACGTCGAAACGACAACGGCCCACGAGATCGCCAAAACACCGTTCAGGTCCAGCCCTGGCAGAGAGGGCGAGGGAGAGACTGGCCAAGAGTCACCGGAGGCCGCTCCCGGCCGGAGTCAAAAGCAAGGGTGCGACCCACACATCTCGGAGGCGGCAGAGAGGGGGGTGATGACCAGGGGGGGGGGGATATCATGGCGCGGGCCATGATATTTCCCCAGATTTCATGGCGCCTCTTCTTGTTTCATTACGTCCCTGGCCCCCTCCTTGGGCCGCGCACGTGCCGCCAGTCATGAGTTGCACCCCCCCCTCTTGGACACCCCCCGCTTGGCCGCTCCCGAGAAGCTACGGTGGGGGCGTTCGTGGGGGCAGGGGCCGGGAGGTCTCAGACCCCGGAGGGTTCCCTCCTCCTCCTCCTCCTCCTCCTCCTCATCCTCCCTCCTCCCTCCCTCCCTCCCTCCCTCCCTCCCCCTCCCTCCCTCCCTCCTCCCTCCTCCCTCCCTCCCCCTCCTCCCTCCCTCCCTCCCTCCCCCCCTCCCTCCTCTCTCTCTGATGGGCACAAGCAGGCAGCCCACAACTGGGGGAGCTGTGGTCCTTACCCCCCTGGGGGGCCCATCGATTTCGGCACCCCCCTCGAGAGATCGTCGATGCGATGGGCTCCCCCAGGGGGGTAAGGACCACAGCTCCCCCAGTTATGACTGGTCGGACAAGCCCTGTGGTCCAGGGTCTCGACCATGTCTTACAAGATGAAGGGGCTCTGCCGGTTCGAGCTTGACAACGGGTCTCTTTGTTTACGTTTTCATTGTTCATGTCCACTGCCCCCTGGCTGGGCCCTTCCTGGGCGCAGGAGCTGTGCATGCACCCGCCTGGCCAAGCAAGGAGGGCGTGGCGAAAATACTGCTGCTAGGTTCAGGATGGGCCTGGCCAGGGAGCAGCGGATACGTACAGATTTCGTCGCCCTAGGCCATGGCCCGTTTCCCTCGGCAGCCCCCTCTCCTCGAAAGGAGAAGCGCGCTGACCTTGATCTTAAGATGTCGCGGTGTCGCGGGGTTTTACCAGCGCGATCCACGAATCGACGGTGATCAGGATGCGTGGTGACCATCATCGACACCGACGTTTTCGCGTTCAGTCTCGGTTATGGACCTCGTTTTCAGTCCCTCCATTTGCCTCCAAGCAGGCCGTCGGCGGTGTGGTCGCTGGCCCCGAGTCCCCGAAGGCGTCGCCGATCGTCGCGTGGCAGCACGAGGGCGCGGCCGCCAGCTCGCAGCTGCGGGAGGGTACGCGGACGAGGAAGACGTGCCGGTGTCGCCTCCACGGCTGGATCCGCTCCGGAAGCCTGGTCAGAACGCGCCCAGGGAGAGGCGGGGGGGGAGTCGCGTTTTTGTTCAGGAAGCTTGCGCCATTCTGCCGACCCCCAGAAGAGGATGTGTGCGGCTTCCGATCTCGTGCGTGTGGTTTGACACTTCCAGTCGCGTTGCCTGCGCGATTCATCCTCCTCTTTCTCTGCGTGTGTTGCGGGGCTGCTTGGGGCCCTGTTGGATGCCTCGGGCCTGTTGAAGTTTTGTAAGGCTCCAGAGTGCTTTGGGGAGGCTTCTTGGGGGCTTCTCGCGGGCCTCTTGGGGGCATCTCGGGGGCATGCTGGGGGTCTTGGGGGCCACCTTTTGGAGGGGGCTCCCAGGGTGCCTGCGTGTTCCCCCTATCGTTCCTCTCTCGGGCCCCTCTTGGATCCCTCTTGAAGGCTCTTTTGACGTCTTGGGGGCCTCTTAGGCCGTCTTGGGGCCCTCTTGGGCCGTCTCCGGGCCTTCTTGGGGACATCTTGGACAGTCTTGGGGCATTCTGGGGGGCCTCGCACCGTTTTGGGCCTGCAGACGCTTGCGCTGGAGAGACCGTGAAGTCCAGTCAAAGACCGGTGGAAGAGATCAATGGTTTTTGCCTCCTAGAGGGGGTCCTCTTGGGGCCCTCTTTCGCTTTCGTGGGCTGTCTTGCGGTCTTGAAGTTGCCTTGGGCGTTCCTGAGGCCTCTCGGGCGTGTTGCAGCCACCCTGGAACCATCTTGCAAGCATCAAGGGCATCTCGACGCCCACGGAGAGACGACTTTGAGAGGCTGTGGAGATCCCGGGGGTGCGCGGGGCAGCCGGCCCGCCCCTCGGGCCCCCCCCTACCCCAGGGCTCCCCTCAGCCGGCCCCCCCCCACCCCCACGAGCGGGGCCTTTGAGCCCAGAGGAAGGGGGGAGAGGGGAAGGAGTGACAGCCAGATCTCTCACACGACTCTTCACCCCCGGCAAGCGGGGGTGGGATGGTGACGTGCATATGTGTTAGCATGTCTGTGTATACATTTACATGTAGTTGTATATATGTACATGTCTGTCTGTTCGTCTGTCTGTCTGTCTGTTTTTCTGTCTGTCTGTCTGTCTGTCTGTCTGTCTGTCTGTCTGTGTGTCAGTCAGTCAGTCAGTCTGTCTGTGTATGTATGTATGTATGCATGCATGCATGTATGTATGTATGTATGTATGTATGCATGTATGTATGTATGTATGTATGCACGTATGCGCGTATGTATGTACGTATGTATGTATGTATGTATGTGTATGTATGTATGTATGCATGTATGTATGTATGTATGTTGGCATGCATGCATGCATGCATGTATGCATGTAGATAGACAGGTAGGTATGTATGTATGGATTGATGTATGCATGTCTGTATGTATGTATGTATGCATGCATGTATGTATGTATGCATCTATGTATGCGTGTATGTATGTGTGTATGCATGTATGGATGTATGGATGTATGTATATACGTATGTATGTACGTATGTATGTACGTACGTACGTATGCATGTATGTATGTATATATGCATGTATATATATATATATGTGTGTATTGTATGTGTGTGCATGCATGTATGCACGTATGTAGATATGTATGCATGTATGTATGTATGCATGCATGTATGTATGTATGTTTGTGTGTATGTATGTTTGTGTGTATACACATATGTATGTATCTACGTATGGACGTATGCATGTATGCATGTAGATCGACAGGCAGGTATGTATGTATGTATGTATTGATGTATGTATGCATGTATGTATGTATGTATGTATGCATGTATGTATGTATGTATGTATGTATGCACATATGTCTATGTGTATGTATGTATGTGTGTATGTATGCAGGTATGTGTGTGTATGTATGTATGCATGTATGTATGTATGTACGTACGTACGTATGTATGTATGCATGCATGTATGTATGTATGTATGTATGTATGTATGTGTGTATTTTTATATGTATGTATGCATGCATATATGCACGCATGTATGTATGTATGTATGTATGTATGTATGTATGTACGTATATCCATAGGTATGTTTGTAGCTATGGGTTTGTATGTTTGTATGCATGTATGTCTGCACGGCTTCATATACGTACGTATGTATGTATGTGCGTACGTATGTTTGCATATTTGTATGTATGTATGCATGTATGTATGTACATCGGAGGTTGGGGGGTGAGCCCGACGTGAAACGGAGACCCCCCCTACCCAGGAATCGATTTCGGGTTCGGGTTCGTGTCGTGCGTGCCGTGCGTGCGTGCGGGCGAGGCGAAGCTGCGTGGTCGGGCGAGAGGAAATCCTCCTGTGGCTGGGCCGCGGCCAGACCAAATGTTTCTCCTCTGGCGGCCCGTGGCCCGCGGTGTCCCGCGGGTGTCCCGCTGGTGTCCCGAAATCCTCCTGTGGCTGGGCCGCGGCGGGACCAAATGTTTCTCCTCCGGCGGCCGGTAGCCCGCGGTGTCCATCGGTGTCCCGTGGTGTCCCGTGGTGTCCGCCGTTGCTAGGGCGAAGTCAAGACAAATTATTCTCCCCCGCCCGCCCGCCCGTCCGTCCGTCCGTCTGGCAGTGGCTCGCGGTGTCCCGCGGTGTCCCGTGGTGTCCCGTGGTGTCCCGTGGTGTCCCCCGGTGTCCCAAAAAGTGAGGTGGATAGTGAGATCGATGGTGATATCGACAGGTGTCCTGTGGTGTCCTGTGGTGTCCCGCTGAGTGAGATCGATCGTGAGATCGATGTGGTGTCCCGTGGTGTCCGGTGGTGTCCCGTGGCGTCCTACGGTATCCAGTTGAGTGATCGATGGTGAGATCGATAGTGAGACCGATCGTGAGATCGAGAGGTGTCCCGCGGTGTCCCGTTGTGTCCCGTGGTGGCCCGTGGTGTCCCGTGGTGTCCCGTTGAGTGAGATTGACAGTGAGATCGATAGGTAGGTCGACAAGTGTTCTGTGGTGTCCCGTGGTGTCTCGTGGTGTCCCGTGGTGTCCCGTGGAGTCAGATGTTGGTTCCTCCCCCCCTCTCCCCCCCGCCCCGCACCCGAAGGGTGGTCGTATAGGTATGTGTATATATATATATTCCTAGATGCATGTATGATTGAATGTCTGTATATATGTATGTATGGATGGATGGATGCATGCATGCATGCATGCATGCATGTCTCTCTGTCTGTCTGTCTATCTGTCTGTCTGTCTGTCTGTCTGTCTGTCTGTCTGTCTGTCTGTATGCATGCATGCATGCATGTATGTATGTATGTATGTATGTCGGAGGTGGGGGGGTGAGATCGAAGTGGAACGGAGAGCCCCCCTACCGGGAAATCGATTTCGGTTTCGTGTTCGATGATGGTGTCCCGATGATGATGATGTTGATGACGAGTACGATGATGTGGTGATGTTGATGATTTAGATGATTGCGGCCCGATGATGATGCTAATGTCGATGATGATGATGGTGTCCCGATGATGATGACGGTGATGATGATGATGGTGACGATAATGATGGTGTCCCGATGATGATCATGTTGATGATGATAATGTGGCTGATGATGATGTCTCGATGGTGATGATGTTGATGATGTTGTTCGTGATGATGACGGTTGGATGAAAATGATGGTGATGGTGGTGTTCCGATGATGATGATGATGATAATGATGGTGCCCCGATGATGGTGATGTTGATGGTGATAATGGTGACGATGATGGTGTCCCGATGATGATGGTTGGGGTGATGGTGATGATGCTGTTGATGGTGATGGTGATGATATGATGATGATGGTGCCCCGATGATGATGATGATGATGATGCTGATGATCTTGATGATGATTTTGATGACGTTGGTGACGATGATGTTCGTGATGATGATGATGACGTTGATTGTGAGATCTATTGTGATATCGATAGTGCTATCGGGAGTGAGACCGGATGTGATATAGATTGTGAGATCGAGAGTGAGGTCGAGAGTGAGATCGATTGTGAGATCGGTAGTCAGATCGATTGGGAGATCGATAAGATGAAATAGACCGAATGATATCGATTGTGAGATCGATCGAATGAGATCGATCGAGCGAGACCGATAGTGAGATCGATAGTGAGATCGATACTGATGCCGATCGAGTGAGACGTTGGTTCCTCCGCCCCCCGAACTTCCTTATCACCCGGAGGGTGTTCGTATAGGTATGTATGTATGTCGGAGGTTGGTGGGTGAGATCGCAGTGAAACGGAGACCCCCAATTTGGAAATAGTTTCGTTTCGTTCGTGTCGTGCGTGCGGGCGAGGCGAAGCTGCGTGGGCGCGCGAGAGGAATGAACCCGCCTTTGCGAGGGCGAAGTCAAGACAAATGATTATCCCCCGTCCGTCCGTCCGGCGGTCGCCCGATCGGTGTCCCGCGGTGTCCCGTGGTGCCCCGTGGTGTCCGCCGCTGCTAGGGCAAAGTCAAGAGAAATGATTATCCCCCGTCCGTCCGGCGGTAGCCCTCGCGGTGTCCCGCGGTGTCCCGTGGTGTCCCGTTGAGTGAGATCGATAGCGAGATCGATAGTGCGATCGATAGTGAGATAGATAGTGAGATCGGTACTGAGATCGATGTGGTGCCCCGAAGTGTCCCGTGGTGTCCCGTGCGTGAATCAAGCTCGCTCCCCAGGAATGTAAGAGGCCCGAGAGGGCTTCCCCAGAAGCCTCGAGGGGCCTGCGGTTTCATTCCTTGCTCGCCGCTGCCATTTTTATTTCCCAGGGCCCTTGGCTTCAGTGCTACGCCAGTTGTTCGAGCCGCGCTCACAGCAAAAGCATCCCCGGCGCTGCGCGCCGATCCATACCACAGTGCTAGCGGAGCGAAGCCGTTCCGCTATCCCGGCCTGCGGCAGTACATATTGAAAAACGGCGTCTGCGACACGTCTTTCTGAATCGAAACCCAGCCGCTTCCTGACCAGCCTGGCCGCGCTGTTGCTCAGCGCCCTCTCCAACGTCAGCGACGCAAGCATCATCCACGTCAGCGTCAGCGACGCCGACATCTACGCCTACCCTGCCAACTCCTGCGACAGCGTCAGCGACGCCGTCACCAACGCCTACTTCCCGCACGTCAGCGTTAGCGACGCCGACGTCAACGCTTACTTCTCCGACAGCGTCAGCGACGCCGTCATCAACGACTACTTCGCCTACTTCTCCCAGGCCAGTGTCAGCGACGCAAGCATCAGTGCCTACTTCTCCTACGGCAGCGTCAGCGACGCAAGTATCAACGCCGATTTCTCCAACGCCAGCGTCAGCGACGCCAGCATCTACGCCTACTTCTCCTACGCCAGCGCCAGCGACGCCAGCATCAACGCCTTCTCTTTCGACGCCAGTGTCAGCGACGCGGCTCACTACCTCATTCTTGACAGAATGACGGATAACTACGCGCACAACGCCATCCCTACATGGAATGGCGACCCGGCGAAGTGGAGAGACTACATACAGGAGGTCAAGCTCTGGAAGCTCAGTGAGAACCTTGCCGTGGCTCATAGTCTCGCATCGAAGCGCGTGCTGAAGCTCAGTGGGACAGCCCGCGGCGCAGCACTAAATATAACGGAGGCGCAGCTGCATCCAGCAGCCGCGGTGGACATCGAAGACCCCGATGATAGGCAGCGCAACAGGAACCAGGTCGGCATAGATAACGTGCCGCAGCACCTCGGGGCTAGTTTGGGACAGCAGAAGCCTGTGCAGAAGGGCGAGACCCTCGAGAAGTTCTTCGAGTCGACTCAACATCACCGACGAAGAGGTGAACGCATGACGGATTGGCTCATCAGTTTCGAGACTGGATTGCAGCAGCTGCGCGAGAATGAGGTGGGCCCCAACGCGCTGGACGACGTGGCGGGATGGTTCCTGCTGCGCAAGGCTGGGCTCACGGCAGAGCGCCGAGAGCGCGTCGTGGGAAATCTGCCCGACGAGCGCGGCGGCTACCAGCGCATTCGCGGGCTGCTGGTCAGGATGTTTCCGGGCGCCCGCGTGTCGGAGCGCCGCGCCCCCGCGCCGACGTCATGGACCAACCAGTCGCGCTCGCAAGGCGGCTGGCGCAGCAGCGTTTCCTCCAGCCGCGGGGGGTGTTCTATCAACGTCGTCGACGAGCCAGGCGACGAGAACGACGGAGAGCAAGAGGGGGGCGACGAGGGCGAGATCGACGTCCAGGACATGGTTCGCCAGGAGCTCGAGGCCTTCAGCGCCGAGCTCGAGTCCTCCAGCGTAGGCGTCTCCGAGCAGTTCGACGGCGACGACTCTGCCAAGGTCGAAGCTGTCGCAGCGGAACTTGCCGCTATTCCCGAGGCCATGGCCGCCATCAGATCGGCCCGGGAGGCCCTCGGGCCGCGGCAAGTCAAGGTCCGCGCCGCCCCGCCGCCCGACCGAGCTGCAGGGCCGGGTCGGCCAGCGCGAGAGGAATGCTTCTTGCTGGGGCTGCGGCGAGACCGGGCGCTGGGCAGGGGACAAGGAGTGCCCCGCGCCAGGTGTCCGCAAGTTCGCGCCCAAGGACGGCAAGTCAGAGGGCAGTGGGCGAGGGGGTCGCGGAGGCCGTCCTCAGCGCCAGGCGCGCATCACCGAGCAGGTCCAGTTCGCGGACGAGGAGATCGCCGTGCACCCGCAGGGGCCAGTCACGCCGCCCCCAGAGACTTGCGTCTCGGAGCGGCTCATCCACCACCTGCCGAACGTGAACGTCGCGACCGGCAGTGACAAGCCCGTGGGCGAAGGCGTCGGCGTGGTCGACGCCGCCTGCCTTTTCTGCGTCTCGGGCAAGAAGTGGTGCGACAACTACAAGGACATCCTCACGGGGATGGGGCTTGCCAACCAGATCCTCGAAGAGCCGGAGGGCGAGGTCTACAGGTTCGGCAACGGGGGTGCTCTCGCGGGCAAGCTGCGCGTCACCGCGCGGCTTGTGCTGTGCGGCCAGGCTGGCCGCGCGTGTTCAGCGTCGTGGACAGCCCCGCGCTGGGCCTGCTCATGGGCCGCGATGTCATCCAGCCTTCCAAGATCGACATCTCTCTCTGGAAGGGCCAGATCAACATCGGGAACGCCACCCAGAAGCTCACCGCGAGCGCCGCGGGACATCCCGCGATCAAGTTGCAGCCAGAGGACTGGCGGGCTATCGAGGACGCCGGCATGGGGTAATCGCCCAGCGCAGCCAGCTCGTTCGGAAGGAAGCGATACTTGGACAAGACCCTGTACGTAGAGGTCGAGAAGACGCTCGACCGACGGGGTTGGAGGGCGAGGGCGGGCGACCGGCCCGCGGTCAACGACGCTGCCGGGACCAGTGCGTTGATCGACGCCATCAACAATCTCGTCACGAAGAAGGAGCTGAACGTTCCGAGACGTCTCCAGACTCGGCGACCGAAGGGGTCGCGACCACTTTCGGCCGTAGCCGCAGCTCTGGTCTGCTGCTCCACCGCAGCTCCAGCTCCGAACCTCGCCCTAGCGACGCCGCCGCAGACGGCCTACCCCACGACGTGCGTGACCGAGCCCCTGCAGGACTGCATCGCCTGTGGCGAGACGACCTGTGAGGCCTGCAGCCGCCGAGGGCTATGCTCGGACTGCGTTTTCGGCGCGCCCGTGACCCTGAGCCACGGCCAGGGCGCCATCGCCAACGGCTGCCTCGAACCCGAGGCCAACATCGTGGAGGGGGAGCAGCTGCGCGTGAGGACGCTCAAGAAGGGGGCGAAGCCGCAGCTGATCGCTGGCAAGCGCTCAGTCTTCGTCACCAGCAAGAGCGGCATCCAGCCGCGCAAGATCGGCCAGGCCTTGAATTCTAATCTGGCCAAGTCTACAACCGGATCCAACCCGACCTTCATCCTCAACAGCACCGTGCTCTACGAGTGGTGCTGCAAACGGGGCAGCATGCTCAGCGCCGTCTGGAAGAAGAAGGGAGGAGCTGCTGTCAGGTGCGGTCTTCCAGGCTTCGACCTCTCCAAGCAGGTCGTGGCCCAGAAGCTGGAGAACATAATCCGGAAGCACCTTGCCGCAGGCAAGAGTGTGCGAGTTCACGTTGCGTCCCCCTGCCAGCCGTGGACATCGCTACAACGACTCGTCGTCAAGATCGACCCGAGCAAGATCCCCAAGTTGAAAAGGGATCGGGGCAAGTCCAAGCAGATGATCGGCCTGTTCCTGCAGTCCATGTCACGGCTGCGTCGAGGAGTTCGGCGCCCAGCTCGCCGTCTCGTTCGAGTGGCCGAGGTGCTGCGACGGATGGGGCCCCAACCAGAACGCCATTGCCAAGCAGCCGATGGAGCAGCTTCCGCGCGTCGTGGACTTCGACGGCTTCGCGGTCAACCTCAAGACACAGAATGGGATCCACATCAAGAAGCCGCGGCGGATCATCGCCGACGATTTCGGGTTCGCCGACTCGCTCAGGCGTTTTTGCAGCGGGGGGGGCACCCGCGCGCGTAGGCCCGCGGGAAGGGCGCGAAGCGCAGCGAGAACTACGCGACCAAGCTCGCGACGGTGCTAGCCGAGCAGCTGCGACGTCCGAACCGCCAGCCTGCACGAGAAGCTCACCGTACATCGACGACGAGAAGGGCAAGAAGACGGACGGTTCCAGCCACCGCGGCCGCTCTGGAGCCAGCGCTCTCGCCCGCGGAGGAGCGGACACTACGGTCCGCCATCGTGCAGCTCCACGTGAACACGGGGAACCCGACCAACGATTCACTTGCCCGAGCCATTCGTGTGACTGGTGGATCGCAGAGGTCCATCGACATGGCTCTCAACCTCTACTGCGAGGTTTGCGCAGCACATCAGCGACCACTACCACGCCTACCAGGGCGGATCAGACTGGACAGGGACTTCAACAACTCCATCGGAGTGGACTTGTTCGCCCTGGCCGACTACGCTGGCAACCAGCTGGTCTACCTCAGCGTGGTCGCCTTGGCCTCGGGTTTTACGATGCGCGGCGCTGTCGCGTCAAGGCACCCATCGCTTGTTTTCGCTCGACTACTGCGGATTAGGATTACGCCTTTTAGCACGCCTCAGCGAGTCATCTTTGATGGAGGAGGCGAGTTCGAGCGAGAGTTCTCCAAGGTGCTCGAGGACATGGGTTGCCGCTTGATGACGACATCTGCGGCGACGCCGCAGCAGAATGCTACCGTGGAGCGACATGGAGGGATGTGGGAGGTGCACGCGAGGAAGCTGATCGACCAGTTTAGCATCAGGTTCGACCAGCCCGCGGCCGCTCACAAAGTCCAGTGGATGATTGCCTCCGTGTGCTGGGCCATGAACAGCCAGGTCAACTCCGCGGGCTACTCGCCGTCGCAGTGGGTGCTCGGGCGAGGCCTTCGCCTCCCGTATGTCTTGCTGGACAACGCCGGCAGGCTGCCCCTGCGCGAGCGCATCGTGTCCGACAAGCCGTTCTCGGAGAGGATCGCCATCGTGAAGGCCGCGCAGACACCCATGCAGCACCTGAGGTTCAACCAATCCCTCTCGAGGGCGCTGCTGGCCCAATCTCGGGCAGATGGAGCGCAGCACGCCAGCGACGTCTACCAGACAGGCGATCAAGTGTGCTACTGGAGGGGCAATGGCAAGCCCAAGAGAGAATGGGCCTTGCAGTGGCACGGGCCCGCCGTCATCATCGGGTTCGAGGGCGCGTCGCGCGTGCGGGTCAGCCACCGCTCCTCGACCGCGAAGGTCAACCGTGGACACCTACGCCACGCCGCGGCCGCGGAATTAGTTCCTCGGGGGCATGTGCTGAACGCGCTGAACGGCAGCCAGCCGCCTGGACCTCCGCCAGGCGCCCCGGGAGGGACCTCCGGGCCCGCGCCTCCCCCAGGCCCTGGAGGAGGCGGCGGTGGCGCAGTGGGCGGACCCCCTCCGCCCGATCATGGCGAAGGAGGGGACCCTGCTGGACCGCCAGACGCTGACGACGACATGTTCCTTGATCTGACGGGGCCGACACCGAAGAAGCGCCCCCGCAGTGAAGGTCAGCCCCCCGCACCACCAGCGCTGCCAGCACCCGACCAGCAGCCGGCCATCCAGCAGCGCAACTTCGGCAACGTCGAGCATTCCGAAGCGAATCAGCGTGCTCATAAGCACGCTGAATGGTTGGCACGCCGCCAAGGAGACGGCGATTTCACAACCAGTGGGGGAGCAAGCGGCAGTGGAGGACCGGCCCCACCGCCTTCGGGAGGAGACGTGCAGCAGCCCCCGCCGCTGCCACCGCTGGCGGAGCCGCCGCCGCCACCAGCGGCTGTCGACCCGCCGGCGCCAGCCTCAGACTCAGGCGACGCTGCCGCTCCTGCAGCCACTTTCGCCGCTGCTGCCGCAGATTTTCGACCTCCTGAACCTGCCCCCCAGGGCCTGGTCGACGATGACATCGAGTCCGATGGCTCGGACATGATCCGAGACTGGGCCAAGATTGCGGAGGGGCAGGCGCGCCGGGAGACATGTCGCGGCGCCCGCCAGACGCCGAGAACCAGCGCGGCACCAAGACGCAGCCCCAAGTTCAACAGGATAGCGCACTAGTGGCACTGCAACGTGACCGCCAGCACGAGCTCGAACCCCGCGAGTGCGCTGCCAAGCGCAAGGATATGTTGGACGATCTGCCCAAGTGCTTCAAGAGGCCAAAGGACACGATCAAGGTCGACCTCTACCTAGACAACGAGCTTCTCGAGAAGAAGCAGGCTGAGCTAGAGCAGGCTGAGGCTGCCCTTAAGGTTTTCCACACGAAACAGGGCCGCTTCCTGCGCTGGTCTACTCCCAAAGACAGGAAGCGGTGGGCCTGGCTCACCATGGACCCAGCGATGTGGGTCTCGATGGGGTAATTCATCCTTTCGGGATGGCTGCATGGGCATGCAGTAAGGCAGGCGCCCACGACCCCCCTTCGCGGGGCTGCTAACGACACGCGCACACACATGCTGACGCATTGTGCCGCCTGGCGGGTGCGCCATCCCCCGCTTCGGTCGATTCGTCTGATATCGCGTGCAGCATTCGCATGGCGAGCCACGACCGTCTCGAACTGCTACGGTGTGTTGGCCTTGGCCACCAGTTAGGGGGATCTTGAACAAGATCCCCCTTCTGCGCGGGGTTCAAACATGATAGCACTCTGCCGTCGAGACTGCCCGCCTTCCGCCCTCTCTCCCCGCCGCAGGCGCACTGGGTCAAGCTCGCTGCCTTCGCCTGCAGGCCAGCCAGGAGTCTCCTGTGATGGCGAACGCACAGGCCATGGGAATGGCCTCCCTCGGCAAGGCCCTAGAGCGCCCGAACCGCACCGAAGATGTCCTCGACCGCTCGTGCGCAGTTGCAGTTGCGAAGAAGCCCCCCTCGATGCTCACGGAAGCGGCGATAGTTGGCAATGTCGTCAGCAGTCCACGCAGCGTGGCCGCGAGGGACTTGCCCATCAAGCAATGGGAGGGCCGCGCCCAGAAGACAACCAGCTGGGTCGTGGACTTGGTCGCTGCCCCAGGCGATTTGTCCACTATCGACTGGGGCGCAGTCAAGGAACACATGTTGAAGGGGGAGTACAACAAACTGCCGTCGCCTCTGGGGTTCCCCATGGCGAAAGAGATCCCGATGTTTCTCAATCTGCACGTGTCGAAGCCTGCTGACGGCGACTACCTAGTGGTGAAGTTCATCAAGTTCATCAACAACGAGAAGTTCAACGCCATCCAGCGAGAGCTGATCGTCGGCGAGCCCTATGTCCCTCAATGGACTCGCGACCTCTACGCGACGCTGCAGACGATGTACTTGATGCTCGAGAGCATGGGTGGCATCTTGTTCAAGTACTGGCAGTTCGAGGCGTCCGCCGCGGCGCCGGCGGCCGCTGCGCCTGGTGACGAGGACAGCGTGGAGGAGAAGAAGAGAAAGCTGACCGTCGGCTCCGACTCCATCATGGCAGAGGCACCGCGCGGGAATGTCGATTGCCAGCACATGTTGTGGGTTGAGCATCAGCTCGTCGACCCAGATAGCCCCATTCACGATTTCAGGCGGGGGCTTATTGAAAGGGTGCTCAAGAATATCCAGGACAGGGACCACTATGCTGGCAAAGAGACGCATTACCCATGCCTACTTCATGACATTCGCCCAGAGTATCTGGACATCGCAATGCGCATCATCAAGGCGCTCTTGACGAACGCGCTGCTCACTGTTGGCGAGGCCAGGTTCGGAAACACACCTCTCATGTACATCCTGGCGATGGCCATGGCGCGCTGGCGTGCAGACGTGGAGAAGGCGCAGGGCAATGATGTGGTCGCGGCGGTGCTGGCGTCGGCCGAGATGGACTTCTTCCGCGGGGAGGTCAGGGAGAAGTGGGTACCGTGCATATTCGACGACGGGGGCCTTTCCGACCAGCGGCCCCGCGTGCTCAAGGTGCGGGCGGGGAAGCAGCTGGCTGTGGCCGCGTTGCCCGACGCTGGCGCTACCTCGCGCGCGTCCTGCGTGCCGCGAGATATCTCCATCGATGGGGCGACGCGCCCAGCCATATTTTCTTGCCGCAGGCGTTCTGAACTTCGACCCGACCCAGATGCAGGCGATGACTTACGTCGGGTGGGGAGCGGCTAAGTTTGCGCGGGGCCAGGCGAGGTTCGGCGGGGAGAACGGAGAACGAGTGCAACTCGGCCGCCGAACCGTCGCTCACATATTGGGCAGTTGCCGCCACGGGCGACGACAAGGCGAAGAAGACGACGCAGTTCCTCATCGACATGATATTGCCTGCCTTCCCCAATGCCTTCTCCAGCAGTCAGGTCGGGGCGATGCTGGGGCGCTGCAGCATGCTGATCAACGCGAGGTTCGCTATCCACTTCCGCCCAGCTGGCCAGAATAACGTTGTCGAGAAGTATCCGCTGTACGATGGGTACTTGAAGCCAGAGGCAGGCAAAGCCCCCTGGGCGTACTTGAACGACCCCAGCGTTCGCCGCGACCCCGAGGAGTTCGACAGCCTGCTCTCCTTCGGGAAGAGGGCCATGGCCGACCTCATTGCGAAGCACATGAAGTCCGCCCGCGCCGCCGCCGCGGCGCGCGCCAGCGACGACCGGGGCGCGGGGGCGCCCGCGGGCGCGCCAGCGGTGGAGGAGCACCCGCTCAACCCGCCCTCTGACTTCGATGAGGGGGACTTCTTTGGCCCTGATGGCTCTGGCGAGGCCCCCGAGGCCGCTCCTGCTGCGCCGCGCGCGCCAGGGGCGGCACCGACCAAGCGCGTCAATATTGAGCCTGGCGTCTGGAGGAACCTCAAGCTCCAGCCTGGCAACAGCGGCTGCGTCGACCGCAGCTCCCCGTCGCCACCCCAGAAGAAGAATAATAACCGCGTGTCGTTGGAGAAGGAGCTCGATCTGATCATGGAGGAGGAGGCGCAGATGGAGGGGGCGCATCTGCATCGAGCAGCGGGGCGGCCGCGGACGGCGTACTTGTCGCGGCCGGGTGAGCGCGTGATCGGCAGACCACGGGCAGCGCGCGCGGGCGTCTCGGGCGTAGGCGCGCCTTGCGGCCGCGGTCGCAGGTGTGCTAATTCGCCCCAGAGGGGGCGCCTGCGCGCCGCTCTGTTCGTTCCGAATTCGCGATGTGTCGCCCCAAATGTGCAACTGCCCTATTAGGCACCGTGGGCCGCGCAGCGTCGGGGGGCGCGCGCGCGACGGTATCGGGCGCATTCGGTTGCGCCCCAGACAAGGCCGTCGGGCGCCGTGCTGTTCCCAGCCCCCAGGTTTGCAGCGACGTCTGGAGAAAATGAGCGGATTGCATGGGCGGCGACAGCTTTCCTTGTGCGACTGCTGGTCATGCGTTCGTTGTTTCAGCGTTTTGGGCTGTCAGGTCAGAGCGCGCGGCCCAGCCCCTCTCGCGCGCCCGCGAGCTATGTATCGGTTCTCCCCGATTCCAAAGAGGGGCAAGGCCCGCGCCGCCATGGGGCCGCCGCGCTCACGCATGAAGGCCACGAAGGCGCCGATGAAGGCCACGAGGGCACAGAAGAAGGGCCGCGCCGTGAAGAAGACCATAAACAAGACGATTGCGCCTCCCAAGACTGCGCCTTGCATTCGGCACGGCGCCGCGGCCAGTGCGAGGGGTCGCAAGGACAGGGCTGCCTGGGCGAGCTGCATCAAGGATTTTTGTCAATCGTTCTAAGAAGTTTGTGACTGACAAGCTGCGCAGAAAGAACGTCTTGCCGAAGTGTGGTGGGGGGGGGGGGGGCGACGTGCCCCCACTGCGGCGAGGGCGTCTTGGGGCCTCTGAAATACCACGGGGGAAGAAGGGCGGGTGGGGGCACCGTTGCAGCCGCGATTGGTGCACTCGCCACGTGGCGCCGCGCTCCTTCCACCCGGTCTTCAGCAAGGGTGCGGGCCAGTCCATCTCGAGCCTTGCAGACCAGGCCGCCATTCTCTTCTGCGCGGTCGCAGGCTGTCCACAAACTACCACGCAGAGGAATGGCGCGGCCGTCGAGAGCATCTACGGCTCGCCCCGCGCGGCGCGCGCCGCGCGCGTGCGCGCCAACGAGCCGAGGATCAAGTTCGGCCAGGGCGTGGAGTGGGCAGACGAGGTGGACTTGGGGAAGGTGGGGGGCCCCGCCGCGGGGCCCCGCACTGCGAAGCCAGTTATTTGGGAGCAGTGGGGCGGGATCGTTCAGCGTGGCGCCCCCGGGTCTCTCGCGTTGTCCCGCCTCCAGCCGAAAGACCAAGCGTCGGGCCCTTGGCCCTGGCCCTATCCGCAAGGCGGATTGGGCGCCCCTTTCGAAGAAGTGCCTGCAGAACAAGAACGCCACCTTCCACGCGGACGGGGCGCGCTCTTATAAGCTCAAGGAGCAGGGTGTCATCCACGAATGGGTCGTGCACGAGCAGAAGAGGGCCAAGGTGAAGGGCAAGTGGGTATAGCTTAAGCCGTCGTACAGCAAGGAGAGGTACCGCGACGTCCCCGGCCCACTCAAGGCCGACGCCAAGAAGAGGATCTGGGTCAATATTGGCGCGCAGGTCATTGGCGGCATCTGGCGCGAGCTCCGCCGCTTCGTCGGCGAGAACAAGGCCGTCGGCTCCACGCACCTCATGCAGAAGGCCCGCAGCTTCCAGTGGGCGCGCTGGAACCGCGGTAAGGACCTCTGGCACGAGACGGGCGCCATGCTGCAGGAGGCCTGGAGCAAGCAGCACGGGTGGTGAGCGATGGGCCATGTTCTCGGCTCAGGTCGCACGCGCGTGCCCGCGCGGTGTCGCCCTGCATGGCGTTGGCGTGAGCGGCGTGGCTCCATAATGTTTGCTTTAGCGCGCGCCCCAGGGATTTGCCTAGCCTTGCTGCTGCCGCTGCTGCCCCCCGTGATCCCCCGCCCTCTGCGACTGCGAATGGTGGCCTCGTATATCTCCCTCCTCTCGCCCTGCGCAATATTGTTTTTAGCATTCGCGCCGTATCTCTCATGCAGCTGATCCGTTCTGCGCCGCGTCACTGTGTGTAGTGCGCTTAGGGCTCCTGCTTCGCGCGATGCAATGTCACGCTTGTCCGCCCTCCCCCCCGCTCCTCCCCCCTCCTCCTCTCCCTGCCCCTCCTCCTCCTCCTCCTCCTCCTCCTCCTCCTCCTCCTCCTCCACCTCCTCCACGCCCCAGAAATCCGAATGAACACATGGTTTGCGAAGCAAGGGGGCGGGAAACCCTGTGATTTCATGTTGATGTTTTTGGATTTCTGGGATGAGAACAACAAAACACATACGACTTCCTTTGGATTGTAGGGATTTGGGGGTTTGGGGACTTTGGAAAAGACGCCACAGCCTTCGAAGGCCTTGGCCGCAGGAGCCCGAATGAAGCCCAGGGGTGCCAAATCCCACAAAAAAATCAAACATCCAAATGACATCGCAGGGTTTCCTTGGTTCTCATCCCAGAAATCCCGAACACCCCCATGACGCCACAGGGTTTGCGACGCAAGGGGGCGCAAAACCTTGCGATTTGATTTGGGTGTTTGGGATTCGGGCTGCAGCGTTGATCTTCGTTCGGAGGCGCCAAATCCCAAACATCCCAAACATCCAAGTGAAATCGTGTGGCTCTTGTGATTCTCATCCCACACATCCCAGAAACCCAAATGAAATCATAGGGTTTGGTTGCTCCTCGTGCGTGCAGGATGGTCCCTGCACGCTTTGGGTTTCCTCATCGGGGGAAGGCGCCTGGTGCATGTTCTACAGTGCGCCGCAGTTGGGTTCGCTTGCGAGTGGAGTCGGCAAAAAAAGGCTTCCGTTGACGCCAGGGGAAGAGGTGAACGAGGAAGGGGGACGGGGACGGAAGGGGAGTGTAGCAAGGAAGGGAATGGAAAGGAATACGATTGTATAACATCACCAAGAGAAAAGGAAGCGAGGAATGGGTGCTGGGGGGGGGGGGGGGGGGGGGGGGGGAGGGGGCTGACCACATATATATATATATATATGTATATGTATATATATGTTTATATAAAGATATGTATCCACATACGTATATGCATATTCTATATTTAACGTATGTGTAGTTGGATGTATGTGTACATTTGTTCGTATCTATATACATATACGTATATGAACCGTGCGCGGCTATGTGTTTGTCTGTGTATATGCATATCTATATATACATACATACATATATACATGCGCATATATATATATACATATATATATATATATACATATATGCACATAAATGTTTGTGGGTATGTACATGTAGATGTATACATTTTTGACAGCGAAGAACAGCCGAACCGTAGCCTTTGGGGGCTATATGGCTATGGGGCTATTGGGCTACAGGGCTATGGGGCTATGGGGCTATAGGGCTTTAGAACTATGGGTTTATAGGGCTACAAAGCTATAGGGCTATAGGGCTGGAGGGCTATGGGGCTATAGGGCTATGGGGTTGTAGGGCCATCGGGCTATAGGTTTATCCGTAAGGGCTTCGCCCCCTGCCGCCGGCCCCCTCTCTCGGAGAATGGGCCATGGAAAAGCTAAGTCATGAGGCTTTGGCGCTGTCGTGCAGCAGTATCGGAACTTCATGCGAGGCCGATTCGCAATCGGCAAAACCAACTGATCACAAGAGGGGTTACCACACACGGCGATTGGTAAGACGTGTATGGTCTACGAGCTTGGTTACCACACTTTGGTATTTAAGGGCCGAGGGAGTACTCGCAGTTTGGGTTACCACGCCTTGCGATGGATGTGCGTGAGGGGTGGCACCGAATTTCAGAAATGTGGCAAATCCCCCGTGTTTTTGGACCCTGACCCCGCGGATCTGCGTGAGGGGTGGCACCGAATTTCAGAAATGTGGCAAATCCCTGTGTTTTTGGACCCTGACCCCGCGGATCTGCGTGAGGGGTGGCACCGAGTTTCAGAAATGTGGCAAATCCCTTGTGTTTTTGGACCCTGACCCCGCGGATCTGCGTAAGGGGTGGCACCGAATTTCAGAAATGTGGCAAATCCCTTGTGTTTTTGGACCCTGACTCCGCGGATCTGCGTGAGGGGTGGCACCGAATTTTAGAAATGTAGCAAATCCCCTGTGTTTTTGGACCCTGACCCCGCGGATCTGCGTGAGGGGTGGCACCGGATTTCAGAAATGTGGCAAATCCCCTGTGTTTTTGGACCCTGACCCCGCGGATCTGCGTGAGGGGTGGCACCGAATTTCAGAAATGTGGCAAATCCCCTGTGTTTTTGGACCCTGACCCCGCGGATCTGCGTGAGGGGTGGCACCGAATTTCAGAAATGTGGCAAATCCTGTGTTTTTGGACCCTGACCCCGCGGATGTGCGTGAGGGGTGGCACAGAATTTCAGAAATGTGGCAAATCCTGTGTGTTTTTGGACCCTGACCCCGCGGATCTGCGTGAGGGGTGGCACCGAATTTCAGAAATGTGGCAAATCCCTTGTGTTTTTGGACCCTGACCCCGCGGATCTGCGTGAGGGGTGTCGATTTCGAGCCCCCCCAGCAATTCAGACAACACGCCCAGGGGGTGCTAAGAAATCCCGTTTGGGCCTCCCCCCCCCTCGCGCGGTCAATCAACTAGTTACAGTAACCAGCAAGAAGCAGAACCTTAACACTGGAAACTACAAGCTACAACTGGTACAGGAAACTGCGAATCCGCGCCTACAGCCTGGTGGCCCCACAAGGGGGCCGGCGGATAGGGCTATGGGGCTATAGGGCTACAGGGCTATGGGCCCCTATGGCTATAAGGCTATAGGGCTGTAGGCCTATAAGGCTATCGGAGGTTGGGGGGTGAGATCGCAGTGGAACGGAGACCCCAAACCGGGACATCTTTTCGTTTCGTTCGTGTCGTGCAGGCGGGCGACGCGAATCTGCGTGGGCGCGTGAGAAACATGAACCCGCCGTTGCTAGGGCGGAGTCAAGACAAATGATTATCCCCCGCCCGCCCGTCTGGCGGTGGCTCGCGGTGTCCCGCGGTGTCCCGTGGTGTCCCGTGGTGTCCCGTGGTGTCCGCCGTTGCTAGGGCGAAGCCAAGACAAATGATTCTCCCCCGCCCGCCCGTCCGTCTGGCGGTGGCTCGCGGTGTCCCGCGGTGTCCCGTGGTGTCCCGTGGTGTCCCGTGGTGTCCCGTGGTGTCCGCCGTTGCTAGGGCGAAGTCAAGACAAATGATTCTCCCCCGCCCGCCGGTCCGTCCGTCCGTCCGGCGGTGGCTCGCGGTGTCCTGCGGTGTCCCGTGGTGTCCCGTGGTGTCCCGTGGTATCCCGTGGTGTCCCGTTGAGTGAGATCGATCGTGAGATCGATCGTGAGATCGATAATGTGATTTGATAGCAAGATCGATACTGGGATCGATACTGAGATCGATGTGGTGCCCCGAGATTTCCCGTGGTGTATTTTGGTGTCCCGTTGAGTGAGATCGATCGTGAGATCGATGGTGGGATTTGATAGTGAGATCGAGAGGTGTCCCGCTCTGTCCCGTGGTGTCCCGTGGTGGCCCGTGGTGTCCCGTGGTGTCCCGTTGAGTGAGATCGATAGTGAGATCGGTAGTGAGATCGACAAGTGTCCCGTGGTGTCCCGCGGTGTCCTGGAAAGTGAGATCGATAGTGAGATCGATTGAGTCAGATGTTGGTTCCCCCCCCCATCCCCCCCCCCACAACCTCTTTATCACCCGAAGGGTGGTCGAATAGGTAAGGCTATCCGGCTATAGGGCTATAGGGCTACAGGGTTGTAGGGTTACATGGCTATAAGGCTTGGGGCTCTAGGGCTATAGGGCTGTAGGGCTATGGGGCTATAGGCTATGGGGCTACAGGGCTATAGGGCCGCAGGGCCACAGGGCTATAGGGCCGTAGGGCTATGGGGCGATGGGGCCCTGGGGCTCTGGGTCTATGGGGCCATAGGGCTCTAGGGCTATAGGGCTATAGGGCTATAGGGCTATGGGGCCATGGCGCTATGAAGCTATGGGGCTCTGCGGTTATAGGGCTATAGGGCTATAAGGCTATCAAGCTATAGGGCTATAGGGGCTATTGGGCTATAGGGCTACAGGGTTCTAGGGCTATAGGGTTATGGAGCTATAGAGCTATAGGGCTATCGAGCTATAGGGCTATAGGGCTATAGGGGTATAGGGCTATAGGTCTATAGTGCTATAGGGCTATGGGGCTATAAGGCACCCGGACACCCGGGCGGGCCGCGGAAATCGGTGAGACACCTCACCTACCCATATGAATCCGCCAGGGCCCCTACAGAGGCAAGCTCTGACAGGGGATATGTATATATGTATGCATGTACATGTACGTGTATATGTATGTGTACATGAGTATGTCCATGCATATGTAGATGTGCATGTACATGAAACTGTATGTGTACATATACATTCATATGTAGATGCCTGGATATATGTATGTCTTCGTGCATATGTTTCTGTACATCTATAGGTGTACGTACTTGCTTGTGCATATGTATACGTGCATGTGTGTAGATATATGTATACTCACATGTGTATGCGTGTATATGTGTATGTGTATATGTAAGGGTCGTATGTGTATATGTATGTGTATGTGTATGTGTATGTACCTGTATATGTATACATGCATACACATGTATATGTGTATGTGCGTGTAGCTGTGTACGCTTATGTGCACCATATATGTGTACATGTATATGTGTATGTTTATGGATACAATATGTATGCGCACATGTGTGTTACTATGTATGTGCGCATGTGTATGTGTACGCACATGTATGTGTATACGTATTTAGAGAGGTATATGTATGTGTACACGTATCTGTTCACGTTTATGTATAGGTACATGAATATGTGTATGGGCATGTGTATGTTTAGGTATACTCATATGCACATGTATGTGCATGTGTATATGTGTATGTGTGTGTGTTTGTGCATGTGTACACAAGCTTGTTCGCCCAGGTGCCGTGCAGACCCCCCCGCCACGGGTTGCCGCCCTGCCGTCCCTGGAGTCGGGGGACTCCGTGCCGGGTGACTTCCGCAGCGAGCGGCACGGCCCCACGTCCCGCCCAGGAAAGATCGCTTCGCGCGGCGGCCCGCGCCCGGTGAAGCAGTCGAACACGGGGCAGCTGTCCGTGGCAGCGCAGAGGAAAAAACTGCACAAACCTGAACTTTCAGAGCTCCGTATGGATTTACTGGATCTGCGCCGGGGACCCATCTGGCGGCGCCTCCGAGAGGCCCGCACTTTTTAAAAGGCTAAAGCGCAACGTTTTCTACGAAACTTTTCCTGTACGTTTCTGGCAGTTTTTACAGATCTCTCCTTTACGAGCTTCTGACGGCTTTAGATGGCCCATGAGGCCTCAAAGGTCGCCCCAACACGGCCCAACAGCCCCCTGGCGCGCTCCTGGGGGCCGAGCGCCGATCCCACAGAACTCTGCGCGGACCTGCGCAAGGTTATGCCGTCGGGAACTTTGGCTTAGCGTGTCGCGCCGCCCGTTCTGGCCCGCCAGGCCTTGGTGCGACACCCTGACCACGCTCTGCCCTCTGAACGTCAACGTCCCGAGCCGTCGAAGCTTCCGCCCAGCGGAATGGAAATCCATGCTATGAGCTCGCAGGGCATAGAGTGTCGCTGGGGCCGCCGCCACGACGCGCTAAACAGAAGTTGCGTACGTTTGTGCAGTTCTCTTCTTCCTTTCAAGGCGACGGGGTCATCCTCGACCTCGTGGGGCGCGGCGCGTTGTCACGGCATGTCCCCGAAGTCGAAGACGCCTTCGGCGGGGTGGCGGCGCCAGAGCCAGGGCGGCATGGCGCGCGTCAGCAGGTTCCTGAGCCCGGGCGGGGGGAACGTCCGGCGGACCAGGACGGTAAGGCTTGAGGTTGCGCACAGACGGCCCCTCCGAGCAGTCCCAGCTGGCCTCCGCAGGCTCCCCGATTAGGCTCGGGCTGTCTCAACACCTTGGCGCCGCCTCTGGCGGCGCCCCTAGGGCGCTCCGCGCCCCAGAGTTGAGGTGCTGATGCCACCCTGGGCTATTGGGGGGGTCTGTTGAGGCCAGCGGGGGCTACCTGGGGGGATTGTCTGCATGCAACCCGAAGCCTTACCCAACGAGGACTAATGCCTTCGCCGACGCGAAAAACCTCGAGGATGCCGCCGAGAGGGTGGCCTGGCACGGCGAGTACGACGTCGCGGAGCTGTACCACACCGAGGGGGCGGCCCAGTGGCTTGCGCGGCATCCTGTCTTCACCGCCGCGCAGTTGATCGTAGTGATTTTGAATGTCGTCTGGATAGGGATTGAGACAGACTACAATCACAAGGAGGTGCTGTACGAGGCCGATTTGGGCTTCCAGCTGGTGGAGAACCTGTTCTGCATCTTCTTCCTGTGGGAGTGGATCGTCCGGCTCTGCGCATTCAGAAGTAAAGTTCAGTGCGTTGGCGATTTTTGGTTTGTATTCGATTCGGCTCTTCTTGGAACGATGGTGCTCGAGACGTGGGTTTTGTTCTTTGTTTCCGCGGTGTCTCGCGGCGGCGGGTCTACCGGTTATCCAACGGACCTCCTGCGGATGGTGAAGCTCGCACGGCTCACGCGCTCGGTACGTGTCGCGCGGGTTCTTCGTAGCGTCCCCGAGTTGGCCGTGATCATGCGAGGGATCATGGTCGTCATGCGGACTGTATTTCTCATCTTGATGCTCTTGACCAGCCTCCTTTACGTATTTGGCATAATATTCGTGCAGATCGCGAGGGACACAGAGCTGAACGAGAACGGGGAATACAAAGATGTTCCGTCGGCCATGATGACGCTAGTTCTAGGAGGCCTCATCCCCGATATGGCGCCCACGACGTATGCCATCGCAGGGGAGAGTTGGCTTTTCGCAGCGATGTTCCTAATCTTTGTCTTCTTGGGCTGCATCACTATCTAGTGGCCTTCGGCCCATCCTGCCACAAGTGTAGGTCAGCGGTCTCTTGGATGCCTGTGGGGATTTCTTGGGAGGCATCTCTGGAACTTCTTGGGGGCGGTTTCGAGGGTGTCTTGGGGCTCTCGGGGGCCTCTCGGTGATCTGGGTTTCTTTGGGGCCTCCTCCGGTTGCCCCTTGAGGGCCTGCGGGTCCTCTTAGGGCGGATGGCTCGAATTACTGATTCGTGTTCCCCTTCTTGGGCCCCTCTTGGGGCCCTCTTGGGCCGCCTTGTGGGCATCTTGGGCCGTCATTGGCCCGTCTTGGGCAGTCGGGGCGCTCTCTTGGGTGCCTCTTGGGTCGCCCTGGGGCGACCTTGAAGGCCTGTTCGGCCGCCTTGGAGCGTCGGGAAATCGACACGGCGAGAACTCGAGAAGAACCGGAGTGACATATATGATTTGGGAATCTCGGGGCCCTCACGGGAGGGGACCTCTTCCAGCCATCCAGGGAGGCTTGGAGCGATCTGTGGGCGACCCGTGGCCCTCTTGGAACGTCTTTGGGGCCTCTTGGGGCATCTTGTCCCTGGTCAGGGCCCTCTTGCCTCCAGACAAGTCTGGCGAGAACACGCGACCACACACGCTGCGCCCCAGGAGCTTTGGGCCCTGGGGGCACTTTCACTTGTACCTCAGGGTACGTTGGCGGATCATGAATATGCTAATCGGCGTGTTAGTGCAAGTTGTTGGAGTCGTCGCCACAGTGGAAGCGGAGACGAACCAGCTCGCCGAGGTGAAGAGCGTTCTCTTGGATAACCCACTTGACCTGAAAGAGCATGATTTTGTCACGGCGCAGCAGATCAAACTCCTCCTGAAAGACGAGGATATCGACGAAGGCCTTCGCAATCTTAGTATCGACACGGATGACTTGCTGAACCACAGTCAGATTGTCTTCTGGGGCAAATCGAACATCAGAATGTACGACCTTTGGCAGCTCGCTGTGCAGCACCGGGGTAGTAACGTTGCAAAGGTGAAAGACCTTGTAAATTTCAGGCAGTTCTTATACGCAGAGCTAACCGACCTCAGTAGCGCGGTCGCGCAGCTGCATGCGGCCAACGCGCGGCGACCATCAACTGCCGCAATAAGCCTGACGCCCACTCTTCCTTGAGTAACCGCGGCTTCCCCTGCGAAGCAGGAGGGGCGCGCAAGAGTGTATGTTCCCAGGTCCCGTAGGCTGATGAAGACATGTCTCCCCCCTGGAGATGCGGCGAGGCTGTCAGAGTCGTGCTCATAGGCCTCCTTGCGGAATTCGGAACTTAACTAAGCGTACTGTGTCTTGCTCAGAACACGTTTCAAGAGTTCTGGCTATTTTGCTTTGCGATTTTCCGCGTTGGAATCTGGATGCCAGTCTGGCATGAGACGCTCAATTTGCCTGTAGCGTAACCTTTCTGCTGAAACGCTGACGATACGCGTGAAGTCCAATGTGCGTGTAAATCGATGTGTGTGGAATATTTTCTGTGTGGAGCACGACTTGTGTATTATATGCGCTTCGCGTATCCCCATCAGTCCATCTATAAACGGTCGATTTGTCTGGGTCAGGGTGGTGTATGGTCACGCAGTGGAACAGAGAACTGCGTCAGCCGTTACATCGAAGCTCGGAATCAGCTTAAGCATTCTACGGTGTGCACTTTCTGACCCTGTCGTCGAAGGAGGAGGAGGAGGATGCAACGGAAACACATGACAAGGAGGAGAAGGAGGCGGAACAGGGGATGAAGGAGGAGGAGGAGGAGGAGGAGGAGGAGAAGGACGAGGACGAGGATGAGGAGGAGCAGGAGTGAGAGGAGGATGGAGGAAAGGGGCGACGATAATGACATTGACGAGGTCGACGACGACGACGACGACGACGACGACGGTGACGGTGGCGGCGGCGGCGACGACAGGAGTCAACCATGAACGCATTCGTGGATCTTTCGCTCGAGGATCCTCTTGGAAGCCTCTTGGAGCCTTCTGGTAGCCCTCAGGGAGCTATTTTGGGAGCCTTCGCGCTTCTCTTGGGGGCTTCTTGGCGCCCTCATGGGTCCACGTTGGAGGGCATCGATCAAAGAAGATGGGTTGGGGTCCTCTTATGGCGCTCCTGGGCGCTCTTGGGGCCGTCGTGGGCCTCTTCTGGTCTCCTCAGAGTGCTCTCTTGGGCGATCCTGGGACCATGGATACCCATCGGAAGCGAAGCGGCGAGGCGGCAACCAGGACCGAAAAGCCAACGTTTTCGGCTGATCCTGCCCCTGTGGGGTCTCCTATGGGAAGGCTGCCTGGCCACTTGGAGCCGTCTGCGGGTGGTCTTGGGGCATATCGGAGGCATGTTGGAGATCATCCTGAGCTATCTCGTTACGGCGGCGAGCGAGGGGGGAAACTGAGAATGAGAAAGCCTTCTGAGAAGGTTCGCAAGTCCCCCGACCTTCTGATAGCTTTTCTAAGCCTTCCCCGAAGGCAGAAACACTTCTCAGAAGGCGCGAGGGCTTCTGAGAGGTCCCGCCGCCTTCTGAGGAGGCCTTCCCCCGCCTTCTCACTTCCCCCCCCTCGCTCGCCGTCGACCGCTGCAGGCTCTTGCGCACCGGGCCCCCGCCCGTCCAGATCCAGGGGTGGGGGTGGAGGGTGGGGGGGGGGGGGACCGCCCCGGCGACCCCCTCGGCGCTGCTGGGGAGGCAGGCCGCGGCCCCGAGGTCCGACGCTGCGAGTGGGGGGCACAGCCTCCTCCTCCTCCTCCTCCTCCTCCTCCTGCTCCTCCTCCTCCTCCTCCTCCTCCTCCTCCTCCTCCTCCTCCTCCTCCTCCTCCCCTCCTGGGACCCTGGGGCACGGCCTCGGCCTCGGCCACGGCGGGGGCCAGGGCCGCTCCCCCCCTCCTATATAGGAACACCCCTTCCTATCCGCATGTGGGGCCACCCCGCAGGACCCACCGGGACCCTCGGGGGGTGGTCACTTGATCCGCCTAACCCCCGCACCTTCCCCCCCTGCCCCCCGCCCTACCCCCCCTTCCCCCTCTCCGTCGGGGAAGGAACATCGGGACGAACATCTTCGACCGTTTTTTTTTTGTACGTTTTCAATTTTCTTTGGACTGGCGACGACGACGATGACGACGGTGATGGCGACGACGACGACGATGACGACGACAGCGTCTCACACACGCCGAAGGGTCGGCGTATTTTTCATTGGGAGTTGACAGGGATGGTTGGTCTGCGCGCGGCAAGCAACATGAGCCTCCCCTGCCGTCCCTGTCAAACCCAATGCGCAGTGGTCGCGGGGCGTTCGCGCATGATCCAGAGTTGGAGGCAGAGTGCATTTTGTATTTTTTTGACAGGGGTGGTTGGTCTGCGCGCAGCAAGCAATATGCGCCCCCCCCACTGTCCCTGTGAAGAACCAATGCAAAGTGGTCGCGGGCCGCCCGCGCATGCTCCAGATTTGGAAGGCAAAGTGTTATTATTTGTCCTTGGACATGGGTGGTTGGAGGGTGGTGGCATGGGTCCGGGTGGGTGGTAGCCGGTCGCCTGCGGGAGGGTGTGTTTCTTAATAGTGAGCAGGTGTCAACCCTTCTCTGAAGGAGAAACATCAATTTCTGAACGCTTCGCGTATCCCCACCAGGGTGGTTCATCCTTTGGCAGTGCTTATCGGCCCTCCCGCTGGGCGGTCCGTGGTGCTCGACCAGTGCTTGCAGCTGATTCCCCCCGGCTTTCTGAGTCAGGCAGTTGCAGTTTGTGGACTCGGAAGACAGGGCCGACGTTCCTTGCATAGGTCGGTCGCTCATGCCCGAGTACTTCCAGGAGTCCATGTGAGTGAGGCGTTCCTCGGTCCCCCCCTCTTCTGTCCTCGCGCTCCCTCGCCCCTGCCGCCTTTCCCCGCGCCTTCGCCTCCTAGTCGTGTTGGACGGTACTGCCTCACTGGCCCCTCCGTGCTGCCACAGCGCGGCGTGTCCCACGCCCTTACGCGCTGGTCAGTACGGATTGAGCTGGCGCCACTGTGCGACTGCTCCTCCGTCCGTTTCTGATGCCTGCGTCCCCGCTTCCGGGTTGCCTGCATCTTAATGGGCGGCATTTTGTCCTTGGCACGTGCACTAGCTGCGTCTGCCTATGCGCCGTCGCCGCTAATTATCTCGCCCTGTGCCCCAGCCGAGAACGCCCCGTTTCCTGGAGCCGTCCTTGAAGCCGCCAATCAAAAAGTATCCCCACCAGCGACGCCAGACGGCTCCCGGTAGCCGCAAGGTGGACCCGCGCGGGTTCCCACCTCGCTGCCACCCAAGCGGGCGACCCGTGTGCTGGGGGGCTCCTCCCCAGACGCGGGTGGTTCCCCTGCCCGCGCCCCTCCAGGCAGCCATCCGCGCAATGGGCCATGAGGTTCTGTCCCACATGCAACTCCCACACGCTCCTCCTCTCTGCAACGCACGACCTGGAGCAGGGGGACGAAGTTGCCATGGATCGCGCCCCTTTCCCTTCCGTCGATGCCGCCGGTTGGCCCTATAAGATCACATTTGACGGCGGCGCCCGTTCAGCGAACGGCGACCAGCGAGTCGCTGGTGCCTGGTTCCTCCCCTGGCACCACAACCCCCAGCACGCTGCCCCGCAGCTCGTGCCAATTGCAATCCTTGCCTTGCCGGGCTGCGACGACGCCCAGACGGCTGAGGCTGCAGGCTGCAGACCAGGCTTTGCCCTACTTCCCCACGTCCCGGGTCCGGTTCGGGCCGCCAGGGTCGTTGGTGACAACTTTGCCGCCACCCGCTACGGCGCAGGTACGGGCAGGTATCATAGACTACACCTGGGTCAACAGATGGACCTGGCCCTTCGGCAAGCCAGCCAGGCCTGCTGGACTCCCATGTGACAAGCTGTCCGCAGACGGCTCAACCAAGCCGCCGACCGCATCGCCACTATCGGTGTCTACTGGGCGGCAGCTCTTCGGAGGGGAGGCAGCGATCGGCTCAATTCCTACACCGTCTGGCTCAACCTCCCCTCTCGTCCTCCACCTCTCTTCTCCGTTTCTGTCGACCTCTTCGAGTTCGATGCCGTCGCTGCCGCTGTCGAGCAGCTGGGGCCATCGGGCCGCGCGCGCCCTGATGCCCGCTACCCGGGACGCTTAGGTGCTGGCTACCCTCCAAGCGCGGCGCCATTGGCGGCAGGAACAACAACGGGCCAGTGGCCCGCTGGCCTAGTTGCTACAAGTGTGTACCCGATCCCCCTTTGGCCGAAGGCTCCACCGAAGTTTGCCTCTTTGTGGCCAGGCTCCGTCCCTGGTTTCGTTGGGTCTACTTCAACGGACACTGGTGCTTCTTCTGTGAGCCCTGTCGGAAATATCTATACGGGAAGGGCCACTTCTCCGACGCTTCCCATCTAGGCGAGCTTATACGGACGTGGGCAGGCGGATGGCCCGACCCCGAAACGTACACTGCTGTGGACAATATGCGGACCGCATGCAAGGAGGAAACTACGACAAAGTCTCGGGGGGCTGCCGTCCTTGTGGGGCTGCGATTTGCTGAATTGTCGTCGCTTTCGAGGGCTGCTGGTGGGTCCTGCGGACTGAGGCGCCGCGGGGATATGAGCGGGACCTCCCCGTCCCTGGGGGCTGCGATCTGCGCAATTGTCGTCATTTTCGAGGGCTGCTGGTGGGTCCAGCGGGGTGAGGCACCGCGCAGACCTGAGCGGGACCTCGCCGTCCCTGGGGGGCTGCGGTTTGGTTTGCGACACTGCCGCCATTTTCGAGGGCTGCTGGTGGGTCCTGCGGACTGAGGCACCGCGTGGATCTGAGCGGGACCTCCCCGTCCCTGGGGGGCTGTGCTCTGCGACGCTGTCGCCACTTCCGAGGGCTGCTGGTGGGCCCTGCAGACTGAGGCACCGCGGGGGTCTGAGCGGGACCTCCCCGTCCCTGGGGGGCTGCGATCTGCGACATTGTCGCCACTTTCGAGGGCTGCCGGTGGGTCCTGCAAACTGAGGCACCGCGGGGATCTGAGCGGGGCCTCCCCGTCCCTGGGGGGCTGCGATCTGCGATATGTCGCCAGTTTCGAGGGCTGCCGGTGGGTCCTGCGGACTGAGGCACCGCGGGGATCTGAGCAGGACCTCGCCGTCCCTGGGGGGCTGCGATCTGCGACGCTGTCTCCACTTTCGAGGGCTGCTGGTGGGTCCAGCGGACTGAGGCACCGCGGGGATCTGAGCGGGACCTCGCCGTCCCTGGGGGGCTGCGGTTTGCGACATTGCCGCCATTTTCGAGGGCTGCTGGTGGGTCCTGCGGACTGAGACACCGCGGGGGTCTGAGCGGGACCTCGCCGCCCCTGGGGGGATGCGATCCGCGACGCTGTCGCCACTTTTGAGGGCTGCTGGTGGGTCCTGCGGAGTGAGGCACCGCGGGGATCTGAGTGGGACCTCGCCGTCACTGGGGGGCTGCAATTTGCTAAATTGCTGCTGCTTTACACGGCTGCTGGTCGCCACTTTCGAGGGCTGCAGGTGGGTCCTGCGGACTGAGGCACCGCGGGGGTCTGAACGGGACCTCGCCGCCTTTGGGGGGCTGCGATCTGCGACGCTGTCGCCACTTTCGAGGGCTGCTGGTGGGTCCAGCGGGCTGAGGCACCGCGGGGATCTGAGCGGGACCTCGCCGTTCCTGGGGGGCTGCGATCTGCGACATTGTCGCCACTTTCGAGGGCTGCTGGTGGGTCCTGCGGACTGAGGCACCGCGGAGATCTGAGCGGGACCTCCCCGTCCCTGGGGGGCTGCGATCTGCGGAATTGTCGCCACTTCCGAGGGCTGCTGGTGGGTCCTGCGGGGTGAGGCACCGCGGGGGATCTGAGCGGGACCTCGCCCGTCCCTGGGGGGCTGCGGTCTGCGACGCTGTCGCCACTTTTGAAGGCTGCAGGTGGGTCCTGCCGAGTGAGGCGCCGCGGGGATCTGAGCAGGACCTCGCCGTCCCTGGGGGGCTGCGATCTGCGACGCTGTCGCCACTTTCGAGGGCCGCTGGAGGGCTCGCCACTTTTGCAGGCAGTTGGTGGGTCCAGCGGTGTGAGGCACCGCGCAGACCTGAGCGGGGCCTCGCCGTCCTTGAGGGGGGGGCATGTCATGTTGTTGCTGCCCCGCCGCTGTTTCGAGTCATGTGCCCACCGTCTCCTTTTGGACCTTGCGTCTTCCTTAGTGATTCAGAGGTTCACTTAGTTACTCATGGTGCTCCCCTTGATTGGGAACCTGCGAACCTTTCGAATGCCGCTCGCAGAAATATATGCGTCCATGCCACGTCGCCGCCTTCCCGTCAAATCTCCCAAGCTACTCCTGCCCCGCATTGCGCAGGGGTTGGGTACGCCGCCAGGGTAATTCCCAAGCCTCCTTTGTTGGGTATTCGTTGTGAATAGAGCACTGCGGTCTCCAGTCTTCCTCCTCCTCCTCCTCCTCCTCCGCCTCCCGTCTCCCGCTTCCGTCTTGTCTCCTCTTGTCTTGTGCGTTACATCTTGTGTGTGCCGCGGGGATCTGAGCGAGATCTCGCCGTCCCTGGGGGCTGCGATCTGCACTGTCGCGACTTTCGGAGGCTTCTGGTGGGTCCTGCGGACTGAGGCACCGCCGGGATCTGAGCGGGACCTCGCCGTCCCTGGGGGGCTACGATCTGCGACACTGCCGCCACTTCCGAGGGCTGCTGGTGGGCCCTGCAGACTGAGGCACCGCGGGGGTCTGAGCGGGACCTCCCCGTCCCTGGGGGGCTGCGATCTGCGACATTGTCGCCACTTCCGAGGGCTGCTGGTGGGCCCTGCAGACTGAGGCACCGCGGGGATCTGAGCGGGACCTCGCCGTCCCTGGGGGGCTGCGGTCTGCGACGCTGTCGCCACTTTCGAGGGCTGCCGGTGGGTCCTGCGGACTGAGGCACCGCGGGGGTCTGAACAGGACCTCGCCGTCCCTGGGGGGCTGCGATCTGCGACGCTGTCGCCAGTTTCGAGGGCTGCTTGTGGGTCCTGCGGACTGAGGCACCGCGGGGATCTGAGCGGGACCTCGCCGTCCCTGAGGGGCTGCCATCTGCGACGCTGTCGCCACTTTCGAGGGCTGCAGGTGGGTCCTGCGGACTGAGGCACCGCGGGGGTCTGAGCGGGACCTCGCCGTTCCTGGGGGGCTGCGATCTGCGACATTGTCGCCACTTTCGAGGGCTGCTGGTGGGTCCTGCGGACTGGGGCACCGCGGGGATCTGAGCGGGACCTCGCCGTCACTGAGGGTCTGCGATCTGCGACATTGTCGCCACTTTCGAGGGCTGCTGGTGGGTCCTGCGGACAGGCACCGCCGGGATCTGAGCGAGACCTCGCCGGCCTTGAGGGGCTGCGATCTGCGATATTGTCGCCACTTTCGAGGGCTGTTGGTGGGTCCTGCGGACTGAGGCACCGCTGGGATCTGAGCGAGACCTCGCCGGTCCGAAAGGGGGGGGGGGGGAAAAAAATATAGGGGGGGGGGGATATATATGGGAGAGTGAAACATGGGGGGCTGCGATCTGCGACACTGTCGCCACTTTCGAGGGCTGCTGGTTGGTCCTGCGTGCTGAGGCGCCGCGGGGATCTGAGCGGGACCTCGCCGTCCCTGGGGGGCTGCGATCAGCGACGCTGTCGCCACTTCCGAGGGCTGCAGGTGGGTCCTGCGGACTGAAGCACCGCGGGGGTCTGAACAGGACCTCGCCGTCCCTGGGGGGCTGCGATCTGCGACGCTGTCGCCACTTCCGAGGGCTGCTGGTGGGTCCTGCGGGGTGAGGCACCGCGGGGGATCTGAGCGGGACCTCCCCGTCCCTGGGAGGCTGCCATCTGCGACACTGTCGCCTCTTTCGAGGGCTGCAGGTGGGTCCTGTTTCAGACTGAGGCACCGCGGGGATCTGAGCGGGACCTCGCCGTCCCTGGGGGGCTGCCATCTGCGACGCTGTCGCCACTTTCGAGGGCTGCAGGTGGGTCCTGCGGACTGAGGCACCGCGGAGATCTGAGCGGGACCTCCCCGTCCCTGGGGGGCTGCGATCTGCGACGCTGTCGCCATTCTCGAGGGCTGCTGGTGGGTCCAGCGGACTGAGGCACCGCGGGGATCTGAGCGGGACCTCGCCGTCACTGAGGGGCTGCGATCTGCGACATTGTCGCCACTTTCGAGGGCTGCTGGTGGGTCCTGCGGACTGAGGCACCGCGGGGATCTGAGCGAGACCTCGCCGGCCCTGGGGGCTGCGATCTGCGACGCTGTCGCCACTTTCGAGGGCTGCTTGTGGGTCCTGCTGGCTGAGGCACCGCTGGGATCTTTGCGAGACCTCGCCGTCCCATGGGGGGCTGCGATCTGCGACACTGTCGCCACTTTCGAGGGCTGCTGGTGGGTCCTGCGGACTGAGGCGCTGCGGGGATCTGAGCGGGACCTCGCCGTCCCTGGGGGGCTGCGGTCTGCGACGCTGTCGCCACTTTCGAGGGCTGCTGGCGGGTCCAGCGGAGTGAAGCACCGCGGGGCGACATTGTCGCCACTTTCGAGGGCTGCTGGTGGGTCCTGCGGACTGAGGCACCGCGGGGATCTGAGCGGGACCTTGCCGTCCCTGGGGGGCTGCGACGTGCGACACTGTCGTCACTTTCGAGGGCTGCTGGTGGGTCCTGCGGAGTGAGCACCGGGGGGACCTGAGCGAGACCTCGCCGTCCCTGGGGGGCTGCGATCTGCGACATTGTCGCCACTTTCGAGGGCTGCTGGTGGGTCCAGCGGAGTGAGCACCGCGGGGACCTGAGCGAGACCTCGCCGTCCCTGTGGGGGGGTGCGTTAGTAACCACTACGGACGCCTTTATATCTTGGTCGGGGGCCTGCGAGCCTTCCATGCGTCCATGTTGCGTCATCGCCCCCGTTGTAGCAATCCTGATGTACTTCTCCCCCGCATTGCGCAAGGGTTGGGTACGTCGCCAGGGTAATTTTGGTCGAGGGTATTGCGCACCGCAGGCGCTATGCCGACACCCCTGCCGTCCCTTTCAACTAGCAATGCAAAGGTATCGCGGGGCCTCCGCGCATGATCCAGATTTTGGTGCAAGGGCACTTTGTATTGTTTTTCGTAATTGATGTTGGGAGGGTGTTGGCATTGCACACGGCAGGCAATATGCCCGCACCCCCGCCGTCCCAGTCGAAAACCGGTGCAAAGTGATCGCGGGGCGTCCGCGCATGATACAGTTTTTGTTGCAAAGTGTATTTAGTATTGTATTGTTGTAGTTGTCAAGGGATGGTCTGGGGCTGCTGGTATTGCACACCGCAGGTACTATGCCGACAGCCCTGCCGTTCCTGTCAAAAGCCAACGCAAAGGTATCGTGGGGCGTCTGGGCATAATACAGATTTTGGTGCAAGTGCACTTTGTATTGTTTTTCGCAATTGATGGTGGGAGGGTGTTGGCATCGCACACGGCAGGCAATATGCCCGAATCCCCGCCGACCCTGTCAAACACCAATGCAACGTGATCGCGGGGGTCCGCGCATGATCCAGATTTTGGTGTATAGATTTTTGCAAGGGATGGTGTGGGGGGGTCGGCATTGGCCCGGGTTTGTCGCCGCTCGGGTGGGGTGTGGGTATATTGAGAAGGAGGGGTGATTAACCCCCTCACCGAAACAGAAGAAAGGGGTTGGAAGCGGAAGTGCGCTAAACAATTGATGCCGCTTGTGGGAATTTCAACACCACCTGCATCCACATGGCTGGTGGAATCCCCGTCTGTGTGGAGTCTTACGCGTGTGGGCTGCTGGTGTTGAAACCACACGTTTGGAACGATGCGCGAGTGGGCGTGGAACTCTCTTGCACGGCACCATCCTTCAGTGACGTCTTCCAGGCTGCCACACGGTGACGAGGTCTGAGGATGTGTGTTCGTCCCTGGCCCTGCCATTGTACAGGTCTCGGTGGGGCCTGCCGTCGCCCCTCTCCAGACTGGACTCCCGTGGCTATCTGCAAATCTGCGAAAGTCGCTGACCTTCTTCTGAACACCGTCAGAAACATGGGTCTGTGTCGCATGGGCCTGTGCGTTAAAGACACTCTGTGGACACTCAGAAAGTATAGATCGAGTTGCTGAGCGGCTTCTTCTTTTTCTTCTTCTTCTTCTTCTTCTTCTTCTTCTTATTATTATTATTATCATTAGTATTCTACTTCGTTTGGCTTATGCTATTATTATTATTAGTAGTATAATTATTATTATTATATCTTTGTGCTCGGTTCACGCATCCAGGTACTACCTACGATCGGTCGTTCCTGAAGTACACTGATGTGGTGGTGGTGGTGGACCGTCACCCCCCCCCCTGCGGAACTGGCTGCTGGTCGGATGCACCCAAGGCCACCACCTCCGCATCATTCCTTGAAATGCACCGCTGTGCCCTGTCGCGAACGACGATTTGCTTGACACAGGTGCCCCGCTCGAGGGCTGCCTGGCGGCGTAAGCGGGGCTGGGATGACCCATCTTCTGGATGCGAGCAGGGCTGCGCAGCGGCAGTCCTCGGACTCGTCCTCCACCTCCCTCCTCCTGTCCCTGGGCCCATACAGGCCGAAAGCGTCGAACATCTCAGTCCCTATCCTTCTCGTTGTCGTGATGTGGTCCCCACTGCTGGAGGCACATGGAAGCCCTGCGGGCGCCTGCTTGCAGCCAACAGCGCACGGCCGACGAGCCCTGCGGAGGTTCCAGCGCGGCCTCCTCCCTGGCATGTCGGAACGAATCGCGGTGATCGCCACTGCAATCGAGCTGTGACCGAGGCGGTAATATGTCTGGCCCTGAGGCCAGGGGCTTCCGCCGATTCCAGAAGACGACCTCCTCATTCCCCCTCCTCGTTCCCCCCCTCCTCCTTCTCATTTCTCTCCTCCGCCTCCCTCTCATGTCTCTCCTCCTCCTCCTCCTCCTCCTCCTCCTCCTCCTTGTTCCCCCCTCCTCCCCTGCAGAACTCAAGCCCCTCCTCCTCCTCCTTCCCCCCTCCCCGCGCCCAGAGGCCTCCCCGCCTCCCTCCCGCCTCTGCCCGCGCCTGCGTCCGCCTCCTGCCCTTTCCCCCTCCCCCCCCGCTGGAGACCCTTCCCCGCTGAGAGATGCTAGCCTGGGGGGACCTTCCTCCCCCGCGCCCCTCCCTCCTCCCCCCCCTCGATCGCCCCCACGTGCCGCTCACCTTGCCCCCTGATTCCTCGCTTGCCCCGCCCACCCTGTCCCTCCTCCCGCCCCCCCCCCGCACGAGGCCACTCAGGCCGACGGCGTCTCGCCGCCGCCCCGCAGCGCGCGACGCGAGAGCGCGCACAGGGGCCCGCCCGGCGGCCAGATCCGATGCTCGCTCTGGAGGGGGAGGGAGGAGGGAGGAGGGAGGAGGAAGGAGGGAGGAGGAAGGAGGGAGGCGGGATGGGGGAGGAGGGAGGTGGGAGGAGGGAGGCGGGAGGGGGAGGAGCAGGGTTTCAAGGGTCTCCAGGGTCTCATGGGTCTCACGGGTCTCACTAAACGAAACCACTGAACCTCTTACCACGCCCGCGATGGCCACCATCGGAAGCATGGATCAGGAGAGCTTCTTTGCCGAGATGCAAAGCAAGATTACCCAGACCGTCAAGGAACATATCGCCCCCCTCTCTAACGACCTTAAAAAGGCGGACAAAGACCGTCGAGGGCCACACGAGGGAGATCGCAGAGTTAAACCGGAAGTACGCTGAGGTCAAGAAGCTGACCGAGGCTGGTATGGGGTCGGGCGCTTCATCGTCAGGTACGTCAACTGCCCCAACGTTGAACGGTATGGCAAGCAATGCTTTCGTACCGACCTTCATCGAGATCAAAAATTTATGTGAGTTCAAGGAGCGTAAGAGCAAGGACATTACTAGGGACAATGCGATGACCTTGGTAAATACTCAAGGCCACCCTGCCTGTATCCACACAGCCGGAAGTCGGTGAGATCGAAGTTTTTGGATCCAGTGGCCATAAAGTACGCGTGCATGTGACCCCGCCATCGCCGTCGAGTTCTCCCTTAACTTCAAGGAGACTCTCTCGACCGACCCGGTAGGCCAGTTCAACGGGAACACCTTGTACACGACAGTGGAGAGGGAGCCTCTCGTCCAGCAGCGCTTTGCGGCAGGGGGGAAGGTGAGGGCTTTCCTCCAAAGTACAGCCAGAACTTTCAGCGATTCGGCGACAGCCACATGTTCGTGGTCCCCGGACTGGCTACTCAGCATTTCGACCTCCCAGCGCGAGGTGAATGTTGGCACGGTCCTGCAGGACTCCAGCATCGAGTGGGGCCCTGCTGGCGTGAACAAGGCCCTCGGACTCGAAGTGGAGGGCATTCGAACGGAGTTCGCCTCCTTCCGGGAGGTGTGAGCAACGTCCTCAGTAGATCCAGGGATGCATGAATTCAATGCACTGTCTTGGAATACTTGCCGGAAGAGCCCGAGCGTCGTGGGGGAGATTTGCAAACGTCATCGGGACAAGTTTGGTGAACTTGTAGGGCTTCTGCAAGAAATTCCAGCTTGGGGCAACATTAATGGCTGCACTGATTGCGGTCTTATTGTACCTAGACGTTGGATGCATGCCGTAAGAGATACGTCCTTTGGTCGTTATTGGAGTGGGGTAGTACTGGGTAGATGCATAGTCCTGTCCGCGCATATTCTCGAACATCTCGAGGAGGGGGGCCGGGCGGAGGAGGTGTTCTTCGACACCGTGAATTACGTGCATGCCATAAACAATGAAATATCAAGATACTGTTTTCGAAGTTGTTCTTGGAGTTGATGCTAACGTTTCCCTCCCAGCTGGTCTGGAGGGGCTTTCTGGAAGTTATGTTTTAAAGCCGAATGGAAACCACACTCTTGCTAAGATCAGGGCTGTCGTATCTTGGTTGGAGGCTTTGGGCCTACGTGCGCTGAACACGTTCTCCGGCCAGGCCAGCTTGGCAGACATAGGGTCTTCAGCTTGGACGCGCAGGGTGAAGAAGAAACGGTCCACACAGTCTCAGATAGACTTCGTCGTGGTCTCGGAGGGGGTAGCCGGGGCTGCAGAGCCGCGGAGCCTTCAGCATCGCTTGTTCGCCAAATCTGATCATCGACCGGTCGTTGCAGAGTTGTCGCTGCCATGTGCTTTTCCTGCTCCTGCTCGTCGTTCTATGTCGCTCAGGGGATGGGGGCCTTCGTCTAGTGAGGACAGTGATCGATTCAAACGTTCTTGCATGAAGCTTTCCCATTCTGATTTTCAGCACCTGCTGACAGGCATCAAAAACAGCGCGCTCGAGATAAGCTTCGGGGCGGCACAGTTACAAGACCAGCGTGACAGGATTACATGGAACCAACTTGTGAAGCAGGCAAGAAAGGCCGCGTCCGCATCGGCACCAGGGAGTATACGGGCGGCTGTCCTTGATCTCCGGCGGGCTAAGTGGAAAATCTTCAGGGAACGGCATGACATGCGTTTGAAGGCGGTCTGCAAACGATCTCAACGACTCTGAATATAGAGGGTTGCGATACGGCAGACAGGCAATCTTGGTTGCAGGAGGCGCGGGAGTTTGGTAGGCGTAGGTTTGGTGATGATCGGAACCCGGGCGGAGTGCAGCACCGGCGGTTGAGGTATTTGGAGATGCTTGCAAACAGTGAGAAGTTGGACGGCGTTCGACCTCTCGCATTGCATGCGTTCTCTGTGCTCTCAGCGCGGGCTGGTCTCAAAATGAATTCCACGCCAGGGTCTGATGGTATTCCGGCTGAGGTTTATGAACGTGCACCTTCTATGCTGTTGCGAGATTTTTGGCGCCACTTTTGTTCAAGGTACGGCGGGGGGGGGGAATCGGCTGTCCCAGCTTCGTGGAAGAGCATTGAGTTCAGTGGCATACCAAAAGAAAGGATCGTGACTTCTCTCGGATCTTATCGTTGGATTGGTAAGTTGGACACGTGCTTGAACTGGTATATGCGGTGCCTGCAACCTCAGGTGCGAGGTTCATTGGCGCCTGGGCTTCAAGCCTGGTTACACTTGCGACGACATTGGGGCCATTATCCGACAGACATTGTTCATGGCATATCGTTGGGGACGCCCCCTGGTACTCGGTCTGGCGATATTGCGACAGCTTTTGGTTGCATGCTCCACGTTTGCATGTCCAGCGCTCTCTTTGGCCGTGGTCTGCACCCAACAATGGTGAAGGCGTTGGCGCAAGAAGTTTCTAACATGGATTGTTCGATCGAGTTGCCAGGAGCTGGAGTTAGTGATTCGTTTCCTCTTGAACGAGGCGGCAAACAAGGCGGCGCGGGGGCTCCAGACGTATTCAACTGCATGCTTGAGTTCATCATGAAGCCTGTAGGGAATGGTTGGGAGAGGAGGGGATTCGGTTGTGACCTTTCTGATATTGATGGCGATTTCTGTTCGCTTACTCATCTGGTTTTGGGCTGGCAACATTATCCTTTTTGCGATTTCGGCTGATCAGCTTGCCACAATGCTGGCAGACCTCACCGAAGCGACCAAGGACGTTGGCTTCCAGTGGAAGCCATCTTCTTTGGAGTGCATGCCGTGCGGATCCCTGAAAGAAGACTTCGGCTCTACAGCTCGGGCCCTCGAAGATCCCACCGGCACGGCAGTGTCTTCAGTCAACCGTATGCGAATTCTGGGCACGATGTCCAACTATCGTGGCGACGCTGAGGTTAGCATGGGGCACCGCTTCAGCAAGGGCGAGGCCTGCCTCTGGAAGCACTGGAAGACCTGATCGGGCCCAGGCCGGATTCAGAACAAACTTTCAGCGTGGTCTGCAGCGCCTGCGCCATCAACGCTGCACGGCTGCCGCGCGTGGCACTTGTCGAAGCACATCTTGAGAGAATTGGTTGAGAGAATTGGTTGCTGAGGAAGGCCTTGAAGCTCAGGCGTCGGCCAGAAGAGAGCACCATGAACTACAGCGCCCGTGCATCTCACATGATTCAGGGCTGGTTCAAGAAGATGGGCCATGTACCTATCCACGTCAAAGTATTACAAACTGTGTTTACACATGCCTGGAGGGAGAGATCCTTTTCTTCCCCTGGAGGCTCCAATTACATACAGATCGCCCGGAACTATCGTAACATATTGTGGTGGGGAAGCGCGAAGGACAGGTCCATCGAGAAGCAGAGACGCGCTGCTGGACTCGCCCATGCTGGAGTGGGGTATCGGCGGGAATGGGAAGATATATTATGCGAGGTTTTCGGGCCAGGTTGGAGGGCTAGACGCGATTCTTGCCAGGATTTCGAAGGGTGGCTGAAGCTATTCCCAGAGTTCGCCGCGACCATCGGCGCGTTGTGGGACCTCCCGGCTATGCCTGAAGCAGTCCCAGAATCGGGCCGACACCCAAGCAAGCGACGCAAGGTGCCCCATCACGACATAAACAATTGTCCGCGGAGGCACACCGAGCAAGAACAGGACGTAGGGATAGTGTTTGAGAGATCGTCTGCTTGCATGGCTTTTGTCGTAGATTGTAAACCTTTCGCTGGAGTTGCATGTGGGCATTGTCCTCTTGCCGCCCCTGGACTCGCACCTCTTTTCAATCGGGTTGCGACGCGCATGTTTGATCTCATGGATACAGGGTGGATCCCGCACGCGGCCGTTTCTGATCCAGTCGTATGGCGGCGCCGAGAGCATAACCTTATTGCAGACTTTCTTGTGAACCACGCCATGCACACCCGGAGCACTTGGATGACGGAGGTTCCGCCCGCGATGCCAGATTTCACCATCTTTGATGCGAATCTTGTTTGTCATTCAGATGGGGGCACCCGTGCAGGTTCGTGTTCCGCTGCAGCATGGATATTAGAGGCCATAGTGAGTCGCAACGGTTTTATGCACATTTTTATACCTTTTTTCCAATAGCGTAGCATTTTTCCAATAGCGACGCGTGGCATTTTCCTTGACTGTCCCGTGTCGTCGTTCACCGCAGAGACCATCGCATTGGACGATGCGGTGGCCTATGTGTCTCGCATAGCCTCTGGCAGAGCTGGCCAAGACAAGCGAGCTAGATTGAACGTGTGAGACAATTTCATATGAGCATGTAGACCTGTCGCTGTGTGGCTTGAGGCGTCCAACAGAACAGAACAGGAGGAGGAAGGAGGGGGAGGAGGGAGGAGGGAGGAGGGAGAAGAGAGGAGGGAGGATGGAGGAGGGAGGAGTGAAGAGGAGGAGGAGGACGAGGAGGAGGAGGAGGAGGACCAGAGCAAACCCAAGAGTCATCGACGATGTTGGAATTAACCCTGCCTCGAAGCTCCCTCTCCATAGGCCCCTACAACTGTTCATTCCCATTGAGGGAATTGCCTCGTTGGAAGACAACCGTTTGGATACCGTGAAGCATGCTAAAGCATTGTTCTCGGGATTCCAACTCAAATGATCAACCTGACTGCTGCGTCTTGACGGTTCGGAATCTTGATATAACGCCATTGTTGGGATACCAGCACCGCGGACCAACATAACTGTTGCACACGCATGATCCTGAATCCTTTTCAAACCACCAGTTCTGGTACGCTGATCATGGGAATCCGCTTGAGCTCTTGCAATGTTTAAAAGGAAATACGCGGCGCTAGCGCAACAACCACACTGTTTACAAAAAGCAACCGCCATCAATCCGTAAAACTCTTGCAGTGTTTGGGAACGAATGTGCGCGGCGCTAAGTCGAGAGCCACATTCTGAAAACCACCCGCCTTCACTCAGTGAAACTCCTTCACCTGTTTAACAAGATTGTGCGCGGCGCTATGGCGAGATCCACAGTGTGAAAGCCACCCGCCCTCAATCCGTGAAATTCTTGCAAACTCCTAAAACGATTGTGCGCGGCGCTAAGGCAAGAGCCAGATATTGAAAACCACCCGCCCTCCATCTGTGAAACGGTTGTCACGTTTTTAGCTTCAGAGTCACAACTTGTGAGGAAGTCTCAGGCGCCACGCCCGGCCTGCCCAAAAAACTGGCTTCGGGGTGCGACAGAGAGAAGTGAGGAGGAGGAGGAGGAAGAGGAGGAGGGAGAGGAGGAGGAGGAGGAGAGGAGGCAGGAGGAGAGGAGGAGGAGTGAGAGGAGAGGGAAAACCTTCCTGGGGCCCACCGACCGGAATCTGTTCCGTTGGCCGCTGGAAAACGCCGCTCCAGGTTTTTTGCTTGCTTGCTCTCCTCCTTGGCCCCCTCCCCTCCTCTTCCTCTCCTCCTCCGCTGCTAACCACCCCCTCCTCTTCCTCTCCACCTCCTCCCCACCTCCTCTCTCCTCCTCCTCCTCCTCCTCCTCCTCCTCCTCCTCTCCTCTTCCTCCACCCCCTCCCTTCTTCAGGCGTTCTGATTCGAGGGAGGGCACGGGCGTGGTCCGCCCGCCGCCGTCCCAGGGATTCCACGTCCCCAGGTCACGTCTTGCCCAGGTGTGGTCGACCTTCATCATTTCCGAAACCAGGTAACGTTCTCCAGCTCGGCATCGGCGGCGCAGGCGAGCCCGATCTGAAGCCAGGCGCGGTCTGAGGATCGAGCGGTCGTGGGCTCTGTTGTCTCTTCATCACGGGTCCCAGGTGCTTATTATGAGCAGCGCCCTTGAGGAGACTGGCAGTGCTCGTGCAGCAGGTAGGAGGTCCCATGCCCAGGAGGAGCCGAGGTGGGCATGCGTGGTTTCACGCCAGTGCGGCGTCCAGGGCAACTACGCGAGCAATGATTGTTGTTATGCTTGCGTTCGTGACCGTCGTGGTGTGCTCCAGATTCGAATTTTGTGTCACGGCAGCGGGCCACCTTTGCAACCAAGCGATCCGCCAGGCCTCCCTCGCGTTCTCGCCCCGCAGGAAAAGGTGGACACGACAAGAAGGACGGAGACGGCAGCAAGGTTGGCACACTCAGCCCAGCAGACGAGGTCGTTCAAACACGTCGCGCACTACAGGCGCTACGCAAACTTGGAATGGCTCACGATCCAGCCGTCATTTTTCAAGCTAGGCGAGACTTGCAGTCTGCAGAAGGGCGCGAACGGCAATGTCGAACACACGACGATATGCTACGGCGCTCACTGGACAGGCACACGCTCCCAAATCAAGGAAGTGCAGAACTGTCGAAGGCCGCTGCTGAGCTTGAGACAAAACTATTGGAGAAGTCGACGGCCCTCACCACCGCCAAGGCAGAGCTACAGAACATCCCGTCGGAGGTCCACGTGGCCAGAACAGCAGTCTGAGCATCTACTGGACACAGCTCGACAGCCATACCTTCATTGCAGGAGACAATGGAACGCGTGCAGACGGTCCTTAGTGGGGCTCCCACAGCCATCCTTGCAGGCAACCCGCAGGTGCTACTTCAGACGTTTTCAGAACAGCTCGGCCAGCTTCAGGCGGTGGTTCAGCAGACTCAGCAGTCGGAAGTTCAGCAATCTCTCGGGCAGGCCCAAGTACCTCCTGGCGACCCTGGCCCCATCAGCGTGGTCGCTCCAGCATCCTTGGCAGGATCGGCACCTGCAACGTTCAGTACTCCGTGGCAGCATCTTGTTGATCCGCAGCCAGCAGGCCGAAGACGAGGACACATCAGCTGCTAATGGCATGGAAGATTGATCTCGCCCTCCCCTTTCATTATGCCGCGGCTGTTCAACAACGAAGTTTGGTATTTTGATGATCTTCCCTTGTCTGAATTGGCTGCTACATCAAATCCTGGACTCGCCCCAGGTTCAAGTGTAGCCAGCCAGGCAGGTGACCGTGGGCCAGGGCAAAGCTGGCACAGGAGTCAGTATCACAGCGCGTGCCCTGGGCGCCTAGCCAGGATGCGCAAACTCGAAGCAGGACGAAGATTGGTGTTGTGAGCGGCGAGAGGCAATCACAGTCTGGCCAAGGCCGGCTTCATTTCACATCGCGCAGGGCTGTTCGTCGAGGTGAGCTTGAGCCGTTGTCTTTCATAACTAGCAACCCCAATGGTTGGGGGGGGCTCAGAGACTTCTTCTTTGATGGAGCTGATAGCGCGTTGATCGCGGCTTCTCAGGAGGTAGGAGCTTGTGGAGACCAGCGGTGCCATGCAGAATAATGGTGTTGTCGCGACGGCTGGAAGGTGTTCATCGCGGATTGTCAGATGGGCCCGTCAGGTAAGCCGATGGCTGGAGTAGGATTGCGCGTGCGTCATTATGTCGGCACCACCTTCCTGAGCGCTCTTCCTTGTGCGCGAGATCATGTGCTCGTTAAATCGCGGCGCGTGGCAGCGCGCATCCATGGAGGTCCTCATGGGGTTCCGTTGCCGGCAGCGTTTATAGTTGGATTGGCAGGATCCAGCATCCCACCCTTGGAGAATCGGCAGGCCTTGCGTTTCTATCGCGCGCCCTGCGTCATTGGTGGAGACTGGAGTGTTACCCCGCAGCTGCTGAATGACAGCTCCTTCGCCGAGCGCGTCGACGGCCGCCTAGTTGCGCGCCCCCTCGGGTCGCGTCGCGCGGCTTCTACTGGGCAGCTTGCTTTCTTGGGTCGCTGGCTTGCTAGCGATTCCATGGCGGCGGGGGTGGCCGACGCTAGACGCGCCGATGGTTATCCTCGATGAGAGTGCAAGTTGGCCCGCGCCCACGTGCTCGACAGTTGGTGGAGATTCAGGGCCCGCGAGCGCTTCCAGGCGAGCCCGTTCGACATCCTCGCGCGCGTGGCGTCTCGGGTGCCGACCCTCGTCGGCGCTCGGAGTCTTGGGGGTCGAGGTCGCGCCTGGGCGCGCACTTCAATTTCAGCGATTGAAAGCTCGGGATAGTAAGATGAGTGGGCGATTTCCTCGGCTTCGACGGCTTCGCAAGGTAGGGGCGCTCGCGGGCAAGTCCGTCGAGTCTGCCGCGCCTGCTGTTATTGGCTGCGGCGTGGGGGCGCGCGGGGCCCCACCTACGGTAGTTCATTCTACGCGAAAGGTTATGCGCTATGAGCCAGGCAAGGCAGGCCCGGCTTGGACGTCTTCCTACCTCCACGGCGGGGGGCCACGGGCCCCTCAGATTTCTGCTCGAGCCGACCCTATCTTTGAATGGTGTCTTTTCTTTTGAGGCCCCGCTCAGCATACCCTTATTACAGACTGCTTGGACATGTCCGGCGCCAGTTATAGATTCCACCGAGCAATCTTGCGCGCAGGTCGCAGGCCCCGCGGGGGCCACGCTTCTAGCTTTTTGATCGCTCCGTTGGGTTTCATCTTCGGCCTTAGCAGTTCGCACCGGTCGCGGGGAGGCTTCGCCGCTGGCGGCGCGCGCGATTTGGCCCGTGATAGGGCTGCGCGTCGTTTGTGGCGGGACGCGGCTTCGCGCCCTGATCAAGATAGCTCGCGTCGATTGGGCCCCGGGGCCCCCGAGGGGCACTGGCTGGATCCCATCGTGGCTCTTCTGGGGAAGGCCCGTCAGGAAGATGATCCAAATTGGCCCTGCGCGTTATCGTATCAATCAGCAGGCGCGCGTAGAGCTATGGCGACTGGCGGCTTGTGGACCCCCCCTCGCAGGCTGGTCTGCGACTGCGTCGATTCGGCCCGGTGTCCCATGTGCCCCGGGCCTCCGGCCGGCCTCTTTCACATTCATTGGGCGCGTGCATATAGCGAAGATGGTCGACGCGAGTTGTTTGGCGATCGCGGCAAATCTGCGCCCCCCCACCCGCCTCCGACCTCATGGTTTCGCGCGAGGGGATTGTTGCCCAGGTCGGTTTCCCAGCCCTTCCTCCACGTGGCGACGCGTGCGCGTGGCATACTACGCATGGGGATTGTCTGATGGTCACGGGGCAGGTGCTTTCCGATGGAGCTTGTCCCAAACTTCACAACTGGCCTGAAGCTTCTCTTGCTGGTTGGGGATTTGCCCAAATTGGCGATCATTGCGCATTGCCATGTGCTTATGGGCCTCTGCCTGGATCCGCGCAGGCCCCCCCCCCAGGGTTGAGCTCTACGCAGTGGTTCAGATTCTATTGGGCGGCCATGCCGCCGCTCACTCTCTACGCGGACTGCAAAGATCTACCAGGCGGCCTCGGGCGAGGGCCATCGCGGGGGCGCTCGCCAAGGCGCCCGAATTGTGACTTGTGGCGGGAGATCTGGAGCAGGATCGGGTACCTGGGAGGTTTTGGTTTAGATCTGCAGGTTTGCCGCGTTCGAGGGAATCAAACGGGTATGTCTTTTGAAGCCCGAGGGAATCGATGGGCTGATTATGCGGCCTGCTGGGGCCCAGATTTGCGCGCTGCGTCAGATGGCGACGCGCGTTTGATGAAGAGGCTGTATTTGGCCACTCGCAAGTCCCTGGCGTGGATTTCCAAAGCCCGCCCTGTCTTTCTTGGCCAGGGTCGTCTCGGGCAGAGGCGGAAGGCTCGGTCGGCTGTCGCCGCTCGCGCCGCTGCCCCCGTGGACGCGGGCTTGCCGCGCGTTCCTCTGAGTCAGGGCGCGCCTGGCATTGCTCTGCTTGTGCCATCGCTGCTCGGTCCGTCAAAGAGCGCAAGGTTCTCGCGCGGCGCCGCTGCCCTGCGAAGATAGCTCATTGCGCGAAGCTCCTCTCTGATTTCTCGGGCCCTGCACGGGGTGCCTGGGATGTTAGTTCCCCCGCGGGTCCCGCTCAGGGGATCCAGGGCGGCCTCTCTTCCACGGGGGATGCTGGCCTAACGTCTTGGGGGAGCCGCCCCTGGCGACCCGCGTGGTGGGTGGGGCGGCGGAGGGGGCTGACGTCGTCGTCGTCGGTGTCGGAGGGGGGGAGTGCGTTGCAGGTGGCACGCGCTCGCCTGGCCTCGCCACCCGCGCGCAAGGTGCAGGCCAGAGTGAGAGGCGAACAGACTCTCACATCTGCTGCTCAGGCTGCTGCTGCTGCTGCCATTGTTTCTTCCCGTTTTGCTAATCCGTCACGCGATGGCATGAAGAGCAACGCGGGGTCACGGATCTAGATGATACGATCGCTCAGGAAGCGACCTTTCGCGATGACTTAGGGCGGGGGCGCGAGTCTGGGCCGCCGTCGCAGTCGTGCGAGGGGAGACCCAGCCTTAGGGTTGATCGAGCTCGGCCCTTCTGGTATCGAGCTCCTGCTGACTTCTTTGGTCTTTCCTCTGAATTGTTTCAGACTCGTTTCCTGTAACCGAGTCGTTTCGAATGTTTCCGATGGTCGCTTCGTCTTGCCACGACTTCATTCTCGCGACATCTTGGCTTCAAGCTCTATCCTGGGGCCCCGTGGCGGATGGGCGCCCCGCGGCTGGCGGCCGGTCCGTGGGCTGCCTCGGTCGCGACCGCCCGGTTCACGCAGCGTCCCGCCTGCCCAGAGGGTCATGTGCGGGAGCTGCCCCGCGTGCCCGCCGGTGCCGGCGGTCGCTTGCGGGGCCTGCCCTGGCTGCCCGGTCTGCCCGTCCTGCAGATGCAGACTAGCCTGCGGCGCGGGCCTGGCCGCTGGCCTGCTGCTCGGCTTCGGAGGCGCTGGGCTGCTGCGGGCTGCTGGCCGGATCGCCGCGCGAGCGGCGGGGCTCGTCGCGCCCCGCGCCCAGGGCGGCTCGTCCGTCGCGCCGGTTGTCGAGGGCCCGGAGGCGACCGAGGGCGGCGCGCGGCTTCGCTTTCGAGCAGTTCGCGCTTGAACTAGCTCAGGGGCCAGATGGCCCAACGCACGCTCGACGTGCCAGAGTCGCAGGCATGCGTGAACTTCGACGACGACGACCACTTCAGGTGGCACCACCGACTCCTGTTGGTGCAGCTGAGCCCTGGCGTCTGGGCGGCGGCAAGCCCAGATGGGGAGGTGCTCGTGCTCGACCTCAGCGGGCACCTGGTCGCGGCACTCCGCCGCGCGGCGGCTTTCCCTGCCGGGGTTCGCGGCCAGGCGCGTGCTTTCGGGGGCCAGAGCGACGAGGACATCGAGGCGCTTCGTGTGGAGGCGCGCGGGCTCGCCATCGCGATGGGCGTGACCGCCCCCCCTGCTCCGCCTGGGGCCACCGCGCCGCGGTGGATCGTCTCGGACTCGGGGTCGCCCGGCTTCGGCAAGGAGCTCGACCTGCAGGTGCCGGGCAACCCAGAGCGATTGGTGTATCGCGATGCTGTTGGCACCGAGATGATCAGCGAGGAGGAGGGATGAGTCTCGGCGGAGAACGTCCAGGAGGAGGCCGACGAGGAGGACTGGCGCGCGGAGAAGAGGCGGGGGCCTGGACGGGACCCTCGCATCTCGTCGCTCTCGCGTCGCGGGCCAGGTCATCAGGTGATGCTCTCGGAGGCGCTGGCTCGAGATCTCCGACTGGCCGTTCCGTGGGCCGAAGGCGCTCCCCAGGACGAGGACGAGGAGGACGAGGAGGAAAACGAGGACGAAACGGCGTCTTGCGTGCCTCGGGTGAGCTTTTTGGGCCTCTTGGGAGGCAGCTCAGGGGACCTCTTGGGTGCCTCTCGGATGTCTCTTGGTAGCCTCTTGGGGCCTCTTGGGGCGCTCTTGGGGCTCTCTTGGGGGCCCCTTGGGGAGCCCTGGAGGGCCTCCTGTGGCCATCTTCGAGGCGGTCGGTCAAAAGTGGGGGGGGGGTCCTCGATGTCTGCCCCCCCTTCGGGGGCCACAGTCGTCGTGAGTGATGTCAAAAGTTGGCCCTCCTGCTGGCCGAAACAAGGATCCCCTGACACATCGGCCCCCCTCCCCCCCGGAGGGTTCCCCTCCCCGAAGGGAAGAGGGGTTTTGGAAGAACAAAGAGATCACCCTTAGACCACCTGTCGCCCAAAGAGCTGTTGGGATTTCGCTCCTTCTGGCCAGGCCCTGAAAGATCCCCTCGGGGCAGTTTTTTTTTTTCGGAGAGGGTCTCCCAGGAGCGGTCCTGGCCCAGCACAGCGTCTCAGATGGCCTCAGGAGTGCTGCGCTTCGTATTGCCGTCGGGAGCGGAGGCTGCCCGTCTCTTCCGCCAGCGCAGGTCTGGATCGGCGGCACGATGCCGCAGGCTTGAGGCCGCTGCCCTCCGCCGTGCGTCGGAGGCCCTCTTCGTCGAAGAAGATGAGCAGTCCCTCGTGCCCGCCAGTGCTGACGACAGTGCCAAGAGCTCAGACTAACAGGGAGTTGAACAGGAGGTTGTTTCCCTGACACGGTCCCCTTCATCTGGGAGCAAATAGCCGTGGATGCTCAAACAGAAATCCTCCTCCTCCTCCTCCTTCTCCTCCTCCTCCTCCTCCCCCTCCTCCTCCTTTCACTGATGTAGCAATGCAGGTTACTGTGGGGAGCACCCTGTTTCCCTCCGCATGTTTTTTCCTATTGCAGGTCGGCTCGTGCGGAGTTTTGGGCCGGCTTCTTCCGCGCTTGTGCCGTTTCCCCCTTGTTCACCCCTGGTCGTTCTGACTCTGACTTTCTCTGGTCTCTCCTGTGGCAGCGCGTTCTTCCTCGGACTGGGGCGGGGCAGGATGTGTCTCCCCTGCTGCTCTGTGGATCGCTCGTGTCCTTCGTGCCCGTTGGCGGGATAGCCCTCTTGAGCGGCAGCGGACTTCAGCATTTCAATGCTGATTTTCGTGGGTCATCTTTTCTGGATCGTTTTCCTTCCCTTGTCCGCACTTCCCTCGCTGGCCAGTTAACAGTTCGCTCCTCCATCTCCTCCTCCTCCTCCTCATCCTCATCCTCTCTCCTCCTCCTCCCTTTCCTCTTCCCCCTCCGCCCCAGTCCCGAGTCCAGTGTCATTGCAGGTTTTTGCCATCGTCTCTGCTGAAATTCGTCGCGGTATCATTCCACCGAGCTTTCTCAAACAAAACCGATCTGTTCGATTCCAGTCTGATTCCAGGTCGACTCGAGCTCTGCTGCGACCGATAGGATTGCCACTCAGTTCCTCCCATAGTTATACGATGTTTTTTGCTATCCCCGACTTGCAGTGCGCGTGTCTCGCTGTGTTTTTTGCCAGTGAATCGCGCGATTGGGACAACTTTCCTGATGGGCAGCGTATTTCTCGATCTGCCTTTCCCAGCTTGCTTTCGTCTGGAAAGCATCGAATCAGGTTCGACCCCAGTCGGCGGACGTTGAACGCAGCATCGACGCACGAGTGGAGCAGAGTCGCTCCACGGAGATCCCCAGAACGAAGATCTGACCTCGAGGCCTCCCCCCTCCCCTTCCTCGGTCCACGAGGATCGGAGATCGTGGACACAGGGTTCTTGGCGTGCTGCGCTCCGGCCTCTCGTGGCCCTCTTGCACGGCCCCCCGGGCGCGTCGAGAGGCGTGCCCCGGGTGATGCAGAGCCGGCTCGGGGGAGAGCCCCGGCGCCCAGGACCCGCGTCCCCGCGCCCAGTCTTCTTCGGGACCTCGACGAGGGGTTCCGCTCCTTGTTTTGCGTTTCTTCTGGTGGCAGCTCGACCGTCGGGTTCGGGGCTCGAGGATCCAGGTCCCCCCGATCATCCGGGGCCTGTCGGAGGTCTTCATCGCTGGTGAGAGCTCCTCTGGGGCCTCCGGAGACCTCCAGGGGCAGCCGAGGCCCCCCAGGGGGGAGGGGGGCCTCTCTCTCTGCCATGTTCGCAGGGGCAGCCCTTCTGCATCGACGGCAGCCCTTCCAGGCTTAAGGTTGCTTCGACCAAGAGCCAGGCGAAGGAGGAGGAGGAGACGCGAGGAGGGGAAGAGAAGAGGAGGAGAGAAGAGCAGAACGGGGGCGAGGAGGAGAAGGAGGGCGCTGGCACATCCATGGGCATGCTTGGATTGGAACGCGCGTGCATCTGCTTAAGCATGCTTGAACCACTGATGAAATATCCCTTCCCCCAGGGAGGAGGAGGAGGAGGAGGAGGAGGAGGAGGAGGAGGAGGCGGAGGAAGAGGAGAGGAGGAGGAGGAGGAGGGAGGAGGAGGAGGAGGAAGGAGGAGGAGGAGGAGGAGGAGGAGGAGGCGGCCCCAAGAAGACGAGCCTCACTGGTCCGACTCCTCCAGGCCCAACCCCGCCCCGCGACGTCCGTACGCCGTGAGTGAGGCTGCTGGAGGCTGCCCCCCCCCGGCACTAACTACCGGCATGACCTCACGACGGGTGCTTCCGCGTCCGCGCCACGCAGGGCGCGGCGCCGCCGCCCTGGAGGCGAAGCGTCACTGCTACGTGCGGCCGAGACTTCCTCCTCTGAGCCTGACGGTCCGTCGAGGGACGCCGCGGAAGGCCTGGGCCCCGTGGCGCGACAGGTCGCGGGGCACGCCCTCCTCCTCCTCCTCCTCCTCCTCCTCCTCCTCCTCCTCCTCCTCCTCCTCCTCCTCCTCCTCCTCCTCCCGGCGCCGGGAGGCGCTGGGAAAATCAGCCGTGTGAGCTGATTCTCTGCCCCACCCGTTGCCCCGCGGGCGGGCGGGCTCTGGGCGGGCCTGCCGCGCAGCCGCCGGAGGGCTCGCAGGGCGCGCCGCGGCGGCGCGCCCGGCGCCGGGCGCCGGGCGCCTGCGCGGCGATGGGCGCGCAGTACTCGGGGGCGGGCGCACTGAGCCTGCTGCGCTGCGACGGCCAAGGCGCCTTTGGGCGGGCTCCTCCTCGTGGGCTCGTGCGGGGTGCGCTGGGCCTGGCGGCGGAGGCGCTGGCAGTGGTGCGGGCCGCCGCCGTCGGCGCCGTCGTTTGCCGCGATCGCCGCCGTCGCCGTCGTCGTTCGCCGAGGGCCCGGCGCTGGCAACGATCGGGGGGGGGGGGCAGGAGGAGGGGAGCAGGAGTAGGAGGGGAGCAGGAGAAGGGGAGAGGACGCCCAGGAGGAGAGGGGTCTGGGGAGGAGGGGGGGCGTAGTGAGAAGGAGGGGCGATGAGGAGCGGGGGTGGAGCGTGGAGCGGGGGGGAGCGGGAGGAAGAGGGGTGAGATGATGAATGACACGCGAGTGTGCGCGCGCACGCATCTCAGACTTCACATTAGGCTTGTTCGGCGTGAGGTGCTCAGAGCGCGCTTGCGCCGTCCCGCGTCCACGCCACCGTCAATCCATCGTCGGCGGAATCAAGGTCTGTGTAACTTTCGCTCACGCACGTACGTCCTTACATCCTAGGCCAACCGGGTGTAGGTGTAGCGTTACACCCGTACACAATCTGAAACTGTGCACCATTCCTGGGAGTTCAACGCCGCGAAACACCGATACTGGAATCTTGCCAGAACACCACTACTGGGACTGCAACATCACGAATCAACGTAACTGTTGAGCCCTGACAGCCCGACATGTTGCCCAAACACATATTATTGGACATTAGCCGTGATAACATTTGAATATTTTGTAAATCTTCAAAACGAATATGCGCGGCGTTAGGGCGAGAGCCATACTTTGAAAACGACCGCGCTCCATCCGTGAAACCTTTTGCGTTTTTGTGTGTGACGATTGTGCGCGGCACTAAGCCGCGGCGATAGCCACATGTTGAAATCGACGCGTCATCAATCCGTGAAGATCTTGCACTTTATTTAAGACGGATGTGCGCGGCGTTGGGGCGAGAGCCACACTTTGAAAGCCGCCCACCCTTCACCCGTGAAGCTCTCTCACTTGTTCAGCTTCAGGATCACTAGTGGTGAGGAAAGCTCAGGCGAAACGCCCGGCCCGCCCTTTAGAGTGGCCTCGGTGTGCGGCAGGGAAGTGTTATTCAAAAGGAAAGGGAACGGACGAGATGCAGGAAGAGGAGGAGGAGGACGCGGAGAAGGAGGATGAGGAGAAGGAGGAGGAGGAGGGGACGGGGAGGGGGACGGGGAGGAGCGGAGGAGGGATAGGAGGGGGGGGGAGGAGGAGGAGGAGGAGGAGGAGGAGGAGGAGGAGGAGGAGGAGGAGGAGGAGGAGGAGGAGGAGGAGGATTTTTTTTAACATTCACCGTGCAGCCACGATATAAGTGAGGGGCGGCGAAACCCTCAGAGGTCCCACTTGGTCAGCGGGGGGCCAGGCCTGGACCTGACCAGACCTGGACCCCCCGGCCGCGCTGCCGAAGAAGACGCGGACGGCGTAGTCGACGCACCATTCCGGCGAGCCGAGGAGGGCAAGCTCCACGACCGCGAGCACGAGGAACCACACCAGGGCCTCCTCGAGCATCAGGAAGAGGGCGGCATGCCGAGGGCCCGCCTGGCCCGCACCCGCACGTCCTCCTTCGCAGGCCCACTGGACTCCCACGGCTCGAACTGCCGCACCTCGATGCCCGTCGCCGCCGCCGCACCAGCAATAGCAGCCCCAGGCCCGCTCGGCGCAGCAGGCTCCGTCGAAGACACGGCCTGCCCCACCTCCCAGACGCGGCGCCGCAGGAGGAGGAGGAGGAGGAGGAGGAGGAGGAGGAGGGAGGAGGGAGGAGGAGGAGGAG
>CAUYUJ010018013.1:0-22500 GCA_963575745.1 Prorocentrum cordatum
CGGTGCTCAGCTGGAGGCCCACCGCGGCAAGGCTGGCCACGAGCAAGTGGAGGAGGCGCGCGACGGCCGGCGCGTCGCCCGCGAGGCAGCCGACGTCCAAGTAGAAGAAACTCAGGTCGACGGCGCCGTCGGCGCCGTGGCGCGGCGCGCGAAGGGCGGCCTCGGCGGCGCGCTGTAGTGCTAGGGAGAACAGAAGGGGCCCCAGGGGGTCGCCCTGCTGCACCCCGCACTCGGAGCGGACTGTCTGTTTGCCCAGGAAGAGAGTTGACGGGCGGGAGTAGCACCAGTCGGCCCAGGGTGCCAGCCCGGGAAACTCTTCGTGGACCGCGCGGAGCAGAGCCTGCCTGTCCAGGGCGTTGAAGGCGCTAGACAAGTCCAGCTTCACAAACACCTTTCCCCGGTCCCCGAGGTGGCGGGTCCACCACTGGCGCGCGACGTGCACCGCCGCCTCGGTGCCGCCAGGGACCGCGACGCCGATCTGGAGGGGAGCCAGTCGGTCGCGCGCGGCGTCGGCAACCTCGTGGCAGAGGCACTTGCCGACGAGGCGCCGGAGCACCTCCCCGACGGCAACAGGGCGCAGACCTCCGTCCTTCTTCGGCAGGGCCACGAGAGAGGCGCCCGCGAAGTACTCGGACACGGTCGTCGGGGCCTGCCCCCTGGCGCAGAGGTTGACAAGGCTCCGGAGCTGGTCGGTGACCTCGTCCCTGTGGGCCGCGTTGAGCAGTGCGTCTTTGAGGTGTTGGGGTCGGAGGCCCGTTGGCCCGGCGGCCGAGCCCCGGGGGAAGGCCCGCACCTCCCTACGGACCGCGTCCCCGTCCATCTGCAGGGCAGCAGCCGCGTGGACAGCCGGAAGGCTGGCGGGATCCACGGCTTGGCGGCTGCGCGGGTGCTTCCGGCTCATCTGTTCAACGACGTCGGGGGTGACCTCCACGGGCGGCTCGCTGGTCAGAGCCGAGCAGCTCTTGGAGTACTGGGCGTCTGCGGCGAGCTGCACGCACCTCTCCGCTCGCTGGGAGGCTGGCGAGGCGTGCTTGGCAGCGCGAGCCTCGACTGCCTCGGCCCACAGGGAGGCCCGCTCCCCGTCCAGCCAGCGCCGGCACAGCGCCTTGGTCTGCGCTTCGCCGGCCGCCCTGCTGCCTCGGCCGCCACGGGTGTGAGGGCGCATGACGCATTTCGGGAGCATCGCAAGCTCTGTCCACGCAGCCTCGGAGTTGTTGTGCACGGTCTGGGCCACCGTCTGCACTAAGCACCGTGCCCAGAGGTCCCGGGCGCCCTTCGGGACGTAGCGCTTGGTGGTGGAGCGATTGGAGAAAGCTTCCCGGAGGGAGGGGAGACCCGCGGGCTCGCTGTGCGGTTGGCCGCCAGCGGCGGGAGCGGCGGCTGCCACGGCTGCGGCCGCGCGCGCGGCAGGGCGGCAACGCGGGCAGATGCCGCCGAAGCGCGTCGACAAGAACCGTTGGCAGACCGAGCATTGCTCCAACCGGTGCTCTTGCAGGTACTCGGGCGGGACTGGTGGCAGCCCAGGGAACCGCCCGGCGGCGTGCTCGTTCAGGTGCGGGCGCATGCTTTGGTGGCCCCCCCAGCCGGCGGAGGACGCGGCGTCGCCGCGCGGGCACCCAGGGACGGGGCAGTGCACCCGGACGCGGGCACGAACCCTGCGCTGGTGGGCAGGATCGGGCGCCGGGGGAGGGGGGGCTGGTATCTCTTGCCCGGCTGGCGGCGCTGCCTGTGGAGCCGCGGGCGGCGGGGCGCCCTCCCCAGGAGCGCTGGCCGGGGGGCGGTTGAGAGCCTCGGCCCGGCGCTGTTCCTCCAAAGGAATCCCCGCGTCCACATGCATGTCCCTGGCAGGGTCGAGATTCAACCCGCCGAGTCCCACGACCAGGAGCGGCTCATCCCCATCAGTCCGGTTGCGCCGGAGGTATCGCCCAGGGGAGCGAACCGCTGGCCCCGCCTCGACAAACGTGTTGTTCACGTGGACCTCCTGCCTCGCTGGGCCCGCAGAGGCAGAGGAAGCCGCCGCGGCGCTCGGACGCTGAGGGCTGCGGGAACCGCCCCGCCGGCACGTGCACCGATTAGTCTCCCATTGGCACGTGGCGCAAATGCCATCCGAAGCGGGGAAAGCAGGCGTGGTGACCGCCCGAACGAGGAGGACCACCTGGCCGGCCCAAGCAGCGGGGCTCGTTGGGCAGAACCACGCTGGGCTGAGGGCCGCCGTGGAAGCCAGCGTCAAAGCCTCGCGCAGGGGGCGTCGGACGTGGAAGTCGTGAGCGAGAGCCGTCGCACAGATCGCTGCCGAGCCCCGCTGCGCGGGTCCGCCGTGCACCATGGCCCCATAGACGACGACCTCGAGAGAAGCTGGGGACACGCAGGCGGAGGCGAGGAGCAACGCCGGGTGCACGGGGACGGGAAGCGCCGCCCCGAGCGTGGAGCTCAGGACCTGCCCCGTCACAGCCCATAACATGACCGAAGGAGCCACGATTGGGAGAGCTGCGAGGAGCGCGGGGGCTCGTTGGAGGATACTGTGCACCCCACCGAGAGCGAGTGAGGCCCCATGCGAAAGGCAGCGCGCTGGCCATTGAGAGTCGGGAGATGGGAATCCACATGGGCACGCAGAAGTGCATGCCGCTCCCGACGCGCATGCGGCGCAAGAGCGGAGGTGCTGGTGAAAGTAAAGCTCGGCTGAACTAGTGTAGTGGCCTCGTGGGGGCTCTGTAGCGCCCAGGAGCTGGTCCTCGCAGTCGTGGGAGCCGAGCCGGTGCTGGTGGTAGGAATCGCCGCATCGGCGGTGGTTGCCGCTGTAGTGTTCGTACTCGTGGCAGTCGTAGGCATGCTGGTTGCACAGGTGGTCGTGCTGGTTGCCCGTGTCGCTGGTGCTGGTCGTCTGAGCACGCTAAGACGGGACCCAAGTGTTCTGCCACACGCGTGTCCAGGGCACATCCATCCTGCAGGGCCTCAGAGACGCCCCAGAATGGCCCACGGTTGCCCCACATGGTTCCCAAAAGCCCACCCTTCCTGCCGCAATCCCCGGGAGCACCTTCACTCACCTCCAAGGCCCCCCCTCACCTTCTGAGTCCCTTCCCTTCCGCCTCCTGCAATTGATGTGACGTCCTCTGTACTCATCACCTGCTCGCCTAGGGGTCGGCGGACTGGCGCATACCTCTTGAACAGATGCGAGCAAGGAAACAAGGACACATACACACCGTTCGGCTACACGCATGAGCGGCCCTGGGCAACAGTGACCTGTAGTACGCAGCTTTAGTGGGTGGGTGGGGTGGGGGGTGGGGGGGGAGGCAAATCCAAGCGCACAAGCCAGTGCTGAAGGGCATCTGCGGGCCCGCGCCAAGTGTCACTCCTGAGTCACTCAGGCGCAGGGTCACTCTTACGTGTTGTCGAACTGTCACAGGCGCATAAGATCATGCAGCCACACCTTCACACAGCATACATTCATTGATGGCGATGCTCGAGTCGAGCATCCATCCATGACTCACATCATGAATCTCCTGCTCATTCGTAGAGTCGTGAGCAAGTAGGCACACACACACACACTAGTGCTTCCTGCGAGTCGATAGGGTTGCCGTCGGCGGCTCAAACACAACAATGGAAAAGAGACACGTGCATTTGGCCACCTTGTGTGGCCACGCGAACTAGGCCAGCGACATCGGCCGAGCCGACAGGATCGCCTGCTGGGAGGCAATGAATCGGGCGAGCGCGGCCCCGCCGCACCAGCGGCAGGCCGACGCACGCCTGCCGCGGCACGCCAGTGGGGGAGAGCGGCCCCGAGCGCGGGCGACAGCCTTGCACCTGCAGGAAGTCCAGAATCCGGTTGTAGGTCTTGGCGTTGTACTCCTCCAGGTGCAGGAGGAAGGTGTCCTGCGGGTTGTCCGCCTGGCGCGCGAGGCGGCGGCCGACGGGGGGGAGGAGGAGGAGGAGGGATGAGGAGGAAGGAGGAGGAGGATGAGGAGGAGGAGGAGGAGGAGGAGGAGGAGGCAATAGGAGGGAGGAGGAGGTGGAGGAGGGGGAGGGGGGAGGAGGATGAGGCAGGAGGGAGGAGGAGGCAGGAGGAGGAGGGGAGGAGGAGGAGGAGGAAGGATGGAGGAGGAGGAGGAGGAAGGGAGGAGGAGGAGAGGAGGAGGAGGAGGAGGGGTGCAGGAGAGAGTAGTGAGAGGAGGGGAGGAGGTGGAGAGGAGGATGGAGGGGTGGAGGAGGAGGAGGAGGAGGAGGATGGAGGAGTTAGTAGGAGGAGGGAAGGGAAAAAAAAAGAGGAGGAGTGAAGGAAGGAGAGGGCGGAGGAGGAGGACGAGGCGGAGGAGGAGAGAGGAGGGGGAGGGGGAGTGGGAGGGGGATGAGGAGGAGGAGGAGAGAGGAAGGAGGAAGGAGGAGGGGAGGGAGGGGGAGGCGGAGGAGGAGGAGGAGGGGAGGAGGAGGAGGGGGAGGGGGACGGGAACGGACGCGGGAGCGGTGGCAGACAGGGCGTCCAGCTGGCCAGCTCGAGCGAGCCAGCGGGCCCCGCCCGCTCCTGCCCTCGCCCCCCGCGGCACGAGAGCCAACTGGCGGCGCAGCTCGGCGCCGGGCCTGGCGCGCGCTCCCGCCCGCGCCCCGAGCGGAAGGCGCTCGCGAGCAGTCCCGCTGCGTCCCGCTCAGGACGAGCTGGAGAGGGGTGGGGAAGCGCGGGCCCGCTGCTCGGCCACCCGCCCACCCCGCCCATCCACGGGCCTGCCGGGGCCTGCCGGGCCTGCCGCGGACGTTCGCCGGGGCCGCGGCCCGGGGAGGCCTGGGCGGGCGGCCCTGGCTCTCGCGGCCCGTCGTGGTGGACGCTTGCCCGTCCGCCCACGACGCGACGACGCCGGGCGCGTGCCCGATGTCGACCAAGTGTCCGACCCTGGCTTCGCCCGAGAGTGGCCGCGGGGCGCTCGCGGGAGGAGCGCGCGGCACCGTCGCTGCCTGCGTCCTACGTCCCTCCGCCCTCCTCCCTCTGCCATCCTCCATCTTGCCACCGCCTCCGCCGCCCCCTGATGAGCGGAGGGAGGCGGAGTGCGGATGGGCGGAGGGAGGATGGAGGAGGAGCAGGAGGAGGAGAAGGAGGAGGAGGGAGGACGTGGGGAAGCAATAGCAGGATGAGCAAGAAGAGCAGCAGGAGGAGCGTCTCCTCCTCCTCCTCCTCTCCTCCTCCTCCTCCTCCTATTCCTCCTCCTCCTCCTCCTCCCTCCTCCTCCTCCTCCTACTCCTCCACCTCCTCCTTCCTCCTCCTCCCTCCTCCTCCTCCTCCTCCTCTCCTCCTCTCCTCCCTCCTCCTCCTCCTTCCTCCTTCCTTCCTTCCTCCTCCTCCTCCTCCTCCCTCCTCCTTCCTCCTCCTCCTCCTCTCCTCCTTCCTCCGCCACTCCTCCTCCCTCCTCCTCACTCCTCCTCCTCCTCCTTTTTGGCAAGCTATTGGGCCTCGAGGACCCGAAGCGTCAAACTCTCCTCTTCCGCCTCTCTCGCCTCCCCTTCTCCTCCTCCTCTCCTCCTCCTCCTCCCTCCTCCCTACCTCCTCATCATCATCATCATCTCATCATCATCATCTATCATCATCATCATCATCATCATCCTCATCATCATCATCATCATCATCTCATCATCATCATCATCATCATCATCATCGCGTCATCGTCATCGTATCGTCCATCATCATCATCATCATCATCATCATCATCATCATCATCATCATCATCATCATCATCATCATCATCATCACTCATCATCTCATCATCATCATCATCATCATCATCATAAATCATCATCATCATCATCATCATCATTCGCCCCTGTCCGCCTTCCTCCTCCGCCTCCTCCTCCTCCTCCTCCTCCTCCCCTCTCCTCCTTCCTCCTCCATCCTCCGCCTACGCCTCCGCCTCCTCCTCCGCCTCACGCGACTACTATTCCAGTGCAAAGAGCCGCGCAGCAGACCGCGGGCGCGCTGCCTGGAAGAGCTCCAGCTCCTTGGTCCAATTCGACAGCTCCTCGAGGGGAATGTCCTGACCGGTCGAAACTTTGGCCCCCTCAGCCGAGGTTGAAAGAGCATGGATTGGACGACGCCAACCGTGTGGCAGACCAGCTCGATGGACGCTGCCGCGCGCTCCAGCACGCGCGGAATCGTGCATCGAACTGGTCTGACACACGTCTGGCGTGTCATCCAAACGAATGTCGAGCGGCAGGTGGCTCAAAGCTGCAAGGCAATGCTGGCCCACAATCCGAAGGGGCAAGATCAGCACACCAGGCAGACGGCCAAGTGCAGTAATAGCTGCGCAATGAAGGCGAAATGGACGCTTCTCGGTCTCCCCGTAGAACGGATCGGAAAACAGGCCCCAGCAACAAATATATTCCCATGGTCGTCAGATCGGGGGGCGGCACCGGTTTCTGAAACTGGCTCCGAACGACCAGCTGGTGGGGAAGAGAACCGCCATCTCAGAGTGGGACGGCCCTCTGAGAGCCCACATCATAGAAGGTCTGGCGAACACGATGTCTTAAAAGATCCACCACCTTCAAAAACATATCCTGGCCTTGTCAGAAGGCTGTCTCCTAGATCTGGCCCCTTTCGCGCACCGCCGATGTCCATCTGGAACTGGGACTGGTGCTGGGTGTGGAGGTTCTTCCGCGTGTTCAGGATGATCTTGGCCCCAGGGAAAACCTGCGCCACAGGCCAGGCAGAGTTGGAGCAGGACCTCATCCTCATCCCTTATCCCTCATCGCTCCTCTTAATCATTACAGCAAGTCTTACAGACATAAGCCCCATGAGCATCATCACCATCATCATCAGCATCATCATCATCAGAATCAGCACCATCATCAAAATCATCCTCATCATCACTATCATCAGCATAATCAGAATCAGCATCATCAGAAGCAGCAGCGTCAGCATCAGCATCAGCATCATCAGCATCAAAAGCATGCTCGTCCTCGCCATCATCAGCAACAGCATACTCACCATCAGCATCAGCAGAATCCTCATCATCACCATCATCAACAACAGCAGCATCATCGTCATCATCGACGTCGTCACCAACACCACCATCACCCTCATCCTCACTATCATCCTCATTATCCTCCACGTCAACATCACCCTCGTTGTCGTCATAATCATCGTCAACGTCGATATCGTCGTCGGCGGCATCAACATCAAGTAGCATCGGTAGAAGCATCATCATCACACGCATCATCGCCACCATCATCATCACATTCGTCACCATCGCACTGTTCTCATTATCAGCATGGTTTGTGTGCCTTCTCCCTCCTCCCTTCTGCCCGTCCTCCTTGCCCTCCTCATCCTCCTCCTCCTACTCCATCCCTTTTCTGGGACGGTTGAGGATTCTCAGACGGTTGTCAAATGAGGTATTCTCCTCAATGAGGCACCCTCCTCAGGAGGAACTTGGAGGGAGGGTAGATTGCAGCATCGTTGAAGCCTCTTGGGCTTGCACTGGTTCTCCGCCTCCTCCTCCTCCGCCTCCTTATCCTCCTTCCCTCCTCCTCTTGCCGCACCCCCCGCCGAGTTATATGCCCCCCACCCACCACCATCACCTCCATCCCTCCCCCTTGTTTTGCTCGTCTTCCGCAGAGGCACTCGCAGTCTGCGAACTGAACCTCCACACGCAACCCCACCAGCCCTCTGGGCGCAGGTGGTCTAACGATATTCGTCCCTCATCTTCCAAAACCCGTTTTCCATCCGGGGAGGGATAACCCTCCCCCTCCCCCTCCTTGAGATGTCTTAGGGGGCTCGCGATGTGGCAAGGGTTGGTTGTCGGCCGGTGGCTCCAAGAAGGTCCCCCGATGATCCAGGATGGTCCCCAAGATGGCTCAAGACAACCAGAGATAGCTTACGACATCCCTCCAAGAGGCCCCAAGAGGAACACAAGACGGCTCCAAATGCTCTCGCAGCCCCCACTAGGACGTCCCAAAGAGGCCAAACTCCTGCGAAAGCCTGGAGCAAAGCACGTATGTTTGCTTTCTCGCGGTGTCGCTTCCGACGCAGCTTAGATGCCTCAAGATGGCCCAAGATAGCCCCAAGAGAGGCCCCAGAGGCCCCCAAACCCCAAAGACCCCCAAGAGCGCACCAAGAGGGCCCCGCAAGGCCACAAGAGGCGATGTTGAGGACTCTTGAGGGGGGCCTGAATTAGGGAGCCCCCTTCTTTTGATCGACGCCTTCGACGATGACCCTAAGCGGCCTTCAGGGCTCCCAAGAGGCCCCCAAAAGGGCTTCAAGAGGGCCCCAAGACCGCCCAAAAAAGCTCCTAGACCCTCCAAAACAGCCGCAAGGGGGCCGCAAGAGAGCCTACAGAGGACCGTGAGAGAGCCTCCAAAGACCCCAGGACGGCTGCCAGAGTCGTCATCCTCCTTCCTCCTCCTCCTCCCTCCTCCCTCCTCCCTCCTCCCTCCTCCCTCCTCCCCCTCCCTCCTCTCCTCCTCCTCCCTCCTCCCTCCTCCCTCCTCCCTCCTCTCCGCCTCCTCCCCCTCCTCCCTCCTCCCGCCTCCGCCTCCCTCTTCCCTCCCTCATCCTCCTCCCCTCCTCCCGCCTCCTCCCTCCTCCCTCCTCCCGCCTCCCTCCCTCCCTCCCTCCCTCCTCCCTCCCTCCCTCCCTCCTCCTCCCTCCCTCCCTCCCTCCCTCCCTCTCCCTCCTCCCTCCCTCCTCCTCTCCTCCTCCTCCTCCTCCTCCTCTCCCCTCCTCCTCCTCCTCCTCCTCCTCCTCCTCCTCCTCCTCCTCCTCCTCCTCCTCCTCCTCCTCCTCCTCCTCCTCCTCCTCCTCCTCCTCCTCCTCCTCCTCCTCCTCCTCTCCTCCGTCTCCGTCTCCGTCTCCGTCTCCGTCTCCGTCTCCTCTTCCTCCTCCTCCTCCTCCTCCTCCTCCTCCTCCTCCTCCTCCTCCCTCCTCCTCCTCCTCCTCCTCCGCCTCCTCTGCCTCCTCCTCCTCGTCTTCGTTCTCTTCCTCATCGCCCTCCTCTCTCTCGTCCTACTCCTCCGTCTCGTCCTCCGTCCTCCATGCCTATTCCTTATAAACAACTCCTCCCTGTCGCACCTCGAGACGTGTCCGTAGGATGGGCCAGGCGTTTCGCCGGCGACTTCCTCACCACTCATGATCCAGAAGCTCGACAGCTGCAAGAGTTTCACGGATGGAGAGCGGCTCGTGCTCACGCATTCGTCTCGGAGGTTTGCAAGAGCTTGACAGATGGAGGGCGGCGTCTTGTCAAAATGTGGCTCGCGCCTCAACGCCGCGCTCATCCGTCTTAAGAGTTTAACACAGCTTCAAATATTCGTATGGCTGACGTCCAAGAAATGATGTTGTGGCACGGTATAGGGCTGCCAGGGCGCAACAGCCACGTTGATTTGCGGTGTTGAGTGCTGAAGTCCCAGAAACGGCGTTGTGGAGCGACTCAGGATCGTCAGGACGCAGCAGGCGTTGAAGTCCCAGGAGTTGTGTTGTGGCACTGTTCAGGATTTTGAGACGGTTGCTTTCCAACGGGGAACTTCCCTCAGTGAATATGAACCCTTGTTAAAATCCATGAAGAGGGAGATGGAAGGAGAGCCTGTTGCAGAATTGTTGACCGGTTTGGGTTTGCATTGGTCCTCGTCCTCCTCCTCGTCCTCCTCTTCCTCCTCCTCCTCCTCGTCCTCCTCCTCGTTTTCGTCCTCGTCCTGGGTCTGGACTAGGATGATCCAAAACTGTTTCCATTGCATGCTCCTAGACTGACCTGAACAAGGCAACTCGCCCGCACATCGTTTCTGGATGGGCTGGTGAGGATGCGCGAAGCGTCGAGAATTCGGAATCATGCAGACGGAACCAATTTGACAACAAATTCAAAAGACAACTCTTACGCCAATCAAGCCTCCATCCCTCCTCACCCCGCCCCGTTCCCTGCTAATCCGTCCGTCCTCATCACCACCGTCCAGCATCCCCTGCAGTCGCCATGGTGCGGAGTCTATCTTCGGATCTGGCCAGGCTCGCCCCGAAAGCTAACCCTGGCAATCCATAGCTCACCGTCGAAAATGATAAGCACTTCCTCCTCCTCCTGCTCCTCCTCCTCCTCGTCCTCCTCTGCATCCTCCTGCAGACGAAGAGAACACAGCTGACTGGGATCGCCTTGAAAACTATCCCTGAGAGCAAATCCCCTCTCAAAGACTGCGTGCCCTCGACGTGGCAGCCGCCGGGTGGCTTGGTGGGTTGTCCTGATGCAAGGCTGAAAAGACGCGCAGTGCGAATGGCCTTCTTGAAGAAGGAGAGCTGCTTCCGGTTGAGGTGCCTGATCTCTTTGAAGCCGATCACCTGCCATGCGAGGAGAGAGCAGATTGAAAGCACCTGCGACTCGATGGGGCCAGAGGTGAAAGCTGTCAGATGTCGTCCTCTTGATTGCCCTCTTCCTCACCTCATCTTACCCGTCCTCGTCCTCGTCCTCTCCTCTGCGTACCATATCTCGCCGCAAGTGGTACGATGCCGCTTGTTCTGCTGCTGATGTGCATCGTCGTTGCTTATTCGTTCTCGAAATCATCATCGCCGCGCCGCGGTTACCAATCATCATCACGACGGCCGCCTCAACCAAAATCCTCGTCATCGTACTCCCCATCCTCATCACCTTGACCACCACCTCCACGATCCTCGCCACCAGCACAACCATCACACTCGTCATCGCCATCCCTTCTCCCTTTTCCACCCTGCCTCTGTAGCAATCTTGGATCCAGGCCCATTCCGCGACAGGGCGTGAAGATCGGATGCAGCCTTCTGGCCGTGCGCGACCCCCTGGCGCAGAACCTCACGCGCGCGGCCTCCTGGCGCTCGTGGTGCCGTGGCGCCTTCTGGCTACTGGCAACCGCACCGTCCGCACAAACTTCGCCGAGGAGGAAGCACAACGCTCAAAAGAGGCCCAGGGACACACAAATAAATACACACAAATGAAAATATCCCCAACATTTTCCAATATTTTCTGGGTTTTTGTATTCCCCCCCACTTCCCATAGTTTCCCATATGTTCGTGGGAATCGACGATTAATTGTGTCTGTGTGTGTTTTTTCCCCCCTGAGCTCATGCCTGGCGATGAGCACTTGCCGTGGAGTGTATGATCACGAATGCGTGAACAATCATGAACCACCACCGTGCCTTCAGCACGTAATACATGGAGTCCCCCAAGGCTCATGTACGAGATAGGTCTAGGAACTGCAAGACACTTAAAACGGCCCCCGTCACCAATGTGGCGGCATTCCTGTGCGCTCTCGGCGACTGCCTCGTAGGCCGCGGGGAAGCCCGAATCGCCCAGACCGACTCCAACATCCCCCAAGAGCTTTCCAAGACACGCGCGAAAAGGCTTAGGAAGCCCCACGACTCACCGGGAGACACACAAGAAGCTCCTAGAGAGTCAAAGCTCCAAGAGAAGCCCCAGAGAACAACAGCAACAGCAACAGCAACAACGACAGCAACAGCAGCAACAACAATAACAACAACACCAACAGCAGCAGCAACAACAACATCAACATCCACAACAGCAATTTCCACAACAACAGCAACAACAACTGCAACAGCAACAGCAACAGCCACAACAACAACAACAACAACAACAACAATCATTTAAGACTGGGGACACTCCGTTCTCACCAGCGCCAGGGTTTTCATAGGAGGCGGGCAATACCCCCACTTTGTGGGGGGGCCGGTTCAAGCTCTACCAAGTTTCCAAACGACTCTTCGCCACCACCCACACCCAGCTTCCCGCCCTATGACGTTCGGACACTTCACTTCGTGGCCTGCGGACGACCTTGGCTACTACACTGGCGCATGGGTACAGTGACTTGTTGTGGTAACATTTTGTGGAAGCTAGCTTAGTATACGACTTTTCCCCCTGTTCCAACACTGGACACCTGTACCGTTTTCCGACGTTTTTCCGTTTCTGTACCACACAAGCGAAGACACTTATTTTGAGTGGTACCACGTACGGATGGCGGATGGCAGAGCCGTGCTGCTCCTCCAGCTCCTTGGCGCTAGAAATACTGACCTTGCCAGGCACAACCCGATACTTGACCCACCAAACCTTGCACGCCTGGTGACTGACCTGGATACCCTTTGCAACGAGCGCCTGATGCAAATAAAACGGGCTGCCGCAGTCGGCCAAGGGAGGCCGCGACAGCTCTGGGCCATACTGCTCGTCAAGGGCTTTCGCCGACAAAGCCATGACCCATCCAAGAACACAGGCGATACCTTGATCCGAGATGGCTACGGATGTGACAGTGATCAGTGATTTTGTTCGATGACGTGGTGACACACTGACTTGTTGTGGTACCATGCCGACAACGACGACGCGACGACGCGCGCATGTGTCCCGCATGATATTTTTGCAAGGGATTGTGGCCCCTGGCAGGCGCGCGAACGCCGTTGAAAGAGCTTGCGAAAACAGCTCGCGCGAGCTCTATAACATAAATGTTGAAAAACCATTGGTTTTTTAGGATTCGGACAGCGCGCGCGGGTAGAAATTTTGAAAATTCGTACAGATGTTTTTCGAGAACCTACGGTGCGATTCGTATGATTTTATGTTGCGCGGTGCTAAAATTCCTAAGAAACCCAATGATTTTTGAAGATTTCGGCGTGCGCGCGCGAAGAAAAAACGAATGTGTCCCACATGGTATTATTTGACAGGGATGATGGCCCTGGCAGGCGCGCAACCTTTGTTGCAGAAGTTCGAAGCACGTGAAAAAGTTGCTCGCAAGAGCCCGTTTGACAGAAATGTTGAAAAAGTATTGGGTTTCCTAAGAAATCCGCAAGAGCGCGCGGGGTGAATTTTTGAAACCCTTTTTTTGAAAAACCATTGGGTTTTTCATGTTTTTATGTGAAAATCGCTACGAAGACTAAGGTTTTGGAAGGATTTCGTCTTGCGCGCGCGAATGTGCACTTCGTGTCATTTTTTGCAAGGGATTCTTGAAGTTTGGTCATGTTAGAACAAGAAATGTCCACTTTGCCTTATTTTTTGCAAGGGAAAACCGATCGTAACAACACAACCGGATCTGGTATACCCCGTTTTGCCTGAGACTTCCTCACGAAAATGATGAAAATGTGGCTGCGGCCTAGGCGCGGCGGGGGGGGCGCGCACCAGGGGTCCCAACAATAATTATTCTTTAGAATTAATAATGTTCAACAACGACGACGACGACGACGACGACGACGACGACGACGACGACGACGACGACGACGACGACAACACACAGCTGACCCGCATGCGCAATGCTTCTACATGCAACATGCATCCATCATGATGCCACCCCCTCTTTGGGCCTAGTCCGCCTGGAGGTGGAAAAATCGAAAAGCGCTCCCCGAACACATATCTCAATACAGGACAATGTCTCCAGGGGCCTCCTGGGAGCGGAAGGGCCGAAAAGCGCTCCCCGAACACGTATCCCAATAGCCAAGCGTTGACCTCATCAGCAAGTTCCCGAAACAGTACATCCCCGGCAGGATCTCAATACGGGGGTGTACCGTCGTCGCTGCTTCCACCACATGCATGTATCCGATACCAGAACCAATACACAGCAATATGATAGAATAGATAACCAGCCCCAAAAATTTTAGACAGAAATTGGCATGCTCAGTCGCATGTCCGCGCGCATGTTCCGTGTTTATGAATGCGGCCAGGCGTCGTGGTTAGAGGCTGAACACGTTTCCGTGCGGCATGTTCCCATGCTTGACCCGGCTCGAAGTATCCAGCTTTCATGTCAGAGAGAATACCGGCATGGTAGGTTGAAAGTACTCAGCATCGTGAAAAGTTGTTGAACCTCTCGTGTAGGCTCTTGTGTTTTAAGCATTTTGTTTCCGAGCTCATCTCAAATAGGTCCACGAAATCGCAGATGGAGTGCGTGCTCAAGGTTGGAAATCTCAACGGTCATTTAGACCGTGCCAAAGAAGTAGGATGGAAGGAAGAGCCAGCAACACGCAATTGCGGCCAGCTCCGCTACCAAGTCGGAAGTAACGTGGCAACGTCACGTAGGGTGTAAAGGGTGATTAGAAGGATGGCGATCCTTGTTCCTCTCACACAGAACGCCTGATGTTCCACAAGGGCCATCAGAGGCCCCCAATACCACCCCAAGAGAGCCCCAGAGCCCCCAAGACAGGCCCGAAAGGCACCCAAAAAGTTTTCCAAGAGAGACCCGAAAAATTGACTCGCACCGGCTCCAGGCCCCCCTTGGTGCGCAGCGAGGCCTGGCCCCAGCGTTTGCGACAGGACGTCTCACAATTGTCACAACAACAAAAAAAAGATGTCTGAATCCCCACCCTTCTCACAAATGCATCGTTCCTTGATTCCCGCACCTCTCACGGAGGGGGGAGGAGGGGGGACGGAGGATGATGAGGACTGAGGGGGGAGAGCTAGGTGCGCTTGCGTCATATCTGACGTCCTACAACTCCCTCCCATCCCTTACCATGGCGTAGATCTTCTCTCTATTCGCAGTCGGACGTCGAGCAGGGCAATGGTCCCAAGAGGGTGCGCGATGCACCGTAGAGCACGACATAGCAGGGCGTAGAAGAGCACGGCAGAGCGTAGTATGTCATAGCATGGCGTGGCGTTGGGCAGTGAAGAATTGCATCACAAAGAATTGCAACGCAAAGAATAGCATCGCACAGCGGCACAGAACATAACATGGCATATCATGGCGTTGAAGATCAAAGCGTAGCACGGCATAGCATGGCGTGGCGCTGCGTAGTCAAACACTGCAGATCCTAGCATTGCAGCGGAAGACATGGCATTGCACAGCGGAACACTACATTGCATTGCATTGCATGCCGTGGCATGGCACTGGAAATATTTGCGCCAGCGCTGCAGCGGAAGCACGATTCGGAACGAGCAGAAACGCGAAAATGAGGCCAGCGCTGCAACGGGAGCACGATTCGGAACGAACGGAGACGCGGAAATGAGGCCAGCACTGCAGCGGGAGCACGATTCGGAACGGGCGGGAGCCCGAAAATGAGGCCCGCGTTTCAGCGGGAACAAGATTTTGAAATAAAACCAAAGCGAAAACCCGACTCCTGGGAGTCCTGTAAAAAACAGTACGCGGAGGGGGGCCGAACATCTTGTGGACGTCATCAGGGGAGAAAGGAGAGTTGTACTCATATTGTGTAACTGTAGAAGAGGGCTGCTTCTTAGAAGGCGCCAGCCCTACATGTACACACAAGGCCCGCGCCTTCTCAGAAGCAGGGGTGCCGCTAAGACGCCTTCCCCCCTCCCACCACCCCCTCTGCGCGTTGCTGAAGTCTGGCCGAGTGCCTTGGTCGTCTGCTCGTCGAACTGGCCGATGAGCGTTTTCACAAACTTCTGAAGCGCGCACAGGGCGCGGTTCTTGGAGCCAGCCTGGGCTGCCGTCTCTGAATTCAGTTTCCCTGTGCTCCTCCTCTTCCTCCTCTTCCTCCTCCTCCTCCTCCTCCTCCTCCTCCTCCTCCTCCTCTGCCTCCTCCTCCTCCTCCTCCTCCTGCTCCTTTTCTTCCTCCTCTTTTTGACGGGGGGGCTCTTGGGGACGGGCCTCAGGACCACACATCACCTCGGCAAAACTGGTCAATCCTGCTCTCGCACGGGCGTTCCCGTGTACGGATTCTTACCGTCCAGGATTCGATCACGATAGAGCTTCCGCCAGGGATGGGCGACAATACCCTTCGTCAAAGGGCCCTCGCATTCCCGCAACAACTTCTGGGCTCGGGAACGGGCTCCTCCTCCTCCTCCTCCTCCTCCTCCTCCTCCTCCTCCTCCTCTTCCCTCCCCCCCTCCCCTTCCTCCTCCTCCTCCTCCTCCTCCTCCTCCTCCTCCTCCTCTGCTCCTCCTCCCCCTCCTCATCCTCCTCCTCCTCCTCCTCCTCCTCCTCCTCATCCTCCTCCTCCTCCTCCTCCCGTAGCCATTTTGGCTCAAGAGCCGTTCTGGCTCAGACCTGTTTCAGGTGCTGGGCTTGCAGCAGCAGGATTCAGAGCGGCAGTCGCTGCTGCGAGTCATCGTCCTTTGTGGCTATAGGTTTCAGGCCTTGCGCAGGCCCCAGTATACTCGCCCAGTCCCTGGGCTTCCATGGCAAATGGCGGAGGCGGAGCTGGAGAAGTTCTGGCTGGCCCCCGCTCTCCCACTTGGGCATGCGGCGCTTGCGGGAGGAACGCGAATTGGGCGTGCCGCATCGCATGTATATGTGGCGAGCGCGCACCAGCAGATGTGGTTCGTCGTGCTCGTGAGCGTACTGGCGGTGCTTCTGAGCGTGGGCCTCCTCGGCGCCGCGCACCAGCAGGAGCCGACCCTCTCCAGCAAAAGATCGACGCACTTCAGAAGAAGTACGATGCACTGGTGGCCAAGAGCAATGGGGTTACCCCGCCTGCGGCCGCCTCTTCCACGACTAACAAGGAGCAGTCCCCCGCAGACAAGCTCAAGGAGAAGATCAAGCAGCTGGAGAGCTCGCTGTCCGCGTGTAAGTCGCTGCCTGATGAAGTCGGTAAGGAAGCGTGTGAGTCTTTGGAGAAGCAGCTGGTGGACGCCCGCAAACATTTGGCGGCGACGAAGCCTGAGCTCACTCAGCATACTAACGTCGGACATCGGCTTTCTCGTGCGACGACACGCAAGAGCAAGCTTGAGCAGCAGGTTTCCGAGCAGCTGGAGATCATACGAGCAGCCGAAGAACGCACGGATACCCTTCGTGCGCAGATCAAGGCAGCAGAAGAGGAGATACTGTTGCTTAATCGTGAACTGGTCGACACGTTACCATTGGCGCCCAAGGTCAATCTGGAGGTCGATCCTAACGTCTTGGCACAGCATCCTCAAGCAGCAGTTCTCAAGACGTTCATGGAGTCAGAAACGTTCAAGATCTTCGCTGAGGTCCTGGGCGAGAGCATGAAGGCCCGTGAGCCTCCCAAGCCAGCGACAGCTGCCTCGCCTTTCACTGCCTCATCTGGGGGCGCGAGTCAGGCTCATGGCAGCGATGCTAGTGCTAGCGGGTCAGGTGATGGTCGTGACGGGTCCGACGCAGATGCAGGTGGAGTTGGAGTTCGCGTCCCCGATGACATGGAACTTGACGACCTCGACGACACTACCATCGACAGCATCCTCACCGCTGCTAGAGAGGAGGGCTTTGACAAGAGTACCTTTTCTGAGCGGTTTGGCGGTCAGCTACGCCGAGTCAAGCCGCGTGTTTAACCAGAGCCAGCCTCTTTGCTGCGGTCTTAGGCTTTCTAAATTCGGAGTTCCTGCTCCACCTCCGCCCCCCTCCATCCCTTCGACCTCGCAGTCCTCAGAGCTCGATGGCATGGGTATCTGCTTCGAAACGTACAATGGCAACTGTTGGTCTACGTTACGAGACCGTATGAGGAGATCGTCGGCTAGTATCCTACTGGCGCAGGAGGTGGGCTTCCTCCAGGAGCGAGAGGGTGAAAAAGCTAGCTCTGCGGGGGCCCTGCGATGGAAAACGCTTTCGTCCCCATCCCCCCCTGGGGAGGGCAACCGAACCAGGGCTGGGGTGGCGGTCTTCGTTCGCTCACACCTTGTCCTTAGATGGCCTGCGGATCGGAAGGGCATCTTGTATCCTGGTAGGCTGATTCACGTTGTCGTTGATTTGTCAGGATGGCCCCCTCTGCAAGTGGTGTGCGGATATCTCAAGAGTGGCACTGGAATGTGCAAGTTGAATATCCAGCTGCTTCGTCTCATGGGAGAACGTCTCCAGGGCGAACACATGTTTTTTGGTTGGTTGCGACTGGAATCTCGACCCCAGCTTAGTTGATTCTTCAGGTGTGTGTCGTCGTACGGGGGGAGCGCCGTTCGTTCCCAGCCAGAAAACCTGCCTCTCCCCGCAAAGTCTCTCTACGATTGATTACTTCTTGGTGAGTTCTGGCCTTGCGAAGGCCACCGACGGGGTCCAAGCGGACCTGGAGTGGACCCATAGACCCCACCGCCCCGTTGCTTTGAAACTCAAGGATGACGCTGTTCGATGTTATCAGTTGCAGTATCGAGCCCATCAGCGTCTTCCCACTAGTCTGCCCATAGGACCTGCGCCACAACCGCAGGACTGGCGCCTCGCTCGGGGGATCGCTGAGGCCGCAGCCGAGGCTGCTCTAGAGGCTCCTGTCGGTCAGGCGTGGGCTTTGCTCTCTGTTGCGCGGCAGCACTTCGCCAACACCTTCGAGCTTGAGCTCGAGAGCTACACTGGAGAGGTTGTGAGGAGTAAAGGTTTTCGAGGTGACTATCTGAAACCCAAATGGGCCCCGATGTTTGCCAAGCCCCGTGCTTTAGAAATGCGTTCGGTCTCTCGGGGATGGATTTGGCTGGCCCAGCACCTCTGCGAAACGGCGGGGGCCCCTGGGAGGCTCCAGCAGGCCTACATGAGGGCCGCCGAGGACCCCGATGGATTTGAGGACATCACGGCCCGTGATCAGATGCTTCAGGATGTTCAGCTCCAAATTCAGCAGCTTCTAGGTCTCCCTTGCCCAGGAGAAGGAGGCGACATTCGCCTTGAGTCGACCCTGCGGCAGGCGCGCAGCCTGGCAAGCAAGTTCCCCTCGTCAGGCCCTTTTGAATGGCTGGTGCGACGAGTGCCAGGAATTCTCACAGTCGTGGGAGGACGACCTCCTCTCGGCCAAGCAGGCCATTGTTAAGCAGCAGCAGACCAGCTGGGATCAATGGCAGGAGCAGGCTTTGGAAGGAGGGGCTAGAGGGATGCATCGCCTTACTAAGTTAAAAGCCAAGTGAAATCCCACCGTGGTCCAGACCTCTCCTGGAGTTTTCAGCAGTAGCCCCCAGCTCCTCCTTCGACGTGAAGGTGAGGAACTGGCTAAGTTTTGGCACGCGTCTCATGTGCCTCCTGAAGCTTGCGTGCCCGACCGTGTCCACCTGCCTCGGCCGACGGCTGCTGAGCTTAGGAATGCGTCGAGCAGTTTCAGTCATCACACGTCCCAATCCCTTGATGGCTTTCACCCTCGTCATTTCAGCCTCGGGTCGGACGCGGCTCTTGAAACTTTCGCGGCGCTGGTTCAAGCGATTGAGTCCCTGGGCCTCTTCCCTAAACAACTGGTTTGGCTCCTCTTTCCCTTGCTTGAAAAACCGAAAGGGGGCCTGAGGCCCATTTTGTTATGTGCGGGACCCGTTCGCGTTTGGGGGAGATTGCGGCGCCCCGCCATTGTAGATTTCAACGACAGGTATCCTCGCAAGTATTGGGCCTTCGGACCAGGTAGGAGTGCTGAGGACGCTGTGTTGCATCAGGCCGTTCGGGCCGAGGTCGCGCACCATGATGATAAGGTTACGGGGGGATTCATATGGGATGGGACTAAGTATTACGAGTCCTTCGATCTCTCCGTGCTGAGACAGCGAGCCTTAGATTATGGCATCGATGCTACGATAGTGAAGACGACGTATAATTATTGGCGAGGCCCGCGGCTGTTGCGGCTTGGAGCCCAATATGCTACTGTGCCCTACTTCGCCTCTTCGGGCTTACCTGCTGGAGATATCTTTAACGATGTCTCCGTTCGCGTCTATAGCATCGAGGCCTTTGATAAGTTCGTTGACAATCATAGAGATGCGTGGTTATCCTCTTACGTGGACGACGACAGTGTGACGACGGAGGGGACGGAGGATGAGGTGATTAGCAACGTTATCCGAGCGGCAGCAGCTTTGTTCATCATCTTTAGAGATGAGCTTCGTGTGGCTGTGCATCCTGACAAAGTTTGCACGTTTGGTAGTTCGCTCACGCTGGCCCAGAGCATTGCACGACATCTGGGGCACATGTCAGGCCAAGTATCTAACAATGTGGTTTCACTCGGTACCGATCTTGCTCCTGGCCAGTGTCGTTCGGCACATAGAGCACTGCGGAGACGACGGACCCGCCTTCATGATATGCGGCGGCGGCACCGCGTTCTCCAGCGATATCGTCATGCCCTCCCCCGACAGAAAGGTCGTATCGGGAAAATATACGTCGCTGGAGTTTTGCCTGCGGCCAGTTTTGGATCGGGGGTGATAGGTATGAGCAACCAAGAACTCCAGCAGGCTCGACGGGTCCTCTTAGCCTACAAGCCCCCTCGTCACCAAGGATGCTCTTTGCACGCCAAGCTCGCCATTCTAGGCGATCCTGTGTGGCGCGCTGCGGTTGCTCCTGTGCTTCACTGGGCTGGAGTCGTGTGGACGGCGATCACGTGTCCGCAAATATCCCAGTACACGGTTAAGGATTTGTGCCTTATATGGCGCACGATACCCTTCGATGATGATGTCACCGGGCGGTCCTCTAGGGGACCTGTGCAGCGTATGCATCTCAGCCTTCACAGACCGGGGTGGGTTTCTACGTCGGCCTTGACCCTTCGGGATGATAAGGAGAGAGAAATATACTTAGGTTACACCTCCCCTTCTATGCTCGCGCACCTCCTGGATCTCGCTTCCCAGAGGGCCCACGAGAGGGCCCTGGCCGAGCACACGCTTGGCTTCGGTGGTGATCGCGTTTGCGTTGAGCCCATCAAGAAAATTCTGGGGCCCCAAGGGAAAGGCCTTAGCCCTCGGGAAAAATACCTGGCGCTCACCTGTTTTTGTAAGGGAGTGTGGACTCGTACGCGGGCTCGCGCCTGCGGGTACCAGGCCGACGGCTTGCGCCCTCTTTGCGGGCAGACCGACAGCGTGAGACACCGACTTCGGCAGTGCATGCACCCGACGGCGGCTGCGGCGCGAGCCGAAGCGCTTGACGGAGTTCCCGTCGAATGGCATGCGGAGGCTCTTGAGAGTGAGGACCGTCTTTTCTTTGACGAGATGAAATGGCCTCATCCCGAAGCCTCGCACCCGCCCCCTTCCCCCGAACCCAACCCACAACTGTATGATGCCTCGGGTGCTGCTGTGCCTTGGGACGCGATCGACCTGAAGGGGCTTGATGCGTGCGTGGACGGTTCGGCCAGCAGACATTGTATCCGTGAGCTTTCGCGGGCCTCTTACTCCTGGATCTTTCTGGGGCCCCGACCCAATGACATTGTTGCTACTGCTCGTGGCACCGTCCTGGACACCCCCCCTCAAACATCCCAGGCCGCGGAACATCAGGCGATGGCTTTGCTTCCCATGTTCCAGCAGCTCGGGGGAAGCAGGTACGGGGACAGCCTGACCGTTGTCAAGTTATGCCGTGCGGACCCCATGCATCAAGTTTCTAGGAAGCATCGTTACGCTGGTCTGCGTCGTGGATCGCTGCGGCATGAAGTCGCTGGCCATGCACCCGCTGTCTCTCACACGCCAGCACACCGACAGTTGGCTGCGATTGACGCTTTGCCAGAGGATGAAAGTCGTATCGTCTTGGGAAACTGGCACGCAGATGCTCAGGCCAGAACAGCTCTCCTCTCTCACCCCCAACCCTCCCTGAATGAAAGAGAGGAGGTGGACAGGAAATGTAAACTACTGCGTATCGTTGCACGTGTTTGTGGAAAGGTCCTTTCGGCCTTCCCTCATGAGAAATTCGATCGTATCAGCTTTGGTCCTAGGTCCAAGTTTTTAAAATCAGGGGGCTGGCATGCGTGGCAAGACCTCGAACAAGGCAAGTCGCGATGCTTGCATTGTCTTGCTTTATGGACCGACCCGCTTTCCAGACCCATGCTTGGGTGCAAAGGCATGAGTAGCACGTGGCGCAAAACATTAGACGTCAGTCTTGGTCACACTCTTGCCCACTGTCGTGTCTCAAAAGGCGAGGCCGAGAAAACACTGTTCTTTTGCATCGTGTGTGGAGCGTACACTTCTAGCCGCTGCCATAAGCTCGGCCAGGAGTGTTCCCAACGTCGGTTGAGCGGAGCTCCGACGACGCTCCGCCGCATATACAATGGCCTCTACCCGCATTATCGTGACACCTCGAGGCTCACGAGCAGCACGAGAAGGGGCAGCTCGTTTTTGTGTTTCTCCGCGTCTCAGCCGCCGCCGCAGGAGGTGGTTGTCTCAGGAGCTCTTTCTTCTGGCCTCGTCCAAACTCCTGGTATGATCGCGCTGCAGGCGCGGATCCAGGCAAAGGAGGCGGCCGCCAGTTCGATTGCTAGAGTTGTCACACCCTCTCGTCACCTCTCGTCGGCTTCGTCTCAGAGGCCCTCCAGCGCGCCTGCGCGCGAAGAGGAGCCTGCAGACGATTTTGGTGCCGACGAAGAAGCATCGAGATTTTTGTTCGAATCTTCTACCGATGGACAGGAGCCACGTGTGTCTCCTGGTCAACCTGTGCGCGTGGCAGCCGCGCGCCTCGCACATGACGAGGACGAGGCTCCTTTTGTGGCAGCCGAGGAGGAGGCGTCCCTCGTTGGCCGTGTTTACTGCGTTCAGAGAGCGGGCACGTGTCACCAGTGGTCTGACTCTGTTTCTGTAAGACCGTGCTGGCGCCGTGTGCTCGGTGCTCTGCGTGCTTTGTTTTCTGAGCCTCCTGCGCACCGCCCCAGGTCGCTCTCGACCAAGGTTCGCTCAGGCGACCCTCTCGGTCGCCTGTTAGCAGTGTTCACGCCCCTTGGGGACCGATGACGAACAAAAAAAAAAAATCCTCCTCCTCCTCCTCCTGCGACGGACGCGTGTTC
>CAUYUJ010018013.1:25000-42500 GCA_963575745.1 Prorocentrum cordatum
TTTCAAAATGTGGCTCTCGCCTTTGCGCCGCACACTTTCGTTTTAAAATGTGCAAGAACTTAACGGACTGAGGGCGGGCCCTTTTCAAAATTGGGTCCTCGCCTCAGCAACGCGCACATGCTTTCATACAAAATTGCAAAGACTTCCACGGATGCAAAAGTTGCAATGACGAGCAATGATGGAGGGCGGGCCATTTTCAAAATGTAACTCTCGCCTTAGCGCCGCGCATGTTCGTGGTATTCTAAATTGCACGAGCGTCACGGATTGAAAGCGGTTCCTTTTCAAACTGTGGCTCTCGCCTTGGCGCGGCGCGCATTCTTTGTTTTAAATGTGCAAGAGCTTCACGGATTGAGGGCTGGCCGTGTTCAACATGTAGCTCTCGCCTTAGCACCGCGCACATTCGCTCTAAAAACTGCCATGAGCTTCACGGATTGAGGGCGGCTAGTTTTCAAAATGTGACTCTCGCCTTAGCGCCGCGCACATTCGTTTCCAAAATTTGACGGCGGGTCGTTTTCAAAAATACGGCTCTTGCCTCAGCGCCGCGCACATTCGATTTGAAAATTTGCAAGAGCCTCTCATATTGAGGTCGGGTCGTTTTCAAAATGTGGCTCTCGCCCGATCGCCGCGCAAATTCGTTCTACAAATGTGCAGGAGCTTCACGGATCGAGGGCGGGCCGTTTTCAAAGTGTGGCTCTCGCCTTAGCGCCGTGCATGCTCCTTTCGAAAAATGTGCCAGAGTTCCACGGATTGAGGGCGGTTCCTTTTCAAACTGTGGCTCTCGCCTTAGCACCGCGCACATTCGTTGTAAAAAATCGCATAGGTTCATGAATTCGCATGGTTACTGCACCAGAAATTGCGTTCTGGAGCGGTTCTGGATTCAGGGCGCACCAATTATGTTGATTCGCGGTGTTGAAGTCCAAGGAATCACGATTCTGGATTGCCAAGATGTAACAATAACAAACAGTCACGTTAACTCGTGGCGCTGAAAACCTGGGGCTAGTGTTTGGGCACGCTCCAGGATTTTCACACGGCTGCCCCCCAATGGAGCAACTCCCCCAGTGGAAATGAATCTTTGTAGGGACCCATGAAGAGGGAGCTTGGAGGGAGGGTGTATTCTGACATCGTTGGTGAGTCTTGGGTCTACACCGGTCCTCCTCCTCCTCCTCCTCCTCCGCGTCCTCCTCCTCCTCCTCCTTCCAGACGCCCACGGGGCCTCAGCAGATGCGGCGTCAGCCCCGTGAATTCATGACCCCCGAGTTCTCTCCCGCCAGATAGACGCCTGCGGGCCGAGGCGGGTGGACTTCCTGCCCGGCGGGGCACGGAGACCGGCTTTGGATGCCCCGAGCCGCGCCTCGACCGCCCCCGGGCACGTCGAGGGCCCCGGGAGGCCGCACCGACAACGAAAAGGCCGGGACCCTTCTCCCGCAGGACCCGCCTCCCTTATGGCGAGGGAGACAGCGGGACGAGGACCCAGCGGGAGAGAAGGCGAGGTGAGGCCCAGCAGCCGATTCCGAGGCTTCGAATCGCAGCCACCGGACTGCTCTGCGAGGAAGGGGCTCCAGTTGTGGTATCATTCTCCTTCGCCGTTTCCCCAATTGGCGCTGGCACCGAACGAATCTTCGCGGAGGTTGAAGCATTTGGCCAAAGTTGCGGGCCAAGTGCGGTGGGACGCTGGGATCTCGAATCCCAGAGGCGGCCAGGTTCCCAGGTCCATGAGAGCGCAGACACTGTAGAGAGCAAATGGCAAATGGTAGAGAGTATAAAGAGCACAGTAGTACAGTGCATGGCAGAGAGCAAAAGGCATGTAGTAGAGAGCACAGAGTTGCGAGGCGACAATAGATAGTAGAGGGTATTGTTGGGTCCTTGTGTTGTTTGATTGCGAGAATCTGGCTGGCGCGCGCCGAAAGCGTGGCGCCCCAGATAACGCAGCACGGAATTGCAGACAACCGTATGATAGGGATAAATCGGTCCAGTGATTAGAACCACTTCCGGAGAGGCAGAAAACTACCAAAGTCATGCCGGTGCGCTGGTGGTCCTCATAAACTCATCCAACATCCCTGGGGCAAAATGTACACTATTCGCCCAGCAACTCTGAACAACTCCAGTCGTACACGTGGGGGCGTCGCAGCTTCATCTATGTATTTTCCCCTCCCTCCTCACGCATTCTCTTCTCCTCCTCCCCTGTCCCCAGTCCCTCCCTCTTCCTCCTCTTCCTCCTCCTCCTCATCTTCCTCCTCCGCCTCCTCCTCCTCCGCCTCCTCCTCCTTCCCGCATCGTCCTCCTCCCGCCAACCTCCCGCCCTCCCTCCCCCCCCCGCCTCCCCGCCCCACCCCGCCCTCTCCCGCCTCCCTGCGCTACCTCACGCTCGGCGCCCCCTCGGCACGCGGGCCCCCCAGGCCCCCTCGGCCGGCACGCCTCGCGCCGCAGGCTCCGTCGCGGCCCCCCCGGCCCGTCCCAGGCCGCGGGCGCCGAGCGCGGGCCTGGGATGGCGTTGAACATCTCGAGGGCGGTCGTGGACCCGCTCCTGCCCGTGCCGAGGATGAACAGCCAGTCCTGTGGAGGAGGGGCCAGGGAGAGAGAGAGAGAGAGTGAGAGAACGAGTGAGAGTGAGGATGAGGATGAGAATGAGAATGCGCCATGGGATGGGAGGGGAGGGGAGGGGAAGGGAAGGGGGAGGGAGAGACGGAGAGAGAGAGAGAGAAAAGGCAGAAGTCCCCTCTCTCGATTGGAAGGAGACAAGAAGGGGGCAGGGGGGAAGATGACCCGCCCCTCCCTGTGCCGAGGATGAGCAGCCCGTCCTGCGGCGGGAGGGCACGGGAGGGGCTGCTCCCCTCGGGCGCTGCTTAACGGATGGGGGGGGCGTTAAAGGGGGGGGGATAAAGGGGGGGGGCAGTAAAAATGCCTCGGGCGTTGCTGAACGGATGGGGGGGGCGTTAAAGGGGGGGGATACAGGGGGGCGGGGGGGGGGGGGGGGCGGTAAAAATGGCACGGCACTTAGGGGGGGAGCGATAGGTGGGGAGGGGCGGTGCGGTGCATGGGGAGGGGGACGGGGGCAGAAACGTGCACCGTTCGCGCGCCCCTTCTTGCGGCCCCAGGGGGGCCCCTCTGGGGCAGAGGAGGTGCCCCTCTCGTCCCCCCCCCCCCCCACAGCGGCCGCCGTGGGCCTCTCCATGGGGGAGGGCGGGGCGGCTCCGGGGGCTCCATGGCGCCCCGGGGTGAGACGGCGGCGAGGAGGGGGGGGGGGAGGGGGAACGGCCAGGCGGAGGAGGAGGAGGAGGAGGAGGAGGAGGAGGAGGAGGAGGAGGCGGGGGGGGAGGAGGAGGAGGGGGGAGGCAAGGCCCCCGTCCAACCTTCGAGGCCGGCAAACTACGACAGCGACGACGACGACGACGACGACGACGACGACGATGACGACAGCGACGACGACGACGGCGACGGCGGCGACGACGACGACGACGGCGACGACGACCGCGACGGCGGCGGCGACGACGACGACGGCGACGACGACGACGACGACGACGACGACGACGACGGCGGCGAAAACGACGACGATGACGATGGCGACGGAGGGCGATGCACTTGTGCATGTATACATACACATATAAAATGCATGTGCATCTGTATATGCACAGAGAGGTTTACACGATTCCGTGCGGAGAAGGCGGAGGCGGCGGTAGCTGGACAGGGTCCTGGGCGCCGCTGCACAGGTCGCACTCGTCGCCACTTCTCATCATATGCGCCTCGGCATTCTGAAATTGTGACGGGGAAAGGTCGGGGATAAAAAGATGAAGTGGATGGGAACCTGGGACAGGCCCTGCACGGGAAGGAGAGAGCACACACGCTTTACGTGTGTGCGTGCATGAGCGAGCGAGCAAGCGAGTGAGAGAGATAAAGAGTTATATTGGTGCTCCCCTTTACCCCCGAGAAACCTCATCCCACTCCACAACACGCGGGTAGGTGGCATGTGGCAGATATGAGGGCTAGCGGAAGTGGCCGAATTGTAGAAGGCCGACGGCTATGACGGCCAGGGCCTCTTCCCAGTCCCCCCTCCCACCTCCCCCCCTGCCTCTCTCCTCCCTCCCTCTCTGGCACATCCCTCCTCCCTCCCCCATCGTCGTCCCTCCTCCCATCCTCTCTCATCCATCCTTCCTGCCGCGTCCTACCTCCTCTCTCCTCCTCCCCCTCCTCCTCCTCCCCCTCCTCCTCCTCCTTCTCGAAAACAGGGACACCCTGGAAGTGGCCATGCAGGGTGAAGGTTTTGGTGACGGTTTTTGTTTCAAGCACGGGCCCGTTTAGTGGAATCAAACTGGATAGGCGGTAGTTGTTGTGAACGACCGAGGTGAGTGTACGGCTGACCCCTTGGGGCAGACTGGAGGTCTGCTTCCACCCACTTCGCGGGCAGCCGAACACGTTGGCTGTCGGTGTCACGTGCCCCCGCCTCACCCACATCCACTCCGACCATGCTGCAGCTATCCTCAAGCACAGTCAGACAGGCGGTGGTATGAAGAATATGTGCGGGGCTGGAGCCTCCTCTTAAAGGTGAATATGCTGGTGCTACCCTCCCCACGATCTGTAAGGTTGAGGCCCACCAGGAATTACAGAGCCTCCCGGAAGGCTCGCGTGAAGAAATGGTGTCGGCAGTAGACAAACCTCCCGTTCGCAAACCACCCTGTAATGAAAACGGCCTAGGACCGAAACCGACGGGCCTGGACCCGCAAAAAGGACGGCCGCGACGCCCTCTCGCGAACCGAAAACGGCCCATTCGCTAATCGACGTGTCAGGGTAGGAGGTCTATCGACCTCCGACGCTGCCGACCGAGTGGCCAAGGCAGCCGCCCAAAAGACTGGAGTTATGTCGGGCGTGTCCCCCTACAGGGGGATTTTCTACGACAAAAAAAAAAAAACAAAATACTCGAAAAAGGTTTAAAAAAATACTAAAAAAATGTTCCCCACATCATTTTTGGAGCATTGTTTTATTATGTTTTGACTTTTTTCCATTTTTCATCGAAAATCCACCTGTAGGGGGACAGGCCCGATATAAGACTGGAGGCCCCTCGCCGGCAGAGGCCGAAGCCTGCCAAGAGCCGACGGAGCTTTCGTCCTCGAAGCCCGAAGAATCCACTGCCCTCGGCCTGCCCACACTGATGGGCTCGTTTCCACCACAAGCTGGAGGGGGTAAGGAGTTGGAGGAGGAGAAGGAAGAGAAGGAGGAGGAGGAGGCGGGAGGGAGGGAGGGAGGGAGGGAGGGAGGGAGGGAGGGATGGATGGAGGGAGGAGGAGGAGGAGGAGGAGGAGGAAGAGGAGGGGGAGGAGGAGGAGAGGAGGAGGAGGAGGAGGAAGAGGAGGAGGAGGAGGAGGAAGAGGAGGAGGAGGAGGAGGAGGAAGAGGTGGAGGAGGACCCATCACACATGGCCCTCGGACATTCGGACACTCGGCCTGCAGCCGAGATGCCGCGGGGGCACAGCAGGGGGGCGCCAGGGAGCCGCTATGGGTGAAAATGGACGGTGTGACGCAAGGCACAGGCGAACGAGAGAGGGAAAGAGAGAGACACACACACAGAGGACGAAGAGAGGACAATCAATCAATGAGTTAATGAAGATACACCAGTGAAATATAAACAATGAATTACGACGCACCGGCTCTCATTCTTCGACGCACCCCGATTTACTATTGTTCCAAGTACCCGTGCTTGCAGCTTGTAAAAAAACGGTGACCGTACGTGGGGTTTCCGGCAAGCACTGAACGCGAAGCACTCATCGCAATCGCCACCGCATGGGTTTTGCAACCCAAGTTGCGGGTGGGTGTGTGGGATGTTTGCAAGAGCATTGGATGTGTCAACTCGTTTGTTAAAATCAATTGCTCCATACAAATTGCACCCCACACAGATTGCAACACACAGGTGGCACCACAAACCTTACACATCATCGAACATACCAGATAGATTCTCCTTTTTTAACAGAGATTATAAGCTCGACCCACCCCCAGGACTATCGGCACCCCATTTTTCATTGCAATGTATATACGATGTTGCCCCATGGTCCATCCAAAGTATGAACTCATACCATCCCAGCCCAACCGGTATCGACCCCCAGTCATCCTATGCAAAAAACGGCATGCGCGCGCACTTCGTGATAAGAACTCATTGGTTCCCAAGAATCCCGCGCTAAAGTACAAAACGAAATTCACACGCGCGCGTCGTCGCGCGCGCATGCCGCAATCATTCGAAGACCTTCGGTGTCGAAAGAAGTTCAAAATCGAGTGTGGAATATCTATATATATGAAATAATGTTTTTTAAAATATTCAAATATGTATATGTATATATAGGAAAAAAAGGGAAAACAACAAAAAAAGGTTCCGCAGCACGGGTTTACAAGAAGAACAAAAAATGTGCGCGCTGTTGCGATTCATTGGGAAACACATTAGTGGTTTTGCCAAGTACTACCAAACGGGCCTCGCGCGCGCATGTCGAAATCACTCGGACGCCCACGCGCGCGCGCCGTTGTGAAAAGCCTCAGGAAAAAATTGGACGAAGTGCACGCGGGCGCGTCGTCGCGCGCGCATACCGATATGATTCAAAAACTTTCGGTGTCGTAACGATTTCAAAAACCGAATGTCAAAAAAGAGGGAGAGAGAAAGAGAGAGAGAGAGAGAGAGAAAAACAAAAACAAAAAAATGGTTTCGCAACATCATGTTCAAAAGAGTTTGCGCGTTTGCTCTTGCGCGCTCTTGCGAATTCTTAAGAAAACCTCCGGTTTCTCAACATGTCCACTGATTTCTGCCCAGCGGGCCTCTGGCGCCGCACGCCGACATCATTCGCACGCCCTTGCGCGCGTGCTGGGGGGGACACGATCCGTGTCGAATAAAACCATGCGGGCTACTCTTGCGCGTCGGCCGCGCTCGCACGTCGAACTCTTTCCAAAACCTTCATAGCCGACGCGAAGACGCCGTCATCTTCGTCGGCGTGATCAGCATCGGCGCCCGCACTGGCCGCGCCGTCGGTGCGAACATCGTCACCAGCATCGCTACTATCATCATCGTGTCTACCGTTGTCGACGTTGCCATGATACCGCGCCCTCCCAAATCGCCGACTCGCAGTGAAGTGCCCTCTGGGATGCGCCCAACTGTCAGCGCCACCGCGGCCGCGTCGGCGGCGCCGAACTAGCTGGCCGCTGCGCGCACGTGCTGGGAATGGCGCGGCCGCAGAGATGCACCAGCAACGCCAAGCATGCATCGCAATCGCCACCGCAAGGGTTTTGCAAAACAAGTTGCGGGTGGGTGGTGGGATGTTTGCAAGAACATGGGATGTGCCAACCCGTTTGTTAAAATTAATTGCACTACATAGATTGCACAACATGAGTTGCATCACACTAATAGCTTACACCACATAGACCGCACCACGTAGACTGCTAGAAACCATTGTTTGGGGTCCGAGCTGGCTAACGGCTAACATGAGAGCCTGTCGGGAGGATCCTGAGAGGCTCCTGGGAGACCCCTGATGTGGGAGGACATGTCTGCCAAATGCGTAATTTACGAAACACGTGTCATGACATGATGTTGTATGGAGAGAATCATCGCCGTCGTCATCATTGTCACCGTCACCTTCGCCGCCGTCACCGTCGTCATCAGCAGCAGCATCACGATCCCAGCAAGGCATCCTGATGTTTGGCAGGATGCTGAACAGCAGGGTGCTGAGAGAGGCTCTCGAGAGAATCCGGAGAGGCTCCTGAGAGGGTCCTGGGAGGCTCATGACAGGCTCTTGAGAGGCTACTGGGAGGCGATAGGGAGGGAGAGACTCCTGATTTCGAAGGAAGTGTGTGCCAGGTGCTTCAGTGACAAGGTATGTGGCACGTTACGTTGCCGATTGGAGAGAGCCATCCGAAAATTGTTGGAATCCATGGTTGCGACATGGTGATGGAATGATGGTCCCGCCGCCCAAGCGGCATCATACCCTATGAAGAAAAAACGTTCTGGCACCGTTGCGGCAGCCGTCGGGGCCCTGGAAGAGCGTATGGATCCTGTTATATTCCCCCTTCAGTGTGGCATTTCAGGGTCTTTACTTCTGTTCTATGGAACTGTGCCTGCCCGTCGATATGGCGGCGATATGGTTGCCGTCGCCGCCCCGTCGCTCTGGGCCTGCCCGTCGGTCTGGCGGCTGTGGACGGCGTCGCCGCGCCGTCGCCGTCTGGGCTCTGGGCCTGCGTAACGTGGCATCGAGGCGCGTTACGTTGTATTGCATTCCATTGGTTTACATTAGATTCCGACCGTCAAATCATTAGATCACGTTGGTTACATGGCATAACGTACACCACATTACGTGCGTCGCTCAGCTTGCACCACATAGATTGCAAGCTGAAGTGTGCTAGAAACCACGTTTGGGGGTCTGCGCTGGCTGACATCACATTAGGACCCCTTAAGCTAAACGCTATTAGGGGAAATATCTCGTCGTCATTGGCACCAGTATTAGAAGCATCGCCATGATTGGCAATTTCGACACCAGTAGAATCATCATCACCAGAAGCAGCAACCTTCAGCATAGGCATCGTCATCGCCATCGCCATCGTCATCATGATCCTGAGCATGTCGATGACGATCACCACCATCGTCAGAAGACGCATCATTATCATCATCAGCATCATCAGCATCCTCATCAGCATCCTCATCAGCATCATCATTATTATCAGCTTCATCGTCGCCGTCGTCACGATTGCTATCGACATAGCCACAATCGTTCTAGTCGTCATCGTCGTTACCACCATAATCGACATCGCCCGCGCCAACGACTCTGGCCAGATTGGCTGAGGCAATGGCCAGGGAGCCCAGCTGGTTCGCCGCTGGTGGCGCTGACCCGCCTGACCACGCATGTCCAGCTGACACGTGCGACCGCTCGGTGTCTAAGAGCTGCAGCAGCGACAGGGCGTCTGGTCCACCTCGGGCGCAGCACTGCAAGGTGGGCGCGTGGGGAGCAAGAGGAGAGGCGAAAAGGAACGAACGACGAATGGGATGGTATGATTGAGAGGAGGAAACGGAGGACGAGGACGAAGGAATAAAGCGCGAGATAGGAGGAGGGAGGAGGAGGGAGGGGAGAGAGAGAGAGAGAAACAAAAAAACGAAGAGAGAGGAGGAAGAGATGGAGAGAGAGAGATAGAGAGAGGGGGAGAGAAAAAGAGGGGACGAAGGATGAGGATGGTGATGAATGGAAGAAGCGAGAAGACACGGTGAATCGGTTCTGCGGCTTGAGCAGGGCACGGATGCGCTGTCGAGCCTCCTCCTCCAGGTGCTAGAGGCCACGAGTCGGAGAAGAGAGAGCTGAGACACTGGAAGCGCAAAACTGGCTCGAAATCGTCCCCAGACCCCTCCGGGGGCCCGAACGCCCGAGTTTCCCGAGCTGCGTCCAGCCGTGGCGACTAGGGCCCCCCCCCCCCCGGAGGCCAGCTACCCGTGTCTCAAACGGCCCTCCGTTGGAATGACACCGACACTGCCCCGCGTCGCGGCACCGTTTCGAACAAGGCCGCCCGGGCAGGCGCCGATCTTGCGCGCGGCTGTCGCGAGAACTTCCACGGCGCGCGCGCGCTGCTCGGCGCGCTCGCGCCGCTCCGTGCGGGGCTCTCCGCCAGCCCTGCGCCCCACGCGGCCGGGCCTCGGGGCCTGGGATGTCCAGCGGGGAGATCGCGGCGAAGGCCTCGGCCCTGCCTGCGCTACAGTCGGGACTTCGATTTCCCATACAAAAACCTAAGGGAAACCCGAGGCAAACTGTAACACAATCAAGGAACACCGAGCCCCTCCCCAACGAGAAGCGTTCCTTCTTCAGGGCCCCGACTGTACAGCTTGTGGCCGCCGCGTCACCGAGGAGGCCCCCCATGGACGCCCTCGGCGCGGGCCTCTCTGCCGCCTGTCGGCTGTTTCGTCCGCGGCGCGCCCAGGAAGGCGGCCTGGTCCTAATTACGCTCACTCTCTGCTCTGCCGATGCGCCCTGCGTCTGCCCCCTGCCCCCGCGGAATCACGCCACCCAGGCCCTCCTCCTCCTCCTCCTCCTCCTCCTCCTCCTCCTCCTCCTCCTCCTTTCACCTTCCATGGGACGCAGAGGGACATGTTTGTACTGTGCGTCCTCCTTGGAGGCGTGCGTCCGACCCAAGCCTACCGTGCCAACAGCTCGGAGTAGATCGTTTCCCGGGCGGCACGGCCAGAAAGCGCCCGCCGCAGAGCTCATACTAGAAGATGTCCGAGCCCTCGCGTCGCCCTCTTGGAAGCGACGCACACAGAGTAGTAGCCTGTTTGGGTGGCGCCAATCTGGTCACGGCGCACAAGGGGAGGGTCCACGAGGCCACGGGCCTTCCGAGATGGTCAGGAGCGCCTCTCCTGAAAGCTGGAGACACCACCTTCAGAAACTACCAAGCCCGTTCAGAACACCAGGTTGAAAAGGGATATTCCAACCCGTACCCCAGGCTTCACGGTGTTCTCGAGTGCAGGAAACAGTTTGGGCCCGACCCTGGGATAAACGATGGAAGGGGCGCCCGTCCTCGATGGGGCTGCGTCCGAATCGCCCCCCCTTGGGGTGTGTCCCAGACTTCCCCCCTGCTTCTGGGCGGCTTCATTTTTCGTCGACCGATCAGGGGCTGGGGGAGAAAAATCTGAAGGGGCCCCAGGACACACAAACAAATGCACACAAACAAAAATCTTCCCCATATTTCCACATAGTTTCCGGGTTTTTGTCTTCCCCCCCACTTCCCATATGTTCCTCTATTTTCCTGGGGGTCGACGATTACTTGTGTCTGCGTGTTGTTTCCCCTCCTGAAAATCGCCTGCGACAGGCTCTGCGCGGCAGCGCCCTCGCCCGCGGTGCTGAGCGGTGGCCAGACCTCTGCGCGCTGCCGAGGGCCACGCGCGGCGGACCGGGGGCCGCGCGGGGCGGGGCGGCTGCCCTGCACCACGGGGCTCGCCGGCGCCTCAGAGGTCCTCATAGAGAGAGGCTCCTCCTCCTCCTCCTCCTCCTCCTCCTCCTCCTCCTCATCATCATCATCATCATCATCATCATCATCATCATCATCATCATCATCATCATCATCATCATCCTCATCCTCATCCTCATCCTCATCCTCATCCTCATCATCCTCATCATCATCTCCTCATCCATCATCCTCATCCTCATCATCATCATCATCATCATCATCATCACCATCATCACATCATCATCATCATCATCATCAGCATCATCATCATCATCCTCATCCTCATCCTCATCCTCATCGTCATCCTCATCCTCATCCTCATCCTCATCCTCATCCTCATCCTCATCATCATCCTCATCCTCCACCTCATCATCATCCTCATCCTCATCCTCATCCTCATCCTCATCCTCATCATCATCATCATCATCATCGTCATCATCATCATCATCACCACCACCACCATCATCATCATCCTCACCATCAGCATCATGATCCTCACCATCAGCATCATCATCATCATCATCAGCAGCAGCATTATCATCGGCATCGTCATCATCAGCATCATCAGCATCAGCATCAGCATCAGCATCAGCATCTGCATCATCATCATCAGCATCAGCATCAGCATCATCATCATCCTCATCATCATCAGCATCAGCATCATCAGCATCAGCATCAGCATCAGCATCAGCATCCTCATCCTCATCCTCATCATCAGCAACATCCTCATCCTCATCCTCATCCTCATCCTCATCATCATCATCATCATCATCATCATCATCATCATCACCATCATCACCATCAGCAGCATCCCCCTCCTCATCCGACCCTCTGATGGGGCCCCCCTCGGGCGGGCGTTGGCCAATAGCTGAAAGCCATGTGAACACTCCGAGGCCCGACACCCGCTGCGGCGTTCGTGTTGTACCAGCCGTGTGCGCGTCAGGTCGCATCTGAGCAGTTACGTAAGCACTGTTGGGCTCTCTGTGGGTCGAACGGTTTGCAAAGTGAAAGTGCGATCGACGTTTGTGAGGGAAACTCTGCATGACCAACAACCCACTCCACCCCCAGCCCCGAAAGCCCTCACGGAGGAGACTGCATGCTCCACGGATGTGGAGTCAGTCATGTGCCTGCTCGGGATGTGTGTCGTCCTGGCTCCCCTGGACAAGCCTAGCCGAAGCAGGAATGGGTGATAAATCAACCCTGGCCGTGGCTCATTCTGGAGGGCACCAAACGCGTGCTAACAGCAAGCCTGTTGCAGCCCATCCTAGGCCCAGAACCGGCGTGTAATGGCGCCCCTGCTGCTGGCAAGACGGGTAAGGGCCGTACGCGGATCCTGGAATCACGGTGGGTCTGGCCAAGAGTGGTAGCGGCCAGTCGGCTGCAGGCCTCCATACTGAAGCATCACACTGGCGAAAAGGACTCACGCTGCTGCAGATGACAGCACGTCTCCCAGCCACCCCCCGCACGCTGGCCGGGGGCGCCCACCGTGGGCGGCATCTGGCCTGGCCAGTGCGATGCCCTCGGCCACCAGGCACCTGCGATGCGAGCGGCCAACGGCAAACAATGAAGACGGTCTCCCTCCCGCTCCCAGCCCTCCCTCGTGGTCTGTGACCTCCCTGGCTTCCATGAGAAAGTGGATGCACTTGAGATTCACGATCACACAGCCACATGACGGCAGGGGGCAAGCATACCACTGGCGCACACGCCTGCAGGGCCACCCTGCGCATGAGAAGGAGGAGGTGAAAGGGACGGGCTCAGCTTCCGGTCTGCCGTTGGCTATGGATCGCAATTCGCGAGATACGTATGGAACAATACCGAGATGCATGTGTGTAGCATTGCAAGGACTCAGGGGTTCTTCATATAAGTCCAAGGGGAACTAGGCCTGGGCGTCGGTCTGGCCGGCGGGCCGTCGCCGTCGCCGCCCGTGGCCACCGCCCGTCCCTGCCGCTTCTCGGCCTGGGCGTCGCTCCGCCGCTCTCCTTGTCGCCGTCGCCGCCCGTCGCCGCCGCCCCGCTGCAGCACTCCGCCCGCTGCACTGCCGTCGATTGCACCACCCAGCTTGCAGGCAAGCGCAAGGCCGCGGATGCACGTGGAGAGCGCCAGGTTGGCCGTGCAGGTGGCACAGAGTGCAGGAGGAGTGAACGGTGCGCACGAGACATTCTCCCTCGCAGCCCGCTTCCAGGTGCGCGACGCGAAGGCGGTTGGCGCAGCACGAATGCAGCACGCCATTGAGGTGCAGGAATTGCGACCAGCAGCCCAGCTGTTTCTGTAGTATAGGACAGAGCGGCTCTTGCGCGTGGGGGCACCGAGAGCAGGAAGAGGTGCAAGAGGAGTAATCTGGCCTGGCGGCTATTCCACGCAGCTCACGCACGGGCGTGACGCGGTACCAGCGCGGCAGTACCCGCAGAGGGGCTATTCTCTCCCCCCCACACACACACACAGAGACACACACACACACATACACTAAGTAAGATATCGAACAATAGAAAGAGAAAGAGAGAGAGAGAGGGAAAACAACCAGTGATCTTCCGCCATGCCGATCCAAGATGCAGCATTGGCTCACGCGCCCTGAAAGCACCAAGAAGAGCAAAACATGAGAGTCTCGTCGTCCCCGGCACGGACAAGCGTCGGCGATGCATCCCACCACCACAAGGCGTGTGAGGGCGGTTTGCATAATGCCAGTCCCCACCGCGCCCGACACACAAATCGGCTGCCTTCCAACAATCGGGGCCCAAGATTAGTCTTAATGTCTGGCATCTTGAAACGAGCTTCGGGCCTCGGGACTGGAAAAAAACAGCTCGTGCCGAAGAAGCAGTCCTGGGAAATCGGCCGACAGGTCCAGGGGTCCACGCATAAAAAAACGAGATGACAAAGGACAAACAACACCCACCGACAGACCTTTCCGAAAGCGTCCAGGCGTTATCTCGGCCTCGGAGTGGCACCGCAGGCGTGCGGTAGGAGCGTTTGAGCTGGCTGAGCATACGACCGACAGAGTACTCCAGATTTCGTAATAAAAGGGAGGGGGTCTGGACCCTCCAAGACAAGCCATTTCAGACCTCCCCCGTGGGAGAACCCTCCAAAACATCGTCCCCAGACCCCCCAGGCCCTCCAAGATAGCCTGGAAGAGACCCGCCCCCGAAATGAGACCCCCCTCCCTTTATTACGAAATCTGGAGTATGGTGAGTTCTCTTGGCGGGATGCTGTCACGTAAGAATCATCAGAACGGGCAGACCAGAAGCGGCCGAAGGCTGCCCCGAGAGCAAGGCAGGCAAGCCGGGCCTTGAGAGCGCCAGCGACACGACTCTCAGGAGAATCATGATGTATGTGTAGCGGCAATATGAAGGGAAATCATGCTACTGCGTTTGAGCCACGATTTCGCGGCCGCCGAGCCCTTGCAAGAAGTACTACGATCCCGCTGCACCGAGGACTGCCAGCGGCTGGCCCTGGGGATCACTGACCAACTCTTCGCAACCCTCCATTCAGGGGGACGTAAGACCTGGGTACAGGGGACTCGGAAATCCCCGACGGGGTCGTCAAAAAATGACGAGGCCGAGCCTGCATTTTGACGAGGCCTCCCGCTGCAGACATCCCACGAAACTCCTCCTCGTCAAAATCCGAGGCGCGGTCGTCAAAAAACGATGGCGAACCCGAGTGCTGGCAAACCCGGGTCTTACGCTCCCCCGATCCGTTCCAGAAAAAAAGATGGTATGCAAAACTCCCACACCGACGGCCCATTACAACCATCACAGACACCACCACCTCTGCCACCCTGCCGCGGGCACTGTGCCCTCCAGCACCTGAAAATCCCACTCGGGAGATGCGACATGAATACTCGCGAGCGCCCCCAGGCGCTTTTAGCCGCTCCCAGGGACTGCCTCGTGACGTTTCGAGGGGTCTCGGGAGATGGTCCAACTTCCGACATTGGGGAACTGGGACACACCAATAAATACACACAAATAAAGGTATCCCCCTTTATGTTCCATATTCTCTAGGTTTCTGTCTTCCCCCCCACTTCCCATATTTTCCCATATTTTCCTGGGGATCGACGATTAAGTGTGTCTGTGTGTTTCTTTCCCTCCTGAATGTTTGCCTGTTCGTTTCGAGGAGCGTCCAAGATGGCTCACGAGGCTCCCCCTACTGTCCCAAGGCGACCCCCGAGACGCCAAGAGGCGCCCAAGAGAGCATCAAAAGGGCGCCCCAAGAGAGCCCCAAGAGGGACCCAACATGACTCCGCAGACTGCAATCAGGCCTCCCAAAGGCCCCTAAGAGGATCCCAGAAGCTCCCAAGCCCCCCGGGAAACCTCACAAGGCTCCCGAAAGACCCCCGAATGGACTTCAAGAGGCGCCCGAGCAGTTTTCCAAGAGACACCACGAGGCCTTCAGCAGGCATATGATCAACGACCCAAGCAGGATGGCCGGATCGGCAGCAGGAAATTAGATGTTACAATCAAAATGCTGCCGCGAGTTCCACTTACCATCTGCCATCCCTGCTGCCGGGAACTTGGCGCACATGTGATGTCCCTTCGCAGAGAAACCGCATGTGTGCGTCACGCGTGCTACGCACTGATATCACTACGACCAAATATGTTGCGTCGCGACTAAACTGAAACAAGCTCGCACCTCTTGAACATATATTACAAAACTTAACGTCATGTGACATGCACCTGACTTGGACTCCAACACTCGAGGCTTCCCAGACACATCCGCGCTGCGCAACCTGATCCCACCTGGAAAGGTGCAAGAGTTTTCTCGAGGCATGACATCTCGTATGCGTGGATTGTCTATTCGAACCAAGTGTATACACATGGATAGGCAAAGACAGGTACATGCATGTGTCCATCTAACTACTGCCATATGTGCACTAGATGCTGTGAATCAGCTGGGCAAGAACGCTTGCGTGGCTGGTAGCATGGCTTTACTGGTAAGATGAAAACCGCCCGATGAATCGAAAACTCTGACTCGGACTCGGATCCATACGGCTGGGACGGATCGTGGTGCAAGGCTTCTTGGGTCGGGGCATGGAACGTCTCCTTTTGGACTAACTAGTGGGGGGAATCCTGGGGAGGCTTTTGGCGTGCGCTCCTAGGGAGCTATGAAATCTACCGGGGACGCTCCGAGTGCGGCTTCCATGGTTGTGAAGGACTCCTGGGGATAGAAGCCCCATGGGATGGGCTACAGAGCGAAAGAATTTCTCATGGGGGGGTCCCTGGGGAGGAACCAGGGAGGGGGCTCCCTGGGCGGCTCCCGCATTCGTGTGGCGCCCGGGGGTGAGGACCCTTAGCGAGACTCCTGGGGAGCAACGCTCGAAAGACTCCACGGAGGGATCCAGGCGTGGCTCCGAGTGGTGGGCCCCTGGCCAAAGCTCGTAGGCACGACTCCCTGGAAGACTCCCAGAACGGCTCCTCTGGAGGGAACCTGGGATGGGCTCCTGGGGATACTTCTGGGACAGGGCCCTGGAGTCGGCGAGAGCTGGACTTGTGAAATATGGCCCCACCGCAATGGCGGGAACTGGAACGACTGCAACGGTGAGAAGCCGAAGGCCCTGCCGGATGTTCTGCACTCTGGAAATTATTAGGAGCAATATGGCTGGACTCTCCAAGTGAGATAGCACGCAGCGCCGGCCAGCGGAAGAGCGCCCAATCCAAACCCACAGAACATAGGGAAACGAGAGGACGCTCCCATGTAGAGGAGTGTCGGGCCCGAAGTCTTCCCAAGAGCTACAAGACTGGACAAACGTGTGGGTCGAAGATGCGAGAGAGTACGGAGGGGGGGGGAGGGGCGACCGCTGGTTTCGCCGACGGCTGGTTTCGCCTGGCTGGTTTCGCCCGGCTTCGCCGCCCGACGAAACCAGCTCCGTCGGCGAAACCAGCTCCGTCGGCGAAACCAGCGCCGGCGAAACCAGCGGTGCGAAACCAGCGCCGGCAAGACCAGCTCATGCCGAGGGAGGAGGGAGGGAGGGCGGAAGGCTGGCTTCTCCTCGGCGCAGGCAGCTTAAGACTTCACTCGCGTCTCATGGCTGCGAAGGCGGGACAGGGAAAGAGCTGCTGGGAGGAGGGAGTGAGCATCCGAGGTGAGAACACAGACTCTTATATTCAGTACAAGACAAAGTCGCCCCAAATCACTCCTCCTCCTCCTGCAAGTACTCGGCAACGTCGCCGTGGTAGTAGATGAAGCCGAGCCCCTTCTGGTACTGCAGGTTCTGGGCGCGCTTCGTGTAGGACAGCGTCGAGTACGGATTCTTGTTGGGATCGCCTGGGCGGCTTGGCTGGCAGATCGCCCAGAAGTTCTGCACGTAACACTCGGTCGGCGTGCGGTCGCCCGCGATCAGCGTCTGCGCCACCGCCGCCGGGTTGAACTGTGTCACCTGAGACAGGGCCGAGCACCGTGTGCGCACGATTTTTAGGTCGGGCCTGTCCCCCTACAGGGGTTTTTGGCGCGAGAACTTAAAGATACTCGAATGATACGGGAGAAAAACCCAATCAGGGCTATAGGGCTAGGGGGCTATAGGGCTGTAGGGCTATTGAGCTATAGGGCTATAGAGCTATAGGGCTATA
>CAUYUJ010018013.1:47500-100000 GCA_963575745.1 Prorocentrum cordatum
TGCAGGAAGAGAGCAGCCCGCGATTTCGGCTGGAAGACCTCGTCGTAGCTCTCCATCGTCAGGTTCATCAGCATGCCGTCCCGCAGCACGCCGGCGGAATGGATGAAGCCCCGCAGGTTCGGGGTGTGCTCTTTCACGAATGCGTCCACCGACTCGCGGCTACCACAGTCGCACTTCGCCTGAGGGCACGATCAGATGACAGTCAAAACTCCGAGTTTAAACAGAAGAGCGAGACGAGAAGCAGGAGGTGAAGCGGCCGATCGAAACGAGCCAGTCAAGGGTAGCAAAAACCCGCTCCGCCGATCAAACGAGGCGCCTCCCGGCGTTCGTGCGCTCCCCTCGCGCGGAGGCATTGCTGCGCAGGCGACGCCCAGGAGGCTCCTAAGAAGAGCAGGGGGGAATCTCGAGCAATGAGAGAGGCACCCAGGCAGCGTCTTGAGGTCAAGTCTCGCTGGGTGTCCTGGGTGGGCAATCCTGGAAGCTCCACCGCCGCCCTCTGCTCACTGGGCCAGGATCGAGCCTCACGAGCGGCAAGTTGTACCACGCTCGAGGCTACGAACGACAGCGAAGGGGGAGGATTCAAAACAAGTCTGACACTTGCTTGTATCTGGAAACGCGAGTTACTGCCATCCAAGGACACGTGACACCCAGGAAAACTCAACTCCCCACCGATGCACCATCACAAGGTACCACGAGAAGGCTTGGAAATCGCCGTGTAGCAGAGGCCACTGATCAGCCGTTATGCAAGCCGACGAGAAGGAGGCGAGGGCAGAAAGAGCTACTGTGGACCCTGCCACGCAACCGAACGAACGAAACCTCGACAGCCTGATATCCTGGGAGAACTCCAACGCCGCGATGCTTCCCTATGGGAACGAAAAATGGCATAAGCAGAAAAACTCGGAGGTCCGCGCGGATTTCTTGGATCCGCGCTGGACCCCCCTCCCTGGCGCGCGGAGCGCGCCAGGGGCGGCGCCAGAGGCGCCGCTAGGGGGCTCCAGCGCGGATACAAGAAATCCGCGCGGACCTCCGAGTTTTTTCTTTATGCCATTTTTCGTTTCCCTATTCCCAACGTACACAGGCCCAATTTCCTTAATGGTGCTCGGGCCTGCTGCCGTAAATAAATCCTGCTTGTTAGACATCGTTTCCCTACGCGAAGCGCTCGCAGTGTGCCCGCAGCTGCCAGCTCGACATCGTGAGGGGCACTCGAACCGCGAAGCCCACAGCTTCGACGCGGAACGCGGGTGCCTCTCGACGGAACGGAAGGGTGCTCCGCCACCTTTGATAGGCCTGTTTTCCACCACCACCACCACCACCACCAGAAGTTGGAGGGAGAGAGGGTCCTCCTCCTCCTCCTCCTCCTCTCCTCCTCCTCCTCCCTCCTCCTCCTCCTCTTCCTCCTCCTCCCCCTCCTCCTCCTCCTCCTCCTCCTCCTCCTCCTCCTCCTTCTCCTCCTCCTCCTCCTCCACCTCCTTCCCCCCTCCAACTTATGGTGGTGGTGGTGGTGGTGGAAGACAGGCCCATCCACCCTGCCTGGCGTAGCCGCAGAAACTCCCGAAGGAGCGGGCGCGTGGCGAGGGCCCGCGAGCCTCGCGGAGTGCCCCTCTGCTGGCTTCGGCGGGGTGCGTCGTGCGACCTGCTCCGAGCTGCGCAGCGTTTTTGCTGGGGGAGCTCGGGCCACACGCGGGAGCCGGCTCTCTCCTTCGGGGGAGCGCAGGGGAGGGCGACGAGAAAAAGGGCAGCGGAGGCCAGCACGACGGCAGCGGCAGGGACAGCGACGGACAGCCACAGGACGGGGGCGACGGTGACCACGACGACGGCGGCGACGCCGAGGGCACGCAACGCCCAGGGCCTGCTCGACTCCTATGCCCAGCTCGGCCGCCAGCCGCTGCACGTCCTCCCAGTTCGCCAGGTTGTCGTCCGTGACCCTCGCGGACCGCGACAGGAACTTCATGGAGAAGCGCTTGCCCCCCTGCTCCTCCGGGGACGAGAGAAGATACCGGCCGCACACGGCACGCCTGCCACAGCGGGCGGCAACACCGCACGAAGCAAGCGCTCGAGGACGTGCTCAGAGATGACGCGCGGCTCTGCACAGCCCCTCGTTCTCCCCCCTCGTTCTCCCCCCGTTCTCGTTCTCCCCATCTCGTCTGCAAGCCTCGACTGGCCCCGAGGAGGCCCCTCGTCCGCACGCCTGGACCTGCCCCGCGGCGGCCCCTCGCTCTCCCCCCTCGCCTGCAGGCCCCGACCAGCCAATACTGCTCGGGGTACGTATGGGTGGCACGTGCCGGCACCGCTGGATCGAGCACGCCGTCCCCCCTCTGGACCTTGTGCGGCAGAGCTGCACCATCGGAGCGATGGCGTCTCGACGAGAAGGGCGCGCTCCCCCAGCCAGCTCGACAATCGAGAAGGGCACGGGAGAGGCGTATAGCAAACAGAAGGGGCTCTCGGCAACCGGAGATGGGCGCATTCCTGCAGGGCGAAGCATCCTACAGCCAGAACGGCAGTTTACAGCTAAGGAAAACAAAGCTTCAGAGGCTCCTGAAAAGCCTCTGTTTCCCGGGGGGCTTCTGATAGGCTTCTGCACACTGTTGAGATGCTATCGAAGGCTGCTGGGAGGCTGAGGAGAATTCCCTGAAAGGCTGCCGAAAAGCTGAGGGTAAGACACTTGTGAGAGGCTCGTCAGAGGCTTCCATAGGGGCATCAAAGAGGTTCCAGTGAGGCTTCTGAGATGCTTCTGAGCGGCTTCTGAGAGGCTGCCGAGAGGCTCTTGGGGTGCTTCTGAAAGGCTTCTGACCGGTAGCCGAGAGGCTTCTGAGAGGCTGCTGGGAGGTTCCTGAGAGACCTCGGAATGGCTTCTGAAAAAGCGTTTGAGGGGCTGCCGAGTGGCGCCCGACGGGCTCCTGAGCTGCCTCTGAGAGGCCCCCGAAGGGCTTCGGAGAGATTTTCGAAAGGCCTCTAAGAAGCAGCCAAGTAGCTGTTGAGGCTTCCGAAAGGCTTCCGTCTGTATACCTTGTATGTATATATACATGCTTGAAAAATGAACACGTATCCGAGAAGCTCAGAGAAGCGAATGAGAGGTTTCTGAAATCCTCGTGAAAGGCTCCCCTCTGGCACGCTCCTGAAAAGCGTCTGAGAGGCTTTGCGGAGGCTTCCGAAACGCTACTGAAGGGCTTCAGAGAGGCTTCTGAGATAGAAGGTTCCTGGGAAGCCTCCGATATATTTCTGATAGGACTCTGAAAGGCGCCTGGAAGGCTAAGAGGACTCTCAGAAGCTTATGGCAGGCTGCTGAAAGGCTTCTGAGAGGCTGCTGGGAAACTCCACAGAGGCTCCCGAACTCTGGCTGCTGACAAGTGTAGGCTACCTGTGTGTATGGGGTTGAAGTACAAGGGTACAGAACCCCTGATCCGCTGGTAGAGGGAAGGAGGGATAGATGGATGTCTTTCCCTCCTGCACGATCAAAGGACTGATCGATCTGTCCCGATACCTGAGCCCAAACGGCCAGGCGCAGGAGAGGTGAGGATAAGGAGTATATATGAGGGTATTACACGGGTTCTATTCACACCCCCCGTCCCGAATCCCGCCCGCGAGGGTAGGACTCGGGAACAGAGGAAAGAATCCGTCACCCTTTTACTCCTTCAATCCTCAGGTCTGCAGGCAGCTGAGCGCAAAGTCAGTATAGCCTCAGCTGCAAAGTAAGGTAAGAAGGGACACCCTGGGTCCCGATTTCTTCGCCAAGAACGCTTTGGTGCCCCCTCGGTGCGCCCCCCAAAACGCTTCGGCACTCGAGGGCGGAGAAGAATGAGACACGGGTGGGCGGAGAAAGAGGATCTGAGCAAGTTAAAGCAACTTATAATCTGCCTCGCCTATGCGAGGCAGGTGTTGCCACCAGCTGTCAGATCATTCTCAACGCAATGGAGTTAGACTGTAAAGAATATGCAATCAGAGATCGTGTTGATGAACACGATCGCGTTACAAAACGCATCTATATATCAAAGTAAATGTCTGGCCAGACGAAAGGCCGTGTTGATGAACACGAAAGTTGCATGTATGTAAATTCTCTATATGGCGACTCCCGTTGGCGTTGCCCCTTAGGAGGCTGCCTTGGTCATCGCAAAAGATGTGTGTATGCGTGGCCACTTGTGTTGTATAGCGAAGTGGCCTAGAAGTATACAATAGCCACCGCTCAAGGCGAACTTGTATTATAATGAAGTTCAAGCCTTTCGAGCGGTGGGCCTTGCGGCCGACCCACTACGCGTTGCCGTTCTCGTAAAACCTGCGGTCCCACATCCCGCGGCCATCGTACGTCACGTAGCTCGTCGTGAACGCCTCCCAAGATGTCCTCGGGATCCAGTGGCGAAACCACCTGTTGTACTGGATGTCGCGGATGTATACGAACTCGTCGTTATTGAGCGCGATGTAAATCCAGCAGTTGATGTAGTAGCTCCAGTACCTGAGGCCCCAATGGCTGTCCTCCAGGTCGTCGCGCCACCAGGCGGCGTAGCCTGTCGTACGTGCCCTCTTGGCGCGAGGTCTGTAGCTGTCATCGCTATCCTGCCGCTGCGCTGCAGTGCCGCGCGCCCCCGCGAGCGCGCGGTCATTCGCGCCAGAGGCGCTAGACCGTGCAGCATCGCCAGGGGCAGGGCGCGGCGGCGGCGGATGGCGCGGCTCCATGGCATCATCGGAGTGTTGGGAGTGTGCATCAGGTTCGATCGGATCGGTTCTCCTCCCTGAATCAAACCCCCTTCCGTGATCGATTCCCCCCCCCTGGTCGTTGTATGTCGGATCGGCAAAACCCAACAACTCGTGCGCAAGCGCAGCAAGCTTGCGCTGCGTGACTTCCTCACGGGTGCCATCCCCTCTGGGGAGGGCAATCGTGACAAGTCCGCGAGCCTGCCGCGTTTGTCTGTCGAGTATGCCTTCGTTCAACCACCATTTCTTCCGACCAGCTTGGCCTGTCCTGGTGCTGGTCTCGAGGATCTCACATGCATCACGCATGTCCTCCACGGTCCAGGCCTCCTTGCCCACGTTAACGCGAGCGCCTGTCATTTGGTGGTGGAACTTCAAATCATTGAGAAAACGCTGAATGAGATTGGCATATGGATGGTATAGAGGTCTGTCGTCTTCAGCCTCGCCCATCAATCTGCACTCGTGTGCAGGAGGGCGGCCAGAGTCGACCCACTTCTCATACCTCTTCCTAGCGGAATTGGCCATTCTCCTCAGCGCGTCTTTCTCATTGCCTGGAAATGAGCGCTTGCCCGTCATGATGACTTGCGCTCCGTCTCTCATGTACCTCGTGATGCCGTCCTGGGAGAGCGTCGTCCTGATCCAGTTGGTCAGCTTCTGGAGGTATGCTAGGTCGCTCTGGACGGCGGTACTTACCCGTAGCACCTACAGATACAGTGTACTGCCAGCATATGTCACAAAGGGTACCATCATTTGTAACGGTCGCTAGGGATAAGGTGCGATCGCAACTCCGACATCGCGCGATATCATGCTGGATAGTTTCTGGGGCTCCCTCAGTTGTGAGGTGCTCACGAGATCCCCAGCGAGTATCCCGACCACGAGCAAGACTGCGGCCGATCTGATCCATGGCATCGCGGTTGATCTCAGCATTCGGTCGGGAAGCGATTGATCTACTCAATCCCTCGATCTCGATCCTAGACAATCTTTCCCCTGGCAGTCCTATGCGCTCTGTCGTGTCGTTGTCCGCATCCTCAGTATCACCATGGCATACGTTCTCAGTACGGAGACGGCGAGCCTCCTCCTGCAAGGCGGACTCGTTGTCGCCCTCCTCGCGGTTGACTCCCGTCTGCTCGGCTATGATCCGTACCATGGTTTCTTGATCAGGAGCTGCGGATGCAATGCTGCCTGGGTCCTGGGGAATGCCCTGCTCCGCGCCTGGGTCACGTGGCGCGGCAGGTGTGCCCGCCAGCTCCGTCCATACGGGGAAGCCTGGATTGCCGAATGCGTTGATGCAGTGTGTAAATAGATCACGCAACGTTTGGAGTGCGGGATGATTCTGATGGATAGCATCTTTTGTGAAGCCACGGAGCTCCGCAATGCTGTCCAGCAATGTATGTTGATACACTTTGGAAATACATTGAAAGACGCCTGTAGTCGACTTCTCGATGGTCTCCGGGTCCAGGTAGTTTACCAACTTTTTGAAGAAGCGATCTGCACTGCAAATTGATGAGTCACGTGCCCATTTGTGGGTATGAGTATAATCCAAATAGTACTTCCCTGCGTCCCATGCTTTCGATCCGAAGTGAACGTCGAATTGCAAGTACGACTGTACTCTATCCACCACAGATCTGCCCACGCCAGTATGCACCTCAATGATTTGCTTCATCCTTATCATAGGTGAGTCTACCAAAAGTTCCGACACCCAGCGGTATATGCTGTGGTCATATGATTGTCTGGTCCACCTTGTGTGATCCTCTGGGTCGCAGTCGGGGTGATTGAGGAAGTCGTCTGGCGGGTCAATAACGTTGTCGAAGATGCTCGCATCGACGTGCTCATCTGCTTGGATCTCTGCTGATAGGTCTGCTTTCATATTGTCATTTGCCGCTTTTTCTTCGGCGGTGAGTGGCATGTTTGATATGTCCACAAGAACGGTAACCAGAGGTTCGTCAGATTGGCCTGCCGATTGTTGGGGCCCATCGTCCGCGGGAGCGGTATCCTCGGCAGGTGTAGCCACCAGCTCTTCGGGATCGGGTGTCCGAGGAGCGGGCCGTCTGGTCGGTGTACGTGGGATACGTGGCTTAATAAATGCTCGGCATACCGAGATATGGCAGATCACCATCTGTTTTGTACTGAAGTATTTTGTCACGGCATGAGGATGGTCCCTCCAGGGCAGTATTCATATGTGTCGGGTCAATGGAATATTTGTCGGCACGAAGTGGTAAAGCAAAGACAACGCCCTTGAGAGGCATGCTTTTGTCATTGTACCATATGTTTACCCATCGTAAGCCGTAGTTGAGGATAGGTATCTGTACCGCAAAGAACTTGTCAAAGACTCCGAAATGAATGATTGGACCGTATATGTGGCCTTTGTTCATGAGGACCTTGGTTTTGTGATTGCCCTTGGGGTAGTGATTGTCGTAATGATAACAATTGGTAGATCCCCAATTCTAGCTGACAATGAAGTCCCCCATGCGAACATCATTGAATGGAGGCCGACGATCCCAATCTTTTTGTGTAATATTTGATGTAATGGGTCGAAGAGCCTCTCGGCAGTATCACAGAGCAATTAACCATTCTTTATCATCTGCTTTGTGATCGGTGTCGTCGATCATAGCACGGACCATTTGTTCATCCAAGGCGTCGGCGCCAGATATGCGGCCAGCAGGGGTTGCCCCCAGCCGAGGGGCAATCGGTCGCTGAGCCGAAGATGCTGATGCTGACGGCGCCCTTGGCTGCAGATCCATGTATTGATCCATGTTGGCTGGTGTAATCCCAGGGGGGTGATCGATGAACTCCTCTCCAGGAAGATAGGCGCAAATTTCGTACTTGCTCAATGGCTGTCTCGCGGCCAATGGCGGGTAGTCCCAGGGAGGGCCCTCCGGCCATATCTGCTGGCCGTGCACGTGGCGTGGTTGGAGACGGCGAATTGCTATGACTGCCGCTGCTGGAACACGTCCTCTGTCATAATAGCACCTTGAGCGCCCAACCAAAATCTGCAACCAGCTTTTGTGGCGATCTCCATGTTGATCACCCGCTCTACCTCGTTCTTGTAGTGATTGAATTTGTATGACTCTACCGAGGTGTGGGGGTTATTCTGGGCATTGTCTAGATATGTGCTGGAACTGAAGAATGCCTCCGTGCGTTGTGATGGTTTATGATGCTTGTCTCTCTGAGAAGATGGATCGACGTAGCCTGGAATGATCCCTGTCTTAAGGATGTTGCGCCAAGCACGGAGTGTCGTGCCGTGGTGGAGGTATTTCACGTCTGTCCATTGTAGGCTCTCCCAGCCCATATTCCATGGTTTGGAAAGTGGGTTGACGCAACTGTGGCCTCCAGCACATCGAATGGCAATAACGCTGTTCCAATCGAAACAGCTGGGATCACCTCCCTCGGGGATTGGTTTGGCGTATATCTCGATCCAATTTTTCTGCGGGTCAATATGTTTATGGAACGCACGAATGATGAAGATCGGGTAATAATCGCTCCAATCGGTATACCCATCTTTCTCACCATCTTTCTTGAAGTGCGACATGGCCGCGTCCATGGATGGTCCGTTGTGGTTTTTGCGTTCACCGAATTTCCATCGGACCATCTCCTGAAAGGGTTTCCAATTACGTGGAATCTTCCATTTACGATCTGTTGTCTTCGTCCAAATGTTGATACGTCGATCGTGAAATTGATTGATATAGAACTTTTTGTAGTGGATCTCGTGGCGTAACATCGTCGTAATGTCTTTGCTCATGTATTTGGGTTCTCCCAGCCACTCATCATCAAGTAACTCGGGACCATAACGTGCGTCGTCGTAATTTGGTAACGATATCCACTTCCATTGTGGAAAGCAACCAGACTGTGCAATATCAGGAGCATGAGCAATCACACAATCGTCATGTTGCAGTTGGTCGTACCATTTGTCGTTTTCCAGGCATGCGAATCCATTGACCGCGGATGTACCCCGCAATACTGGACAAACGTGTGGGTGGTCGATCTTGGTGCCTGCTTGCAGCTTCCACTCTCGAATAGTGCATGCGTTATCGAACATTCCGACCTGGCTGATGTCCTCGTACATGGAACGCTCGCAGCTGTGCTGCCATGACAATAAATTCATCTCGTGTGGAGAAGATTCCTCGTCGGCAGGAGTTGCCTCCAGCTCCATAGCATCTAGGTCAGTGCCGTCGTCAGGGATCGGTACTGCCTCGGCTTTTGGGAGCTGAACAGCTGGCTGTTGGTCTGCTGGCGCGTGGTGTAGGGGTGGTCCAGGAGTCGATGACTTTGGCACGGCTATCGATTGCGGGCCAGGTTGCAGTGGCTCAGGCAATGGGCCTGGCGGTGCTGGCTGTTCCGCATCGGCTGCCGCGCGCCACACAGAAGTCGGAACATCAGGACCGTATCCCAATTCCACGCGATCCCGTGTATTCTGTCTGAAGAATGCTTTGCATGCTTCGATGGTCTGCTCGTTCTCGGCAGCAGGGCCGATACAGTGAGATGTCAACCTGTTGTTTTCTGCAATGAATCGTGTTCTGGTCGCGTTATCGTCACCATCTAAGTCGGTAATCTGTTGTAGAAACTGCTCGAACACAACCCAAGCAACAGCATGTGCATCTTCAACCGTTTTCATGATCTTGGGGTGGAGGAGCTCTTGTTTCTCGACTGAATCCCAGGATGCCCATGCCCCAGGGTAGTCGTTGATCAACAGCAAGAGGTACTGGAATAAGTCGTCGTATGCGAGACTAAATGGATCATTATCAGGAATAGCCTTGTTCGGCTCGCGGGGATCAAGTGCTGGTGTCCGTATCGGAATTCCAGGAATAGGTACGCTTGTGTCGCCTGCGTTAGCAGGCAGTGATGCCGGCAGCGCACCATCGGCACATGATGCCATCCACGCACAATGAGCCATCTCGCCTGCCGTCTGTGTCATCAGCGTCGTGAGGCTGAGGTCTCTCTTCCATTCGTTTGTCATCTTCTCTCTGAAGTCGAGAGCCGCCATGATCTCCTTGGCCTGTGCATGGGCCTGCTCGTCCGTGACGGGAGTCAGCATGGGCGGCCTGAATGGATATGGCTGAGAGGGCAGTGACTGGATCAAAGCGCAAAAGTTACGATGGCATACTGCGTCGCAGAACTGTGTCGTAAACATCGCCATGTTATGGTTGTTCTGTTTTGCATGCCAAGCCTGTGGGGTAGTTCTATCGTACGCTTCAACCCAGTGGTCTGATGGAAGAACCGTAATACCACGATATTGCATAATCCTGATCAGATCGTCCGTGTGGTAATCAAAGTTCGGGCGTACGCCCCACTGCGCTGCTTTGCCAGGCCCCATGACCGTGGGGCAGCGGAAATACTGCATCACATCGACAAAACGTGATACATCCACTTGTACGTGTACTGGCATGAGCGTCGGGACGCCACCCTCACATTCCATTTTCTGGAGCTCACGTACGGCAGTAGGTGCGCGATCCTGGTGTCGACGCATGTCCACGGTGTTCTGTCCGTGGTTGGCACATGCGATGTCATTCGCGCTCCATACCACCATGGCATTGAGGCCCCTGCAATAGTGTCTTCACGTATGCCGGAAAATCATTGGCCCAGTAGTTCCAGATGACCTCGTTTAACTCACGCCACCTTTTGATGGAGGCACTGTCGCCGTGTAACATGAGGCCTCTGGCCTCGCGGATCGTCTTGATCATGTTGCGCTGCTCGAGGGTGCACTCAAACTGGTTGTTGAGAGTAGCTGTGGTACGGTTCTCCTGTGTCTGCGTACGCTGGTTACGCAGTTCTTCCATACCATAGCGGGTGTCTCCACCAGCCTCTGGCAATTGAACGCAATCTTGGCCGATCGGCGCGTCGTTCTGTCTGAACCATTCTTTATAATTGCCAAAGGAGAATGCCCACATCATGATGTCGTCGCGGACCATAGTCGACAAATGCTCGAGGGTAGCGCCACCCATGCATTCCGCCCGATTGAGGCACGGCATAAATAGCAGCACAAGAGCAACATTTGATACCTTGGCGAGATCTTCTCGCTTCTGTGCATTGTTGAGCTCGTCGATGCCGTGGGTTGGGTACTTTTTGTGTTTTGCACTCTTGGCCCCTTTCTTGGGGTGCATAATACATGTTGAATCGGTGTACAAGTTGGTCCATATGTATGCGTGCCCTGATGGACCGAAGGCATGATGCAAGAGTAGTCCCAGATCTTCTTGTACGAAGGAACATCACCCATTATCTGAAAGAAGAGTAGAAACCAAACGACCACCACAGAAAGCGCTGTACTTTGCTTGATCCAGCTCGAGTGGGTCAATATCAGGACCAGGAGTAAGACCAGGGTCGATCTTGTCGGGGGCTTCGCCAAAGAAGACATTGCCCTCATTGTATGGTTGCCAACGATGGGTACTTGTCATATTCTCGTCGTGCTCTGATATTGCCACCCATCCTTCTGGGCGATCGGATGGTGTTGCCGCCGTCTTGGAGTATGATCCGATACCTCCGAAGCCTCCGCGCGCCGTCAGCCATGTGCTGAGCTTGCGGCGAAATTTGCTTGTCTGGTTAATGTCGGAAAATGCTCGCATGTTGGTGACCAAATTATCCTCAACAATGTGGCCGATGTGTCCAGATGTATCTGATGTCCAGGCTAAGCCAGGTGGGCGTGCGGGTAACTTGGCCGTTGCACGCTCAAGTTTAGGAGCATAGCATGGAGTTGTCAATCCATTGCTGTATACATCAGAGGGTGCACAAAGACCATTTCCATAGTAGTATTTTGTATACTGAACGCTGTCCTCGGCATACTGTCCCAGTACTGCACTGCCAATTTTGGACCAATCATTGTGAATCATCATCCACTCCGTTTTCAATATCATCGTCGTAAGGTCCATTGGCGGGCACTTGCGGTGCGCCCCTGGGATCACTGCGTTCAAATGATCATGTAAACCACGAACACTTTCTTGCACAGACGGGTTACGATTGAAGAGACTGGAGAGCATGCACATAGCCCGCATGAATGACAGCCATGGTGTAGCCGTAAACGCGCTGTTTTCGTAGTTGGCGTTGCCCCCGACTGATCCACCAGTGTCGCTGATCCAACTCTTGACGTCGGCGGACGCAGAGCGGGCAATTTCTCGAAGTGGATTCGTCGGGTACGCGGAGATCAAAATCCGCACTGCGATCAGCGCGCCGTTGATGTACGTATATGTATCCATCATCAGGATCACGAGGGCGACCAGTTTGATCGTGGTACGTGAAGCCCACGCGGTCGTCGTCCTCGGCGTTCGGGTCGTACTCGGCGTCGCAGCCGATGGGCCAGCCGATGAGGTGGAGCGGCTGTGCCTGCTCCATCTCGTGGATGGGGGCATCGGGATTAGAGCCGATCTCGCGTATTTTCGCCTGGCACGCGGCGAACAGGATGCCTGCGAGCTTTATAGCTCGAGTCGTAAAATTGCTGCGGCATGAACGTACAATTAGTGTCCTAGACCCCCCTGCATCCTGTGGAGGCGAGGGAGGATGGCGGGGATGTCTACCGTGCGGGGAACGTGCTCTTGAACGAGGTGTGCACGAAGCAATAGCTGCAGCTGGTACGCCAATGTGGTACATGCATGCGCATATGCTCTCGTGATTGGCTTGTCCAACGCACCGAAATCCATTATGATCCTACCTCGCCCCATCTTTCTTTTTCTGTAAGTAATATGTTGCATACTTCCGGGCATCCATCCAGTTCTGGAGGTTCCGCAACATGAGGTAAACCGTCGGGCCTCCGAGGCCCTCGTAGTGGTTTCCAGGGTTTCTTTGGAGGACATCGTACCAGAGTAGCGGGAAAGATGAGCGAGTGTTCCAAGAGATCCCTCCAGAGGTCTGCTTTCTTCGGCTCGACATGTTTGGTCATCATATATGCGATCTGCTCTTTTGTACCTACATATTTGAGCTCGATATGTTCGAGTTGGCATGTCTCGCATATCCAATCCAGGTTGATACGATGAGTACGATGAAGATGGCGAAGTGCTGGTGCACGCCCCTTTTGGACAATTTTGATCCCGGCCTGGTTATCCTCGAGGACGATAAGATGCACTTTGGGAGAACTGATCTCCTGAGCTGGTTCTGGATCCACGTGCAATACTGTACCCTCATGGGATTTTGTACGCCTCTTTGGAGGCGTAGGTAACTCCGTGTTTAGCGGTAGTTGCCTACGGCTAGGAGAAGATCCCCTTGTGGGGGGCGCCTTGCGAGGCGAAGGCTTACGCTTCTTTTCGGCGGCCAACGTCGGACACATCGCCGTATCGGCGCGTCCCTGGCAGCTCAGGCAAGTATTCTTCTCTTTGCATGTGTTGGCAACTCCCACCACGGCCTCCCAGAATGAGAGTAGTGGTAGTCCTTCCAGTCGTAGTGCTGAGTCAAGAGCAACGATCTCGGATTCTGTAGATGAATGCGACACAACCGTTTGTTTCTTACATACAGCGTTGACCGGAAAGAACGCATTGGGCCCGACAAGCGCGGCGGAGACGCCGGTAGTGGATTTGGATGATGCAATGCAGTCGGCGAACGAGGCGTCAGTGAAGAGCATGATGGATAACTTGTTTGGCGAATCACCTATCCATCCGTGTAAACAATGTGTGCGCGTCGTTTTGGTGTAGCATATCAATCGATGTAGACGTTTATCACACGTGGTATTCCATTTGGTAATTTCTCTGGCCAGCATACATACTGGATGTAGAAGATCGAAACGACAGCAACGTGCCAAGTAGAGAATCTTCATCAGTACACTCGCCGCGTCCTGGCCAAGGATGCCCTCGTCGGAATAATCGGAATCGATGAAGGAGGTGTCCGCGATGCCAGGAGTTTCGGCGCCAGGTAGGTCATCGTATGTGACTGGTATGGGATCTGTCGTAGTAAATGTCGCGTCGACCGATTTTGCTGGGCTGGATGATCGCGGCCGTGCGTTGAGCACGCTAGTAGGTCTGGCGACCGACCCGGAGGATGCAGGCGATTTGGATCGCAAAGTCCTCGGCGAGTCGGACCGTTTCCGACGTGACCCTGGTCCCTGGGCGCGCTTGGAAGCGCATTCCAGGTACCGCTCAATGCACTGATCGGTAAAACCAAGCATATCATGTCGAATTCCACGAACTTGTTTGGCCGCATTGTAATCTTACTCATTGTGTACGGGCAACATAGGGCGCATGGTAGACATTCTTTTGTCGAAGATATTCTGCGGTACCTCGTATGCCTGTTGTCCACAACCAAGATATTGTGAGTATGGAAAAGGTGGATCCAAGTCAATACCGCTTTTGCGGATATAATCCCAGCCAGCCTGTAGATTGTGAGCTGGGCCGGCTAATTTAAAGTCGTCCACATACACTGAAAGTATCAGTCCCAGTTTGTTGTCCCCATACACATTCCCATCCTGAAATAGGCTCGAAACCAACGCTTTCTAAGCATGTACGACATTTTCGCTCCCAAAAGACACCTGCGAGAGGGTGGTTGTATAGTGCCAATCGTAATCGGCACACTGGATTCTTGTATTTTGACCAGGATGTCGGTTGTCGCCATTTAGGTATGGTAATCCAAGTATCAACTGGATCGTTTCGTCCGTCGCCGTATAATAATGCCTGCGTGTAGGCTCCAGGCGCATCACTTCGTTCCCCCGCATATTGTGGCAATAATGCAGTAGCATCGCAAAGTTTGGAAGCCTCAATATGCGAAGCACTGGAAGCGGCGTCAGCGAATATGGCGGCCAAACCAGTTTCATCTTTGCCTGTATTGCCCTGAACCACCACTCTGCCCTTGAATATACGTAGATCAGGTGGAAGTTCCTCGTGTTTGACTGAAGATAGTTCCAAGATATTGAAGAAATGAACTTTCGTCCCAGTGCGAATAGCTTGTGACTCAAAATCAGCTTTTTTCTGCAACAGTCCCCAACATCCATGTTTGTTTCTTTTCCAATCTCTCGTATTCTTTTCGTAGGGCCTCCTGTGCACGTGGTTATGCGGCAACTTCTTTCTTACTCAGGCTTCTGGTATAGGGGGAAAACAAACCTACCTCGCTTTTGACCACCCTCGCTTCCAAGAGATACCAAATGATGCCAAATTGCAGCCTGTACTGGTCAGGCCGCTTGACGAGGAGGCGCGTGGCATGGCTTGGTTTTGCCTGGAAGCGAAAGCGGGGTAGGTAATTCACGCTCTGATGGTAACTAGGGCCGGGCGTGACCATCAGGAATCGGGAATTTTATCTCTGTGTGCCGGTGTGTAGGTGGTCTCACGTGGCATAATTGGCATTGCTACCGACTGGGTGAACTGGCGTATGAGCGGGTTCATGGTCCCAAAGTCGGTTCCCTCACTATCCACAAGTACCAAAGCACGTTCTTCTCCAGTGTGCTGTTGTGGTGTTTGACGGTAGTACAGTACCGTAGTAATGTCACGTGGCCCACCAGGTAGTTTGGCATACAGTATTTCTTTGTTCGTCACGCCTTTGACGTTCTCGTCACGGATGACGGCGCCATTGTCAGTGTCGTATGTAATCCTTCGTTCCACAGTATTCCATGTTGGTCCACCGGATGCAGTGGTACGGAAATTGTTGACCTGTTTGTCCTGTCTTGTCCACACTTGTAGTGCAGCTCGGTCACGAATCTCGCGAGCTCGTTTAACGTCTTCGGCGTAGTCGATTTCCTTCTTCTGTTGTCCACGAGATAAGGTTTTCCAATGCTCGGGAAGAATGTGATCAGGACGTGTAGTAGTCTGTATACGTGTCTCGCGACCGCGGACCACCATTCTGCCATCTGGCGTTATTTTTGGAAGCTCATAGAATCGAACCGTGCCTGTCCATGGCTCGCTTAACTCCCTGTGGTCGTTGGCGCTGACACCATCCCAAACATCGCGAAAGTCACTTCTCCTTCAAAAGTACAAGTCGTCTTGAAATCTCGTGTCACGTCGAGTTGATCAACAGGTACAGGTATGTTCATGACGTCGTCCGTCGGGATGAACAATTTCTTGCGTGGAGTACGAATATGTCTGATGACGCAATATCCGCGCTGTTCCCAGTAGTCGGGCTCCGGCGCTGGTGCAGCAACTTCAGAGGCCGATGCATGGGCATCGGCGGCGTTGTCTTCTGTTGTCATCATAGACGGGCCATCCCATTCTTTAGGGTAGGAAAGTGGAGGATCGGGCATTGGTTTATCACCCAAGGGGCGAGAAGTAGATGCCTTGACCTCGTCGTGTGCCTCAGGGTTATGATGTCGTAGAGTACCGTCTTTCACCGGATAGGTGAACTTGCCATGAGGGATAATGATGTCTTTGACTCTGTGCACGTGACACAGTTCACCATCAGGATTCTTGGCGCATGTAGCCGTGTCCAAGACAAGGTAGTCACCTGACCATCGTCCACCAGAGTGTAAATGGTAACCCATGAATAACCCTTCTCGAGTATTTTCTTTAAACGTCGCAGTCTCGTCGTTAATCTCGGGGTTGAGGCATTTCCAGAAGATCCGAGCACCGAATGGCATGCAGTGCCGGGAAAGCTTTCACCAAAGCGTATTTCATGAGCTGTCTTATCTGCATGCTCCTCATTGAGGGCAGCAACGCCCGTCGATGCATGCACAAAATTGTGTCCACAGCAAAAGGCTTGCATGGCCTCTTTCCACCATTCGTGTCCCAGACCAGACATATGTAACACAGCTCTCGCACCGAGAATGACAATCTTGACGACGCGCTCGATCAATCCATTCGTTTGCGGACGATGCGGCGTACTCGCGTCGCGTCTCCATCCCAGTTGGCGGCAAGCCTTCTGAAGCTCTCCAGAGTTGTCTGTATAGATATGCTTCACCTCATCGTTCGCGGCGATGAACTGTTGAAAGGATGCCTTTGTGGTAGCTGCGTCTTTGTGTAGTGCTGGGTAGGCCATGAAGATGCCGGCGCATCTGTCTAGGACGACAAGTGCATACTTGTCGCCGTGCTTGTCTGCAGCATCGCCTTTGGCCAGGACGACATGGTCGGCAGTTAAAACCTCACCAAACTTCTTCGGGACAAAAGCCTCGTAGGCGTTATCCTCGTCGGTGGGGTCTGCCGGCGGATGTGGTTTGCGCTGTCGTCGACACGGGGCATTCTGCGCCATCGTGCGAGAACAAATCTCACAGTCAGGGTGTTTTGGGCTGTGGGTCATGCAATGCATCGGGTCAATCGGCTTCTTCTGTCTGTTTGGAAGAACGCGATCATTGTCGCGGTGCATTCGTGTGAGCGTCTCCGTCGGTAAGTCGTTACCTGCTTGAGCTATATCTGCTAGCCCCCCGCATTTGAGAGGAGAACGCTGCGTCTGAGACGTAGGCGAGTCGGTGGGTGTGTCCACGTTAGGCTCGTCTTTGTTTGTGTCGGGAGGCTCTTCGACCGTGGTGGTCCGTGCTCCTCCTCCCTCTCCGACATGTGGTCTCTTGGGGCAGGTCCCTATGTGGGGCCGTAGCTCATCTGCTGTTGTTGACTGCTCTGTAGCTTTGCAGCACCAACAAATGTCGTTGCAGCGGGCGGATGAACGCTTGCGCTGACGACGTCGGGGCGCTGACGAAGTGCATAGACGTGGCGGTGGTATCAGCGTCAGGTCGTCGAGTCGTAATTCTGGAACTCTATTGTTGACTGGAATATTATACCATTGGCCCCCCGGATCCTGAAGCAAGTAGCCCAGCTAAGGATCCCAAAGCTGCCGAAAGCCATCAACCTCGATCAATTTCCCAACTGATAGTAGAGATGGACAGTCTGGCAAGGCAAGGGCTGAACTGTGTAAGCCAACCTCGGGTAGCCGTATGTCGTAGTGCTCGTTGACAGTACGATCACCATTGGCGGTTTCCAGAATATGCTCTTCGCGAATAGATATGCGATCCGATTCGGTCTGCGTCAGTTCGTGTTTTCCCTGAATATGATGAGCAGAACCACTGTCGAGAACACAAGATCGTGTCAATGCAGCAGTCGAGCGTGGTGGGTCGACTTGCATCGTCGTTGTCTTCGTCTGGGCTGTCTTTGATGACTGCTTAACAGTGTCGTCATAGTTTCGGATCGCAGTTGGTGTGGCCACCGACTCTTTATTGTGTCGGTAGTCGTATAGGTCGCCGCACCATAGCTGTGCCTCTTTTTGACATTCTCGTAGAGCGTCTGCACTTTGATCCCACCATCGTTGTGGTAGCGGGTCTGGTACATTGACAATGTCACCCTCGTTCGGCATCTCCTTCCATTTATCCAGTCTGGCCCTGCCAGATACGGTATGTAGGTAGTATTCCACATTACGCGTGTCGAATCGTATCCGACGGCGTGTTTTGGTAGATGTCGTCGTGACCTTAGTGTTGGCCATGAGGGTCTTGTCACGAATGACGCAACTGCGGTCGGAACGGCGTGAACGTCGATAGTTGGCAGGAGAACGTGCTCTGGCGCGGGGGGAGCCACGGGACGAACCATGGCTCGGGGAACGTCTGCCACGTCCTTGGTCACTACCATATGATCTATCACGGCCGCGTGGGCTGCCGCGTCCGCCGCAACGGTTGTCTCGTCCTCGGGAGGTAGATCTCGAAGATCTGTCGTATCAACTTCTCGATTGACTGCGAGTGTCTGGGGACCTCCTGGATGTTGAACGAGATCGGCCGTATTGGCGTCGGTTGTCACGTCCATGGCGTGAGTCGCTTGCGTAGCGGAACCCCCCCCCCGTTGTGAAGAACGCTGGCTTCCTAATCCGCGGGATGGTGATCGGCCACGGCTATCCTGACTGGAGGTCCGTGGTCGACTCGGGCTTCGCTCGGGAGTCTTCGCACCAGGTGTAAGATGAGCGTATTTGCATGTGTCGCCTCTGGGGCACTTAGTATGTGCGAAATCTTTACACTGTGCGACGTGTGGAAAGTTGCACTTGTCGCCTCTGGTGCATGTATTGCGCTTGGCGAACTCGAAGCAAAATGGTTTCGATGCTGGCTTCTTGTGATTCGCAAGAGTTGACACGCTGCGGCGGGAGTTGCCACCAGCTGTCGATGCTCTGGAAGATTTGTTGTTCCTCCAATCCCTGGAATATGCATGCAAAGCCTTGCACCGTTCACCATTGCGACAATTGCCTTTCTTCCAGGCAGCGCACACGTTGACTTGAGAACGCGTCTCATGTTCGCACCGTAACTTATTTTGATTCTTCTCCAATTGTTTGAGCCCCAGTACGTCCAGGACGCGCTGTCGGAGCCAATCATAGGCACGATTTGGGCCGGTGATCTTCATGCGCTGGTACTCGTACATGTCTTGTTTCATCCAGGCATGTCTCCGAATCTGTGTACGAAACAGAGATTCCAAGATCTTTGGATCGGGTGCTCTCGGCACTCCAAGAGTAAAGCGTCCCAGTCAGTACTAAAACGTTGCAAATCGTCATCTCTCATCCTCAGTTCTCTAAGGCGCTCGAAGTCGTGCAGGTCGTCATCAACCTCTGTCACTTTGTAGGACTGTTGGATGTGCCAGTAAATCTGGCGGCCTTTGAACATGCGTCCTGCTTTGTGCTCTCTGGTTTCGAGGAGCCTGATTTGGTAGCGCAAGTCTGAGGAAAAGACGTTGCTCAGAGCGGTAGCGAGTTTGCAATCGATGCTCTCAAAGTCTCCACTGTCTTGTAAGTCCTCGAATGTACACTCGGGCTGTTCAGCCACGCGTAGGAAGGCATATGCTTTGGATGGTCGCCCTGAGGCGGTCCCAAAGTTCTTCCGTACCTTTTGCTGCCACTCAAGCAGCTGCGTGATCTTAGGCAAGACAGGGACTCGGACGGTGTCTGACTCCTTGATAGGAGCTGTAGTATGGACCGAAACCGCAGACAGTGGTTGTGAGGGTATCGGTACACCGTCAGTAGTCGGTTTCGTGCGCACAGGAGACACATGGCGTGTCTGCGCAGAAGCTGCCGCGGAGGCTGCTCCTGGTGACGTACGTCGTTGTTGTCCTGCAGAAGCTTGTGGTGCTTCGGCGGACGCTGCCGTCGGCCTGTGCAGGTCGGGTGCAGGTCGAAGGTGGAGATTGGTGTCGTTGGCGTGGTCGATCAGCTGATTCGTCCAGCTCGTCACGTCCTCGTGTATTTGGGCCACCTTTTGGCGTGTGTACTCATCAGTAGCCCGAGAACGTTGTGAGCACCGATCAAGTCGTTGCTCGTATGATCGGAGACGGGCGCTTTGTGCCTCCAGCTCGCTTTCCAGAAGTGCGAGGCGCCCCTCAACACGTACCTTCTCAGTATCTCTCTCACGAATAACCTGGGAGAGCTCCAACTGCGCGTGGTCCGCCGCCTTCTCAACCTCCTGCAACCTGTCAGTGAGGCGGGCGAAATCGTAAACCGTGGGAGGAGAATCCAGCTGGCCAGTCTGGGCTCGTCCGACACGCAACTCTGCCAGGGCGTCCTGTACACCAGGAAAACGCTGCTCGATTTCAGAGATCCGGTTAGCGAGTGGCTGCACGACAGCGTTGGTCGCATCAAGCCTTTGAGTGATGACTCTCTCAGCACGCTGCAACATGTCGATCAGGTTCGACGAGTTAGTGTGTGCTTCGTTGCGAAGCGTCGCCGTAGCGTGGTCTATGTAGGATCGAAGATCATTGATCTGAGACTGAACGTCGCCAAGGTCGGTGGCCTCGGCTGGTGTTGGTCGGTTGTGGAGCTGGTCGTGGATCTCATCATGTAAGATCCTGACTGCTGAAACGCCTGTGTCGCGTACGAGCACAAGCTGTTGCTCCATCTGCGCGAGGTAGTTGCACAGGTTCTCGACCATCGCCGCTCGTTCACCTGAGCGTGACACCTCACGATCAACCTGGTACTGCAGTTCACCTATGATGCGTCGATCTTCGGCGATCCTGGAATCAATGATCCCTAAGGCGCCGTCCAGATCGTGACGTATAACTGCAGCATCGGCGACGTTCGTCTGAACGCCCTGCAGTAGTCCACGAGTTTTGCCTGGACACGAAGGTTTCAACCTGGTCTCTGAGCTCAGCTATTTCACCTGCGGCGGACGTTTCCGCCAGCTGGTCGTCTGAGATGGAGAGGTGGGGAGCGTCAGCTTCCCTGTGCCCCCTGTCACGGGGAGCGCATGGCCTCTGAGAGGCAGTACGCGGGCTCGACCTACTTTCGCCATACGGGCCTGGGGCCCCACGACGGTTGCGCGCGGACGAGATGCGACTCGGACCATGTGCGTGGTGTCTCATCTGATGATACCTTGGGGTACTGCGTCTGCGGCTGTGCCGCCACTGGTCTACTGAGTTCCTCGAAGGTGCCCACGTGCTCCGCAACAGGAAAGGTCGCAGGGCTGGGGGTACCAGCACCTGAGGTCCATCGGCGGTTAGCGCGAAAGCGCCCTGGAGTATCAGGACCAGTGAGGCTTTCGCCTGACGCAGTTGGGATTGCTCCCGACTGAGGAGGAGATGGAGGATCGAAGGTAGGCGTGTGAAACTCCTTCCTTCCTGTTCCTACTCCTTTTCCTGTCCCCCCGCGGGCGGCGCTGCGGTGAAGTTCAGCAGCTAGCCGCGCCTCGGGTCCGTCGGAGCTGGGGGGGGTACCTGGGACACCAACACAGTCCGCACTAAGGCTCTCCAACTCATCACCGAGCCGTCGCGCCGTCGGAGAGCTCGGACGCGAGGCCCCGATGGACCCCTTGCAGCGCATGTGCACGATCAAAGGACTGATCGATCTGTCCCAATACCTGAGCCCAAACGGCCAGGCGCAGGAGAGGTGAGGATAAGGAGTATATATGAGGGTATTACACGGGTTCTATTCACAACCTGGGGCTCTCCAGGTGGCCGCTGTGGTCGTTAGCTTTGGGGTAACACGTTGGGGGGACCACCAGAAAAACACGGACCTGATTATGATACGAGAAAACCGAGGAAAACAGACGACCTTAGTGGAGTAGAGCGTGGTGGAGTCTGCCGGCCCCCCTGGGACCCAGCAGGCTGCGAGGACTAGGCTGTCCTGCTCCCTGCAAGAGCTCAAGTTCCCGAAGTATGGATTGGTTACAGATGTTGTAATGGTTGAAATCCGCGCGAGGGGAGGAGCCCGAGAAGGCGATGTCAATCACGATAGACTGGGGTTCTCAAAATTTCTTGAGGGCCCTGGGACACAGAAATACCGCATATTCGCACTCCCGAAACCAATCCCCCGTGAGTACTGAAGACTCGCTCTCCCAAAACCAAGATCCACTATCCATGATGGCGTGCATTACCAGCCTGGAACATATCCCTATCCCTGAGCTGGGCATCGCCTCATCACAATGCCAATCTTAGGGATCCCCTTAGTTTTTCAGGGCGCATCCCTAAGATTGTCCTCGCCTTTTGGCGTGTCAATCTTAGGGATAGGGATACGTTCGAGGCTGGTGAGCGCACGTGCTCTCGAAACAGCAACCCCATGCAGACCGCAGCTGCTGCGCGCCCCCGAGGCCGGTCCCTCGCAGGTGACGCCAGGCCTGCACCCCCGATGCCACGATCTCTGTCTCGGAGGCCACCAGGATCCGGAGGCAGCGGCAGGGCAACGGTGGGACGCAGCGCGGCGAACCAGTTTGCGGACGAAGGGGCGAAAGGCAGAGGAGGAGGAGGAGGAGGAGGAGGAGGAGGGGACGGAGGACGAAAAGACGAGAGGGACGAAGGCACGAGAGCGAAGGGGCGAAAGGCAGAGAACGGGGGAGAAGCAGCGCGCGGCGGGAGGGCACTCACCGCGTGAGGTTCTTCGGGAGGCGCTGGAGGGCGGGTCGTGCTCGTGGGGTGGCCGAGAAGGACAGACCCAGGCACGGATGGAGCACACAGTGCAGCAAGGTCCAGGTGACGAGTCCGAAAGAGTGAAGCCACAACTCCAGGATGCCAAACAACGCTGACGAGCAGCCAGACGAGGGCGCCCCAGGGACTGCACAGGCGCCCAGGGAAACGATAACGTGCCTCACTTGCCAAGGGCAGGCCAACAGGTGGCGTCGCGCAGAGCGCGGAGAAGGGGGGAAGTTAAAACACCGTACCGCCCCAGGAGGCGCCCAGGAGGCCCCAAGAGACCCCCAAGATGTCCCCAAGAGACCCCCAAAGGACCCCCAAAAGGCCCCAAAGGCCCCCAGAGGCACCCAAGACGCCCCAAGAGGCCCCTGGGACTGCCCAGGGACCCCGAGACGCCCCAAGGGGACTCCAAGAAGCTCTCGAAAGACATCCGAAGATACACCAAGAGACATGCAAGAGGACTCTGGCGTTTCTGCCCACCCACCTCCTCCTCCTCCTCCTCCTCCTCCTCCTCCTCCTCCTCCTCCTCCTCTTCCTGCTCGTCCTCCTCCTCCTCCTCCTGCTCGTTCTCCTCCTCCTCCTAATCCGCCCATTCCTCCTCCTTCCTCCTCCCTCCTCTCCCTCCCCCTCTTCCTCCTCCTCCTCCTCCTCCTCCTCCTCCGATTCCTCCTCCATCTCTCCCTCTTGGGGTATGACGTCTTCCCGAGTCCTGTATTCCACTGCATACTCCTCCACATGCCTGATCGGGGCGACTTGACCGGGCATCGTTTCTGGATGGGCTGAGGGGGTTACGCGAAGCGTCCGGAATAATCATTACAGACGCACGCGACCAGCCAGCCAGCACACAGCCCAAATCAACTGCCAACCATCAAATTAGACCATAAGCCAAATCTGACGGGTTGCCTGCAAGCCGACCAAAAAGAAAATTAACCGACCTACCGATCAAGCGTGTTTGAAGGGGAACCACGGCGTTTGTGGAGCAGAGAAGAGCGGTGGTAGAGTCTAATGGGTCGTCATATAAGATGCGGTGGTGTATGACCTGGGCGAGGTAAGATGTGTACCGTGTTTCCCAGGGTGGTAGAAAGGTAGGTAGATGTGTCAGCGCAGTGCCGCGCGAACTCCGGTGTTAAAGTCGGTCTGATGGGCTTACTGTATTATATGGATTGTTCGTGCAAACGGGACTTCGCAGCGCGGCATGCCTCTTAAGATCACTGGTTACTCTCTTTTCTAGCAACATATTTCCAGTATATAAGTGCGGCCCTTACGTATGTGCAGTAACATCTTGGCAGGCAGGAATTGCTGCACAATTCGATGAAATGAGCGGAGTAGTCTCGCCCGTTGCAAGAACAACTTCTGCGGCAAGAAAGGCTGGTTGGAAAAAGCTCTCTTGGGGTTGCAAAGCTGCCGCTCTGGCTATGAAAAGACCCGCACGCCTCTGCCCCCCCCCCCGGCCGCCCGCCCCCCTCGCATTCAACTTTAAACCTGGAACAAAGGGAAGCCCCCGTCTTGGTTCCCCAACCACGCCACTCATCGTGTCCTTAGCCTTGGCCAGAAGGAACTGGCCCATGACAATCCCGAGCGCCCCATTGCCGCCACTGATCCCGATCACGCCGTCGTCTGGAACCTGAAAGTCAGGAAGGTTCTCGTACGGCTTCGACGGTACCTGCCTCAGCACGTAGCGGCCGCGATTCAATATGCGGACCGTGTTGTGGCCAAAGGACGAGTGGCGGAAAATCTCAGATGCCAGATACTTGATGTTCTCTGTCCTGAGGGCCCACTCTGCGTCGATGTACTGGATTGGCACGGGCATCTCCAAGCGTGCGCAGTTGCACATGCCGAACAGAGTGCAGTGCGTGATGAGGCCGAGGCCCATCTCCTCGTGGATCTCAGTCTCCTCGGCGAAACAGTCCGACGTGAGCACGACCAAGCGCTTGCACCTGGACGCGTCGTCCGCAAGACACTTGAAGATGGTAAGAAGAACCTTGATGACGGCAATCTGCTGACGGTGGATCTCATCTATATCGTTCTTCTCGGGCGGGTCGACCCCAAGAGCGAAGATGATGACGTCCCACGGGTGCATCTTGACCAAATTCCTGAACGGACCCCAAAACCCACGCCTTTTTATGTAAACGAACTTACGGCAAATTCGTATCGTGACGACCCTGGCGTTGGTTTCTGACACCGTGTGCATCGTTCAACCTTAAACGATCGGCGGCTTTCCGATCGCCCGATCGTTCCGTGTAGGCCGATTATGGACCCCTGGCGGCGTTCGACCTTGAACACCCCTGGCGGGGTCGCCGCTGGTCGACACGACGCGAACCTACCGTACCGCAAAAGAGGGGGTAAAAAAATGGACAGAGGGCGGGGTACGGTCAGGGAAAGAGGAGGGGAGGAAGAAGTAAAGGTAAAGATAGAAAGAGGGCGGTGGTGTTAAAAGAAAATGGTTATCCTCATCATCATCATCATCATCATCATCATCATCATCATCATCATCATCATCATTATCATCATCATGACTCAGAGTCCTGCCCATCATCATCATCATCATCATCATCATCATCATCATCATCATCGGCATCATCATCATCATCATCATCATCATCATCATCATCGTCATCGTCATCGTCATCGTCATCATCATCATCATCATCACCACCATCATCATCCTCATCATCATCATCAGCAGCATCAGCATCATAATCAGAATCATCATCATCATCATCATCATCATCCTCACCGCCGCCACCACTACGACCACCACCACCACCACCACCACCACCATCATCATCATCATCATCATCATCATCATCATCATACTCATCATCGTCATCAGCAGAAGCAGCGGCAGCAGCATCATCCATAGGCAGCATCACCATCACCACCGACACCATCAGCATCATCAGCATCATCATCATCATCATCACCATCGTCATCATAATCATCGTCGTCATCAGCAGAATGATCACCATCATCAGCATCAGCATCAGCATCATCAGTATCATCATCCTCGAGTGTATCATCATCATCCTCATCATCATCAGCATCCTCAGCATGATCATCACCACCGTCAGCATCACCGTCCTCATCTTTTGAACACCATCTTCATCATCATCATCATCATCATCATCATCGTCGTCATCAGTGCCAGCACCATCATCATCATCATCATCATCATCATCATCATCATCATCATCCTCACCAGCACCATCAGCATCATCAGCATTGCCATTGTCATTAACAACAACAGGAACGTCGTCTTCATCATCTACCATACATCATCATAGTAATCATCATCATAATCAGCATCGTCATCATCAGCACCGCCACCACTACTACCATCATCATCAGCATAAACACCGGCACCATCTCCAATTATCATCAGCGTCACCACCACCACAACCACCATCTTCACCCCCGTCATCAACATCATACGCATCATCACAATCATCAGTATCGTCGCCAGCATAATCATCATCATCGCCAGCATCAACATGATCACCCGTCACTTAAATCATCAGCATCCTCATGCGTATCATTATCATCATCATAACCATCACCATCAACATCATCACCATCTCCGTTATCAGTATACTCATCATCACAATCATAGTCGTCATCATCATCATTCAAATCATCATCAAATCATCAGCACCAGCATCATCAGCATCATCATCATCATCATCCCCTCCCCAGCGCCAACAGTACACGCCGAGACGGGGCGGAGCGGCATTGTGTGCGCTGCGGCTTTATCTCGACCAGAAAGCAACTGACCCAAGCAATAAACTCTCCTTGCGCTGGCCACTTGGCCAGTTGGCCTCGCGATGTGGTATTGCCGGTCCCTGGGCACGCGTCCGTCAGTGGAGAGGCGCTCTCGACCCCACCCATAAGCTCGCACTCCTGGATCGGCCTTATTTGTAGATGTGCGTCCGTTGCGGCACACCGGCCTCACTTAGCCAAGGCCTGCTTCCCGACGGCCAAGAATGAAGGGGCCCCAGGACACACAAATAAATACACACAAATCAAATGTTCCCTCATACTTTCCCATATTGTTTGAGCTTTTGTCTTCCCCCCACTTCCCATATTTCCCCAGATTTTCCTGGGAGTGGACGATTAATTGTGTCTGTGTGTTTTCTCCCATCCTGAAAGAAGGGCAAGGAAGACCCTGCCCGTACTGCTCAGGGTAAGTTGCCTGGCCACGCGGGGCCCTCACGCACCGGGCGATCTGCCTCAAGTATCGGGAGAGCGACGTGCGGACGGTCGGGGGCGAAGCCCCCTTTGGGCCATGAAGGCCCAGCGCCCTCGCAGGCGCTCGCGGCTTCCCCTCCCCTACCCACGGCTGAGGGCGCCATGGTCTCGGCACTTGGTTGCCTTCTTCTGCCTCCCCCTCTCCTCTGCACGCTCCTCCTCGTCCTCCTCCTCCTGATTTCCAGATTTCCAACATGGGCGGCCGAGTGCGGAGGCACTCGGACGCCACCAGTTTAAGTTCAGCGCCCGCGCCGCCTCCTCCCCCTCCCCCCCTCACCCCCATTCTCCTCCTCCCCCCCACTCCTCACCTTCCTCCTCCGCACTCCTTCCCCAGGCTTTCCCACCCGCCTCCTCCTCCCCATCCCCCCTCCTCGTCCAGAGAGTGCTGAGGAGGAGGAGGACGACGAAGACGACGACGACGACGACGAAGGAGGCAGGAGGGCAGAGACGTGAGCCGCGCTTATCCACCCGGCAACCTGACATCCTTCTCGGACTGCGCGGACGCGGCCTTTGTCTGCACGTTGGTGAGGCCCAGGCGGCCCGGGGGCGCCTGCTCGAGAATCTCCTCGGGGGCACGGGACAAGGGAGGGGGGACGGAGCGAGAGACAGACAGCCAGCCAGCCAGACAGAAGCAGCGACGGCGACAGAGACAGAGACCGAGGCAGAGGCAAGAGACAGGGACAGGGACAGGGACAGGGACAGGGCATATGGGCTCGAGCGACCGCACGCCCTTCGCCCCGGCCGCCCGCAAGATGGCCACCCTGTGCGCGGATGGAGGAGGGCTGGCGGCTGCCGCGGACGGGGCTGCTCTCGTGGCGGCCGCCTCCCGAGAGGCCGTGGAGGGCGGTGCGCCGCGGCGCACGGTGGCCGCGGAGGCGCGCGCCGCGGAGTCCAGCAGGCCGCGCTGCGCCGACGCCGAGGCCGACGCCCGCGGGAGCGCTGGAGCTGCGGCGAGGGGCCGAGGAGCAGCCGCCGCCTCTCGGAGGCGAAAACACGGAGCGGCGCCAGCGCCGCCGCCTTCGCCTCGCGGAGATAAAAAATACTTTAAAAAAAGTCCCCAGACTATTTTGGGACTATTGTTTGGGGTACTTTTTATCTTTCGTCGAAAATCCCCCTGTAGGGGGACAGGCCCGACTTGAGCGTCGCGGTGGGAGCGGTGGAGCTGGGTGTGAGGGCGCTCGCGCGGTGGCCCTTTGGTCGGGCGCTGGCGGCGGTGGCCGTTTGCCGAGGCGCCTGCAGGGGAGGCCGGCGATCCCGTCCCTCGCCGTCGCTCGGAGGTCCGTTCCCCCGTGCAGCTTCGACCTCGTGCGCTTTTCCTGCTGTCTCGCAGGATGAGCTCAGATGCTCCTCGATGGTCTCGGCGGTGGACAAACCTCCCTTTAGTAAACCTCCCCTCAGTGAAAGCGGCCTGGGACCGAAACCGACGGACCTGGACCCACGCAAATGACGGCCGCGACGCCCTCTCGCGAAACGAAAACGGCCAATTCCCTAATCGACGTGTCAGGGTAGGAGGTCTGTCCACCCCCGATGGTCCTCGCAGAAGAGGAGGTGCACACGCCCGAACGATGCCCAGTGGACGCCAGCTCCTCAGACGACGGGTGGGCGGGCGGTCTCACTCCCCGCACGCGGAGGGGGGGGGGCGGAGGCGGCGGCACGCCGAGGCGGCCCTGCGGGAGGCGCGGGCCTCGGTCCTGCGGAGGGCTGCGCCAGCCCCGCTGCGGCGCTGGCCCGGGAAGCTGAGGCGAGCGGACGCGCAGATCACCCAGGCCTCCCTTTGGCAAAACGTGGTTTAGTGAAAACGACCTCGGTCCCGAGCCTGGCGGGCGCAAGCCTGGAAAATTGACGGCCGCGGCGCCCTCTCGAGAACCGAGAACGGACAGTTCACTAATCGACGTGTCAGGGTAGGAGGTCTGTCCACCCCCGAACCATTGCGGCCCTTCCTGGGGTGGGCGGGAAAGCTGGCAGAGCTGACCCGCCACACCAGCGCAGAGCTGCTCCGAGCACACAACGGCTGATTGGCCGCGCCTGAGGCATAGATGCGGACCCATGCCTAGGAGGATCCGCCGCAGCCACCACCTCAGGGGTGGCGCCGGCGGCGGCGGCGCGCGGTGCGGCACCTCCTGTGGCGCCTGCGGCTGGCGGAGCCGTGGCAGCTTCGCCGGCCAGCCTCGCGCGGGCCTGCGCGCTCGCGCGGGCGAGCGCTCCGCGGGGAAGCCCTCGGGAGCGCTCGCGGCGTCGAGCCGCAGCACCACAGGGGAGCTCCGGCGCCATGCCTGGCCAGCAGCGGGGCAGCGAGCGCGCCCGCGGGGGGAGCGGGCCGCGCGTCGCCGCCGCCTTGCCGCGCGGGTGGGGCAGCTGGAGGGTTCGGGGATCTACTGGGCAGTTTTTGATACATGGGATTTGAAACAATAAAAAACAAATATGTATATATATGTATATATGTATATATATATACATTATATCTATAAATCTATATATATATATATGAACTCCTCGTTGTTTTTAGTACTAAATCCCTGCATCTTCAACCCATGGTCCGCACGCGGGGCACGTATCCCAAAAACGGCACCGTACCGCCGCGGGCCGGTCCAGACCCGGGGCAGCCGGGCCGTGCAGGGTGCCGCAAGGCCCTGCAGGGTGCCGCAGGATCCTGCACCCCAGCCCGGGGTCGGTGTGCCCCTGCGGCCGCCCGGCGGTGGCCTCGGCGTGCGCCTTTTCGGGGTGCGCGTTCTCGGCGGTGCGCGAGACGGCCGGAGACGGAGACGGAGACGGAGACGGAGACGGAGACGGAGACAGAGACAGAGGCGGAGACAAAGACAGAGGCGGAGAGACAAGGGATAAGAGACAGGGAGACGGAGTGACAGAGAGACAAACCGACAGACAGACAGAGACAGAGAGACAGAGAGAGAGAGAGACGGAGAGACAGAGAGACAGAGAAAGAGAGAGAGAGAGAACAAAAAAAAGAGAGAGATATAGAGATAGAAAGAGAGAGAGAGAGAGAGACAGAGACGGAGACAGAGACATAGACATAGACAGAGAACGAGAGAGAGAGAGAGAGATCACGCGCACAATACGGTCAGTGCCTGTCCACGCGACCGGGGGCGTCAGATGGAGACAGGGGAGGCGCGAGGAGGAAGAAAAAGGGAGGAATGAAGGGGGCAAGGAGGGGGGGGGAGGGGGAAGAGATCATTCCCCACCCCCTCTGCCCAGCTCCTTGCAGAAGCCGAAGCTGTCTGCGAAGACGAGGACGTCCTCCTTTCCGAGGGCGGGAAGGCCCAGACAAGAATCAGACCAGGGCCTCACGACCGGACCTCACGAATCACTGAAGAGGCGAGGAGGAGGCGCGAGCTGAAGAGGTAGAATGGAAGGCGGAGGGCGCGTTGCCTCCTCTCCCCTGTGGGTGAGACATCGTGCTCCGTGCTCGTGCCGTGTCGAGCGTGCGAAGCCTGCGCAGCCGGCCCCCGCAGCCGCCGAGGGCTCCGGCGGAGAGGGGCCTCACTTCCGGCTGCCCCCGCCGCCCCACGCGGGCATGTGGCAAAGCTCTGCTGCACGCAGGAGCAACCCTAGGCAGGAACCTGCAGCGACCGACGGGGGGAGGAGGGGGAGGGGGAGGAGGAGGAGGAGGAGGAGGAGGAGGAGGAGGAGGAGGAGGAGGAGGAGGAGGAGGAGGAGGAGGAGGAGGAGGAGGAGGAGGAGGAGGCGGAGGAGGAGGAGGAGGCCAAGTTTTTTGAACAGAGGCCCAGTTTTTCCCCGTGTGGCTCCCCTGCGCCCCCTGTCGGCCTCCGCGCGACGCCAGGAGACGGCCGGTCCCAGACCAGATGCCAAGACGCCGCAGAGCCATCCAAGGACGGTCCAGGGAGGCCCAAAAGGCTCCAGGGTCCCCCCAGGCTGCCTCAAGAGCCTCCGAGGCGGTCTGAAGGGACGCCCCAAGAGACCTCCCGCCACGCCCTCAGAAGCAGAAATCATTGGAAACTCTGACGGAGGTACATGTTTGCTGTTTCTGAAGCTTTCCTGACGAAGATCGCCTCGGACAAGCGTCCGACAGCCTCAAGAGCTGCTCGACAGCCACCCCCCGACGGCGGCCGAAGACCGCCCCGAAAAGGCCCCAAGGCGGGGCACCAGGACACGCCCGGACGTGCCCAAGACGATGCGGTCGACCCTCTTCGAGAGGGCTCGAGATAAAATCACCGTGCCCCAGGGCTGAACCTAAACGGTGTGCTTCGTTTTCGTTTTGTTTTCGTTTCCCCTCGTTTGGTCTTCAGTCCGCCCCCACCGCAGAACGAAGCCGAAACGAGAACGGCCCACGAAATCGCCCAAACGCCGTCTAGGCTCCCCCCTGCCGTGCCCAGACCCATGCCGAGACCCGCCGTGGACCCCCCGACGGCCCACTGGAGGCTCCAAAAGGAAGGCAGGGGGGGGGAGGAAGGAGGCTCTGCGGACGAGGCGATGCGGTCGACCCTCTTCGAGAGAGAGCTCGATATAAGACCACCGTGCCCAGACCGAAGCCGAGACCCGCCGTGGACCCCCCCAAAGCGGCCCACCAAAGGCTCCCAAAAGGGAAGGCAGCGGGGGAGGGGGAGGAGCGCGAGGCCCTGCGGGCGCGAGGCGGGCGGGCCTCTTCGGACGCGCGCGGAAGCTCGGGAGGGAGGCGCCGAGCTGAAGCGGGCTAGCAAAGGAACGGGAGGAGGAGGAAGGGAAGGAGGAGGAGGAGGACAAGGAGGAGGAGGAGGGTTATCAACTCTCAGCATCACTCAACAGTGGTGGCGTGGTGCGCTGGCGGGGGGACTGGGCTTTTCCGCAGGAAGCTGGACACGAGCGTGGTACACGCGGACGCTGTGCAAAAAACGGGCTGGAGCAGGAGCTGGACCAGCGCAAGCGAGCACGAACAGAGCGCCTTAACAGAGACGGTGCAACTGTGAGAGACGTGGGGCAGCGATAAGCTGAAGCGAAACGAGGCGAGGACGACACACGCACAGCACGGAAGTGTCAGCACGCCGCGCCACGGCACGGCACCCTCAGCTGGCGCGAGGAGCCCGCGCCTGGGCAGGAGAGGAACCGGCCCAGCCACGGACCCGAGGCGGCGCTTCTCCACGAAGACACGAAGGAACGCCGGGAGCGCTCAATCCCACCAGCCCTTTGAGCCTAGGCGGATTAGGGAGCTGGACTTTTGGACCGGACTGTCGGGGAGAGGCTCACCAATTCTCAACATTCCCCCTCCCCCTGAGTCCGGAGGGGGCCCGTCGCGGGTCATTAGAGCGTCCAAGACTGAAGAGATGGTAACACTTATGTCGACGATTGCGCGCTTGACACGAGCGGCCAGAATTGTGGACATGTGCAGGGCCTGTCTGAAACTTCTGACACACGATGGCACCCCGTCGCAGCAACGGTACTCGATGTTGAGGCGTCGCGGTGTCGCATGAGAGGCGCCATGGCGTCGTCGTCGGCACTACCAGCGTCAGAATCACTATCGCCTCAAGATGCGAATGCCGGTGCCAAGGACAGGACTCCAGATCAGATGCATGAAGCAGACTAACTGTGGCTCGATCTGTGCAGCAACGGTTAGGACATGGTCAGGCCCATCCTTCAGCCCCTCCTCCTCCTCCTCCTCCTCCTCCTCCTCCTCCTCCTCCTCCTCCTCCTCCTCCTCCCTCCTCCTCCTCCTCCTCCTCCTCCTCCTCCTCCTCCTCTCACCTCCTCCTCCTCCTCCTCCTCCTCTCCTCCTCCTCCTCCTCCTCCTCCTCCTCCTCATCCTCCTCCTCCTCCTCCTCCTCCCTCTCACCTCCTCTCACCTCCCTCCTCCTCCTCCCTCCTCCTCCTCCTCCTCCTCCTCCTCCTCCTCCTCCTCCTCCTCCTCCTCCTCCTCCTCCTCCTCCTCCTCCTCCTCCTCCTCCTCCTCCTCCTCCTCCTCCTCCTCCTCCTCCTCCTCCTCCTCCTCCTCCTCCTCCTCCTCCTCCTCCTCCTCACCTCCTCCCACCTCCTCTCCCTCGCTATCCTGCTCCCCCCGCGGGAGCCACCCCCTCCTTCTCAGCCGAAGGCTAGTCTACTGGACAGTGCGAATGCGGCTTGCGCCCCGAACCTTGGTCACGGGGCCCCTGTCCACCGGCGGCCACTGGCTTATGCAGCTGTGCGGGTCGGCGTGGTGCTGCAGGTGTAGCCAGACGCTGGGGGGCGGCACCGAGTGCCCCGACACCACACAGGCGGCACGGCATCCCCCCACACGTCCCCCCCAGACGCCCGCCCAATGTGTTCCCCATCCGCCTGTTCCCCCCACTGCTCCTCCCGCGCCTCCCCCACCCTCGCCGATCCCTTTTCCCTTATGGGGAGCTGCTCCGTGCTACAGTCGGGGCGTTGACCTAAGGAACCCTAAATAAGGAACGAGGCCCCTTTTTTCCATAAGTTAAACTTCGACTTCCGATCGAAAACATAAGGATAACCTGAGGCAAGCTGTGAAACACTTAAGGAACGCGGAGCCCCTCCCCAACCAAAAGGGTTCCTTCTTCAGGGCCACGACTGTACATTACCAGATGTGTCAGGAAGGCGCTCCAGGCGTTGCACTTTACGATGCTCACCGTCCACGAGGTTGACGAAAGGAATGCCCCACGGCTGCACGGATCGAGAGCAGACCGTGCTCACATTGGGCTTCCCACGTTTGCGCCACGCACGCTCGTCTCAAAAACCAGCAGCTACACGTTCTCCGTCGGCGGCGAGGCAGAGTTGGCTGCACCAGCGCTAGAGATGAACGGGGGCACCGAGGAGCGAAGATTGGCCAGCGTGCAGGAGCGGGGAGAGAGAGGACAGACGAGGCGGCCGCGGAGGGCGGGGGAAGGAAAGGCCACTCAGACGTGGAAGCAATCTCTCAAGGGGCCCTGGGACACACAAATAAATACACACAAATACAAGGATCCCCCATGTCTTCCCACATCTTCTGGGCTTCTGTCTTCCCCCCCACTTCCCATGTTTTCCATATTCTCCGGGGAATCGCCGATGAATTGTGTCTGTGTGTGTTTTGTGTTTTTCCCCTCCTGATCAGAGGTGGAAGAAATCTCCACCGGCAATAACTACCTACCAGACCACCCCCACCCAACCCGAAGACCCGAATTTCGGGTTGGGGGGGGGGGTACGGCTTCCATATGTGTTTTCTCCATGTTCCCCGACCCCCCCCCCCCCACACTAGAAATGGAGGTCAATTTGAGGCCTTCGGGTTGGGTTGGGGTGGTTTGGTGGGTGGTGAGCAGCTGCACAAATGAAGGGCGACTCGCGTTCTCTCAAAGGACCCACCGCCTCGGCACCGCGCGCGCTCTCGCCCGAAACAGCTCCCCACGATGGCCCGGGCGGAGGGCGGCGCCTCTACAGAGTGGGGCCCTGGCCCTGGCGCCGCACGCACTCGGCGCAAACGTGGCCGCCAGTCTCACGGCCGGAGGGAAGCTACTCATCGAAGTGAGAGTCTCCTCCTCCTCCTCCTCCTCCTCCTCCTCCTCCTCCTCCTCCTCCTCCTCCTCCTCCTCCTCCTCCTCCTCCCCCTCCTGAAGGGTCCCGCCAGAGATTCCCGCAGCATGAACTACCACAATGAGAAGGCAGTGCCGCACTTACGCTGGTAGAGGCCGGCTCCTCTGCAGAATGGGCTCCCGCTCAAGACTGCATCCGAGTGCATGGCCACGGATGGAGGGCGATCCCACTTCAAATTGGAGCCGTCGCTGGATGCTTGTTGAAACTCTGTGTCCCCACCATGTCGCGTTCCTCATAGCCTTAGGTCGGGCGTGTCCTCCTACAGGCGGATTCTGAGAGAAAAAATAAAAATATTCAGAATAATTCATCAAAATGATCACGAAACAAACACTCAGAAAATCGTCCCCCGAGTTTTGTTTTCCATCTTTGAATACGCCTCCTGTACAGGGACACGCCCGACTTAATTGTCACACCTACCGGTGTGATCTCGCACTGCACTATTTCGACCGACCGACCGACCGACCGTGCCTGGGATGCGCGCTGGACTGGGATGCGTGCTGGGATGTGTGCTGAGACGTGTGCTGTCTTCTTTTGCTGGGATGTATGCAGGGCTCTGTGCTGCCTCCGTGTGCTGGGATACGTGCTAGGGTGTGGCCTGGGTGCGTGCCGCCCCCGCGCGCCCTGCCTGCCCCCCCGCACCCCTCCGCCCCGTGGCCCCGTCTGCGTACTCCGACCGACCGACCGACCGTGCCCCCCCCCCCTGCCCGACCATGCCCTCCCGACCCCCTGGCTCCCCCCTGCGCCCCTCCGCCCCGTGGCCCCCGTCTGCTGATTCCGATCGACCGACCGACCGTGCCCCGCCCCATCCGCCTCGTGGCCCCCGCCTGCTCCTTCCGACCGACCGGCCGAGCGTGCTTCCGCCTTCCGCCTCGTGGGCCCCCGCCGACCGTCCGTGCCCCCCTCCCCTCGTCCTCCTCCTCCTCCTCCTCCTCCTCCTCCTCCTCCTCCTCCTCCTCCTTCTCCCTCCTCCCTCCGCCCTCCGCCCCATGGCCCCCCCGCCTGCTTCTGCCGACCGACCGACCATGCCCCCCTGGGTCCGGCCGTGCCCCTGGACCCCCACGAGTCCCCACGCTGGGCCAAGAAGGCCCAAGAGACAGCTCAAGAGTGCCCCAGGACGGCCCAAAAGAGCCCCAGACGCGCCCACACAGACCCCCGAAGAGCCCAAGAGACCCCCAATAGCACCATGGCCCCGAAGAGTCATAGAGACACCACTAGCTCACAGTGACATACCAAGTTCTTCACACCATAGCTCAGCGCGTCGCAGCACTCGCGCGCTTCCCCGAAACTACCAGAGGTTGGCGCCACCTCCATATCCCAGTGTCCCACATCCGTGATTGTATGATCCTTGGCACGCGTGCCTTTTGTTATAGCTCGAAGGATGGACAGCAGCTTCTTCAAAACGGGAAGATTACGCCTAAATCGTGAGCTTGTGGTCTGTGGTTCGCTCATCTTTCAAGGGGCCTGCTTCGCGCAATGAAGATAGAATGCCTATAGGGACTACTGATGAGGAGAGTTGGGACATCTTGTGTTTACTCTGGTCCCAGTCCTCCTCCCCCTCCTCCTCCTCTACCCCCCTCCCCCGTCCCATGTCCCGCTCTGCCTTCCCTCCCGCCTCCTGCCCCTGACCGCCCCCCTCCTCTGGAGGAAGAACCAGAAACTGCATGAACATAAACTTTTGACGACCCGCGCGGACATCTTGGCTCTGCGCTGGAAACCCCCCTGGCGGCGCCTCCGGCGCCGTCCCTGGCGAGCTCCGTGCGGCAGGGAGGGGGGTCCAGCGCAGATCCCAGAAATCTGCGCGGACCGTCCAATTGGCGCCCCGTGGCCTTTCAGAGTTCGGGTTGACCCACAAGGGGGTCCAGCGACTGGGGAGTGGCGCAATAGATTTGGTGTAATAGATTTGCGGGGGAGTGGGCCGTGCAATACGTTTCGGGGCGCAGATGTATCGCTGCATTGTCGCGTGCCACACATTACCTGCAATACAATGCGAGACCGTTCTCCTGCGCAACACTCTTGCAGTGCAGTTGCCCCAAATCTATTGCACCACCCCTTTCAGCTGGAACCCCTCTTGGGTCATCCCGAAGAGTGGGTCGGGAGCGGCCGAGAGGGGGGTGTCCAAGAGGGGGGGGTGCAAATCATGACCGGCGGCATGTGCGCGGCCCAGCGGGGGGGGCCAGGGACGTAATGAAATAATAAGATGCGCCATGAAATCTGGGGAAAGATCATGGCCCACGCCATGACATCCACCCCCCCCTAGTCATCACCCCCCTCTTTTCCGCCCCCGAGTGGGGGCCCCCGGTGCCGCCCCCCGGGGATCGAGTTGCCAGTCGCCGACTCTATCGGCAGGTGCTCGGGGAACCAGTCCACGGGCCAGCACATCTCGGAGCCCACCTCGCGGGCCGCGGCGCAGCACTGCCAAGGGCGCGGACGTTGGGGTCAAGTCGGGCCTGTCCCCCTGCAGGCCGATTTTGGACGAAAACTTAAAAATTCCCCAAAAATGCCCCAATAATACTCAAAAATGGAAAAAGAGAAAAGAAAAAAAAAAAAAAAAAAATCGTCCCCAGGCTATCTTTTGACTATTTTAGAGCATTCCCCCTGTAGAGGGAGGGACTGGTCCGACTAAACGTTGGGGCGCATCCTCCCTTCCGGGGGAGGTCCGGGGTTCAGGGGAGCATGACGAGGGGGGGGGAGGCAGGAGAGGGGGAGGAGCGCCAGGAGGAGGAGAGGGAGGCGAACAAGACCCAGAGATCAGATGAATGTGTGGTTCGATACGGGGTCCCCAGAAGAAGCCTCGGCCTGTCCCCTGGGGCTGGTTGTTCATCCTATGTTGTTTTTTGACGGTCCCAGGGCCGCCCCCAGAGGCCGAACACGGTGACAAATTCAAGCATTGCTTATGTCAGTACGTTAGAAAATCCGGCCGCCCCCGCCCTGCGGGTTGGGCCGTGCGAGACCACTCTGACAAAGTGCCTGGTAGGATTCGCCTGGGCCTGGTAAAAATCTCCCTGAAGTCCCTCCTCTGGGCATCCACTCTGTCGCTGGTCCCTCGAAGACACCCCCGAGGCGAAGCTTTTCAAGAAATCCCCAAGACGACCCCAAAGAGCTCCAAGACGATCTCCAAAGGGGTCCAAGAAGGCTCCACGTCGCCGACAGACCGCCCCAAGACGCACAAGATGGCCTTAAGACGGTTAACGAGGCTCCCAAGACGCCGAAAGAGGGCTTCAAGAGGCTTTCCAAGAAGGCCCCGAGACCAAAAATCGTCCCATTCCTAAAAGAAAACGTATACTTCTACCATGTGTGATTTGGGGGATTCTGAGCGTCCACGGCGAGCCTACAAGCCCCCAAAGATCGCCCCGAGCATGGACCAGAGCCCCAAAGAGGACCCTAACATGGCCCAAAATCACCCAGAGACAGCCCAAGAGGCGTCCAAGACGGTCCCAAGAATGCCCTACAGGGGCCCAAAAGCCAACTCTTCAAAATTATATGTCTAGCTTCTGCCCCCAAAAGAATCTCAGAGACCGCCAGCACGCCGCACAGAAGCCCCCAATAGGCCCCAGGAGGCTCCAAAGAGACCCCATAGGGGCCAAAGAGGGCCCCAAACGGCCCCAAAGAGCCCCAAAGGGGCCTCAGAGACCGCCAGCACGCCCCATAAAGTCCCCAGTAGGCCCCTGGAAGCTCCCTCGAGACTCGACAGGACCCCCGACGCCCTCAAACGACCCCAACGAGGCTTCAAATCTGCTTCCTTCTAAGCCCCCAGACGGCCCCCAAGGACGGGCCCCCCAGATGCTAAATGTGCATCTTTTTTCCTCCGCCTCTTGCTGCTCCTCCTCGTCCTTCTTTCGCCCAACTCCTTCTCGTTCTGCTCGTTCAGGACGGGCGCGGCGGGGGCATTATTTTCCGCGGCGATGCCGCTCAGCGTCAACACTGCGTCATCCAGTCGCAGCGCTAATTGTTTTTTATGGTTCGTTTTAGTCGAAAGATTAGTATTGGCGTTATTAGTTTAGTGTACTGCTTAGTATTCATATTATTCGTCTGTTCGTTCTTCTACTTCTTAGTAATATCATTCGTGATATTATTATTCTTCATATTATTTCTATTAGTATTCGGGGCTGGCTTCGCTTTCCCAGACTCCCTCGACGCAGCCTCCGCCCAGTGTGGGATCTGCTATAATGCCTCCACATGCGTCTTATCAGTCTGCCTTTCTGTTTCGCCTGCCTCTCTATCATCACCCACACCGCGGTTTTCTCGTACTCAAGTAGACTGCGCTTCATTTTCTGGTGCTGTCGTGGAAGGTGTCCTGCCAGACGGAAGATGCGAGTGACGTCCGCCAGTCGATCTTGCCACTCATCCAGTCTGCTGGCCCGCAACGACCACGACCACCCCGGGATGATCTCTAACTCCTCGACCTGCGCCTTCGCTAATGTCTGTTTCCCTCGCTTCTGGTTGTCCACCCAGCGCGCCGCTGACTGGCACTGCTTCGGGACGTGCCCCGCCACCGCGACGACGCGCAGAACCTCTGCCAGACGCTCATGCCACGCCGCGTCGGGGCACATCGTCCAGGCCCAGCCTGGGATCCGCTCCAGCTCCTGCACCCGCGTCGTGGACAACTGGCCCTGCTCACGAGCTGCCCGCTGCTCGGCCGCCCACGCGGCCGCGGACCCCGCACTCCGCGCTCCGCCCGCGCTGCCAGGTGTCGGGGCACGCGCTCTGCCGTCTCCGCAGTGCGTGGGACGCCTCTGCAGCGCTGGAGCCACTCGCCGCCGCCGCGCGTCCGCGCCCAACGCGGCACTTCTCCCGACTCCTGCACACGCGCCCTTGCCCAGGCGCCTTTCGGCTGTGCTCCTCTCTGCCGCCTCGCCCGCGCAGCGGCTGCCGTGTGCTCTGCAGGCTCCCCCGCCGCGGACTCCCGGGGCAAGTCGCCTGCTCGCACGACCAGGGCCGCCAGCTGCTCCACCCCCCGACGCCAGACCTCCTCGCAAGCTTGACAGACCCAGGTCTTGAACCTGTTGTGTCGTTTCATTCGGGGATGGACAGGCCTCCCTTTAGCAAAACGTGGTTTAGTGAAAACGACCTCGGGCCCAAACCTGGCGGGCGCAAGCCTGGGAAATAACGGCCGCGGCGCCCTCTCGAGAACCGAAAACGGACAATTCACTAATCGACGTGTCACTGTTAGGAGGTCGGTCCACCCCCGATTCATATAACGGGTCTTCGCGCACGCTGGCGGCGCCAGCTCCGGATGCTCGTGTGACGAACACGACGGGTGCTTGCACTTCTTGCAAGCCCGCTGCTTCTGTACTCTGTCATCACGTTCCATCACTTCCAGGTGCGGGGCGTCCGATTGCCCCTTAATTATATTTCTTCGTCACCCAACTGTTGTGGACGACCGCGTGCGTAGGCCTCTCTGCGCAGATACCGCACGGCGCATAGTGGCACTCGTAACACACCCAGTGCGTGCCCTCCAGAAACTGTCCATCCATCCTCCTCCTCCTCCTCCTCCTCCTCCTCCTCCTCCTCCTCCTCCTCCTCCTCCTCCTCCTCCTCCTCCTCCTCTTTTTCCTTTTCTCCCTCCATCTCCTCTCCTCCTCATCCTCATCCTCATCCTCCGTTCCCCCTTTCCCTCGTTCTTCCCCACCCCAGGGAGTGCTCAAAATCATACCACAGGAGGCCCCGAACAGTGAATGTCATGATATTCTCGCGGGTGCCGCACCTGCCCCCAAGAGGCCCCCAGGGGTCCCCCCCCCCCCCAAAAAAAAACGATCCCCGAAGGCAGCAGGAGGTCACACAGAATGACGCCGCGAGGCCCCCGAGAGGCCTCCCGGGGGACCCCACGAACCCGCCCCCCGAAGAGGCGTTTGTCCACGACCCAGTTTGGCACCAAAAGTGCCCCGAGAGAAGACCGCAAAGTTTCAGAACGCACCCCTACAGCGACGGGGAGGAGGCAGGGGAGTGGAGCGCAAGGTCGCGGCCCACCCCGGACAATGGGTCGGCGGCAGACGGCGTCCAAGGGCCCCCACAGAGGCTTCAAAACTGCCTCCACGCGACTGCGGACCAGATACGTCAAACTTCCAGGGAGCGGCCGGTGACACACCGCTGGCGTTCTCGATTCAAGCATTGCTTACGTCAATACGTTAGAAATCTTGGGAGGGGAATGAACGGAAGAGGTTTCGCCCATGCCCGTCTGGGCTGTGTGGCCGAGAATGAGGATAATGAAAAACACTGGGGCGTTTGGCAAGCCGCGAACACACACACACACACACAAACACACACACACACACACACACACACACACACACACACACACACGCACACACACACACTTTTTGGCGGTAGCGGCCTCGCGCGCGGCGACGAGGCGGAGACAGTGAAAGTACGAAGCGCGGAACAGCGGCGCAAGTGAAAAGTACAGCGAAAACGAAGCGAAAGTTCTCAAAAATCGCTTTGGACTCCGCTGCACCTACCGCCATACAGGACGTCCTGGCGTGGATGGCAGTGAGGTGAGCGCGAGCCAGAGGGGGCCTGCCCGACATGGCAAGGCATGATAAGAAGGAGGGGCGCCATACAGCACATCCGTGCGTGGATGGCAGGGAGGAGACACGCCGCTCAAGCGCAAAATGCGGGGACACACACACAATGCAACAGGCGAGCTCTCGCCATGAACTGAAGCCTGGAACACCGCGTGAGGCACGGCGTCTGCGTGCAGACCTCCAGACCCAAACGACCAGCACGTATTGGATTGCAGAAGGGAGGAAAGTGAGGATCCGACCCAGATAGGGGGGACGAGGGAGGAGTCAGAGACAAGGCGTTCCCCTCTCCTTCCCTCTCCTTGCTCAGCCAACCACACTCCCCCCCTCCTCCTCCTCCTCCTCCTCCTCCTCCTCCTCCTCCTCCTCCTCCTCCTCCTCCTCCTCCTCCTCCTCCTCCTCCTCCTCCTCCTCCTCCTCCTCCTCCTCCTCCTCCTCCTCCTCCTCCTCCTCCTCCTCCTCCTCCTCCCGCGTCCCTCCTCCCTCCCGCCTCCCTCCCGCCCTCCCGCCCTCCTCCTCCTCCTCCTCCTCCTCCTCCTCCTCCTCCTCCTCCTCCTCCGCTTCATCATCATCATCAGCATCATCATCATCATCATCATCATCATCATCATCATCATCATCATCATCATCATCATCAGCATCATCATTACCAGCATCATCATCATCACCACCACCACCATCATCATCATCATCATCATCATCAGCAGCAGCAGCAGCACATCAGCATCATCATCAGCATCAGCATCATCAGCAGCATCATCATCATCATACTCAACATCATCGTCGTCATCATCACCGTCATCATCAGCATCGTCACCATCGTCGTCAACATCAACATCATCACCATCAGCATCGTCATCAGCATCATCATTAGCAGCAGCAGCACCATCACCATCACCAGCATCACCATCACCATCATCAGAATCATCAGCAGCAGCAGCAACATCAGAATCAGCATCATCATCACCATCATCGTCATCATCAACACCATCACTATCATCGTCAGCAACAGCAGCAGAATCAGCATCAGCATCATCATGATCAGCAGCATCATCATCAGCATCATCAGCAGCAGCAGCATCAGCAGCAGCATCATCATCCTGCTCCTCTTCAGAAGCAGCATCAGCATCAGCATCAGCGTCATCATGATCAGCAGCAGCATCCTCATCATCCTCATCATCAGCATCATCAGCATCACCATTATCATCATTATCGTCGCTAACATGCTCCTCCTCTTCAGCAGCAGCAACAGCATCAGCATCAGCATCAGCATCATCAGCATCACCATCATCATCCTCAACATCAGCAGCAACACCATCATCATCAGCAGCAGCAAAATCATCACTATCACCATCACCATCACCATCATCCATCATCAATCACAATCACCATTAGACCAGTCCCCATCCATCAATCCATCCATACATCCATGGACCCGTCCATCCATCAATCCACCATCCATCATCAATCATCGTCATCATGAGCAGCAGCAGCAGTAGCATCATCGTCATCAGCATCAGCATCACAACCGTTCGCTATCATCCGCATCGTCACCATCATCCTCATAATCGTGCCCATCATAATCATCATCAGCAATATCAGCATTCGCATCCTCATCCTCATCCACATCATAATCATCCTCATCATCATCAGCAGCATCAGCATCAGCATCATCATTAACAGCATTATCATCACCATCATCATCCTCCTCATCAACATTATCATCATCATCGTCGTCGTCGTTGTCATCGTCGTCGCCGTGATTATCCTCCCGCGCGACCGTGGCAGTCGTCTGCGCCTCCATTGCGGCGATCGCCTCCTTGACTTCTGCCGGGTTGGCCTTGCCGAGCATCGCGCTGCCGAGCGCCTCTGCGCAGCGAGCGCCACTAAACAGCGGGAATAACTGGGAAGGGGGTATCCCCACCCCAGACAACAACGAGAGGGGGAAGGACGAGAATGGAAGCAGGTGGAGGAGAAGTGAAGAGTGAGGAAGGGGTGAGGGGTGAGGAGGAGGGAGCACGAGAGGGGGGGGGAAGGAAGGAGAAGGAAGAAGAGGATGAAGGGGGGGAAAGGTGCCCGATGAGGAGCAGTGGACGAGGAGGGAAGGGGAGCAGGAGGGAATGAGGTTGGGGGAGCATCAGCATTATTGATTGTGCTCCCAGCGCAAACAACATGCATTGAGCATGTCTTGGGAACAAGGCCTTTCTGCAGGGAGTGCATCCACAGTTCTGAGAGCACCCCAGAACGCAAACGAAAACTCCTTTCGGTGCCAGGTTCCGTACCTTCACGCCTGCGAGATCGCGGTGCGATCACGCTGTGCGCAACACCGGAAATAGAAACCCCCACGCACCGGAGCGCAGCTTGCCACGGGAAGGCGCACTCCGCCCAGCCAAGGGCGGGCCTCCACGCCACAGCGCGCCCAGGGAGGGCGAGGATTCACGGACCCTCCAGCGGCATCCCCACTCACCTGGCTGATACCGGTCCACCTGCGACTTCTGCCATGGGCCGCGTTTGGGCCTTTCGTCTTCCCTTTACTTATCATCCCTCCTCCGTTCCTCCCGCCGCCTCTTCTTGCGCATCTTCCTCGTCCTTGTCCTCCATCTCCTCTGGACTTCCTGATCCCCCTCCTCGGCGTTATCATCTTTTCCCTTCATTCCGTCTGCACCCTCCCCCTCCTGCGCATCCCTCTCCCCCTCCTCACTCATTCTCTGCATCCACGTGCTGCTCCAACTACTAGTCCTTCCCTCCTCCTCCTCCTCCTCCTCCTCCTCCTCCTCCTCCTCCTCCTCCTCCTTCCCTCTGATAACCTCATCCCGTCTCCTCCTGATCCTCCTGGGACCTCATCTTCCTCCTCCTCTACGAAGTCCATTCCTCCTCCTCTTCCTCCTCCTCCACCTCATCCTCCTCCTCCTCGTCCTCGTCCTCGTTCTCCTCCTCATCATCCTCCTCTTTCTCCTCCCCTCCCACCCCGCTTCCTCATCCTCCTCCTCCTAATCCTCCTCCTTCCCCACCCCCTTCTTTGTAAATCACTCCTCACTGTCGCAACACCAGCTGTCGCTAGTGTGGGCTAGGCGTCTCGCCTGAGACTTCCACGTTGCAGACTGGGGTGCGTTGAACAATTCTAAAATGCATGCAGCGGTCTACCAAGACTGAAGCTGCGCAAGCTCGTCTTGAACATATCGAAACACTACAATGATGAATCACACAGGGCGTTCTCACAATGGGGTTCTCGCCTTGGCGCCGCACACAATCGCCTTAAATCCGTTCCCAAGTTGCATGGATGTAGGGCGGCTCGTTGTCAAAATGGGGGGCTCCCGCTTAAGATATCCTCTAATCCCACCAGCCCCCTGGGCACAAGTGGTTTGACAGATTGCCTATTCCGTCATCCAAACTCCGCCCATTTGGGGGAGGAGTAACGTACGCGGCAACTACAGAAATAGAGGACGGCTCGTTTTCAAGATGCGGTGTCCGCTTCAGCGCCGCGCACATTCGCCTTCAAAGCTTGTAACAGGTGCAAGGATCGAGGACGATGTTGCAAAGTGAGGTTATCATTTGAACGTCCCTAAACCTGGCAACCATATTCTTGAAAACATGCGGCAGATACACGGATGAAGGGCGGTCCTTTTTTCAGGATGTAGTTCTCGCCTGAGACTTCCTCGACATGGACGCCATGAAGTGTAAGCATGCTCGACACTCACACGGAACGGGGACAGGTCTTTCAGGTTGAGCTCTCGCTGGACAACTCCCTGAACTAATACAATTCGCACATGGAACTATTCGCTTGAGAAATAGGAATCAAGACGGGCCTCTCGCCTGAATGGCAGGCTCATAGCGTGCGCGTCGTTCAAGGGGGCGCTCCTCTAGTGATAAGGAATGCTCGGAGGGACTTATAAGAAGGGGACTTGGGACGGGAGGGAGTATAGCGGCATCGGTCATGCATCCTGGATCTACCCTGGTCCTCATCCTCCTCATCCTCCATCCCTCCCCCCGACCAGTCACAATTGGAGGAACTGTTCTCCTCACCCCCCCCCTCCGGGGACCCATCGCACCAAAAATCTCGAGAGGGGTGCCCAAGCCGATAGCGGCGGAGGGCCACAGTTCCCCCAGTTATGGCCGGCCGACCCTCCTCATCTGCCCGACCTCGCTGAACCGCGCGTCCAGGAACATGGCCATCGGGGAAGGAGCGCGCGGTGCGCTGGAATGCTCGGGCCAGACGGAAGGGGGGGATAGCAAAGGGGGGGGGTGAGAATCAGCTCGCGTAGCCGATTTTCCTGGCGCCTCCCGGCGCCGGAGGCGGCCATGCATCGAGGAAGGGGCCCTCGGCGGGGCCGAAACCAGCTGCATGCAGCAGATTTTTTACCCCCCCTCGGCGGTGGACAAACCTCCCTTTAGTAAACCTCCCCTTAGTGAAAACGGCCTGGGACCGAAACCGACGGATCTGGACCCGCAAAAATGACGGCCGCGACGCCCTCTCGCGAACCGAAAACGGCCAATTCCTCGATCGACGCGTCAGGGTAGGGGGTCTATCCACCTCCGACCCCCTTTCCCAATCCCCCCCTGTCGTCCGGCCCGAAAGGCGAGCGGAGAGGCCTCGGCCCGTGCCGGCGCGGGCTGGCCAGGAGGGCTCCGCGCGCGGCGGGCGGGCGGGCACCTCCGAGCGTCTCCACGGCCGGGCCGCGTGCTGGCGACGCGCAGGGGGCAGCCCTGGCTTGAAGGGGCCCTGGGACACACAAATAAATATACACACAAATAAAAGGATTCCCCATATTTTCTCATCTTTTCTGGGTTTTTGTCTTCCCCCCCACTTCCCATATTTTCCCATATTTTCCCGGGGGTCGACGATTAATTGTGTCTGTGTGTTTTTTTCCCTCCCGATGGCCAACCTTTACCTTTTCTGGACGCCCGAAATGGGCACGGAAAGAATGGGTGCAATGCCCAACAGCAAATGTTGTCCCAAAGCAACAGCGGCCGCTGTCGGGCAGGCGGCCTTCTGTCTCAAATGAGCACAGGCCGCGGCGGCGCGGACAGCGAGTCATGTTCAAAATGAACAGGAACTGCTGTTGGGCATTGTACCCATTCCTTCCGTGCCCATTTCGTTCGTGCAGACCTTTGGGGCACAGCTTCTCTATCGTTGCATGCCATGCGGCAGTAGCGGCCTGCGCGCTTGGGTTTGGCACCCCTGCGCCCCCAGAAGGCCGCGCACCAGAGAACACGCCGGCGAACTGCCACTCCTACGTGTGGACGATGTCTGCCCCCTTTCTCCCTCCTTCCCCGTCAGCGATTCTCTCGCCAGTGGTGCATGTGTGCATCTTGATCATAATGTCGTATCAGTGAATCCCCTCAGCCTCACTCCTGCTGCCTCCTCCTTTCCACCCCAAAAGCGACTCACACTCAGACTCACCCTCACACTCACTCACACTCGGATTCACCCATGCTTGAACTCAGTAACGATTTGACTAACTCAAACTTAGCCATACTCAGACTCACTCGTACGCATATTCGTACTCAAACTCACTCATACTCCGCCTAATGTGTACTCCGACTTTTCAGAGACACTCGTACTCAGACTCACCGGTTCACCCATACAAGTCGGTCGGAAGAAGTAGGTAGAACCATGAAGCAGGAAGTCGTTGAAAATGGATTGGATTTCCGCCCGCCCCCTGAACAGGAGGGAAGAGAGGGAAGACCGCTCGACTCTTGAAGTAGGAAGGCGCCTAAAGTAGATTGGGATCTGGGAATCCCTCAGGACTTACTTTCAACGAACGACGGGTAATCAGACACACCCCTGCTCAGATCCGCCCATAAACAGATCCGCTCATACTCCAGCACTTGTGCCGCCCAAGAGGGGGTCACCCAGGGGTGCTTCGCGGGCACGTTCGCGCCCAAACTGTGGGACCGCAACGCCCATTCGCGGGTCTGGACGCATCTCTCTTCAGAGGCCTGTGAACACCGCCATGAAGCAGGGATGGTATTTCGGCCACCCGACGGGGAGCCAACCCCACCTATCCCTTACTGTTCCCCCTCTTCTTCCCCTCCTCCCCGAGCCTCCCCGCCTGAGCCCCCATCCTCCTAGCTCGCGTTTGCCTCGATGGCCCGTCCCCCGCCCCCCCCTCCCGCCCCCCCCCCCCTCTCCTCCTCCCCCCTCCTCCCCCTCTCCTCCTCCCCCCCTCCTCCTCCCCGCCTCCTCCCCCCTCCGCCCCGCCTTCCCCATCCTCCCCCCCCATCCTCCCCCTCCCCGTCCGTTTCATGTCCTTCCTCCTCTCCCCGGTCCTGCCCCCCCGAAGCTCGGCCCCGCCCCCGGGCGGCCCGGCCCCCGAACGCTCGAAGGTGCTGCCCCGCCCGCCCCCCCCTCTGCCCGGTGCCGCCGCTGCTGACCCACAAGCTCGAGGCTGCCGGTCGCGGGTCGCGGGAGGAAATAGGGGGGCAGAGAGGAGGGGGGGAGGGGAGGGCGGGAGGCAGTGGGAGGGGGGGGCGGGAAGGAGGGAAGGGGGGAGGACAAGGGAGGGCAGGAGCAGGAGAGAGGAGAGAGGAGACAGGACAGGACAGGAGAGGAATGGAGAGGAGACGACGGGAGATAAGAGTAAAGAGAGAGAGAGAGAGAGAAAGAGAAAGAGGGAGAGAGAGAAAGAAAAAAAAATAAAAACAAAAACGAAACAGAAAAAAACACCAAAAAACGCAGCAAGTTCGGCGGGTCCAAATCCGTCTGGCGCGAAGGCGGCAAGCGCCTTCCGCGCCAACCTCTTGAAGCGGGAAGTGCCGCCTGTCCGCCTGTGCGATCACGGAATGGGGCATCCGCTCCCATGGCGCAGTCCGTGTGGGGGCCGACTGGAAAGGGAAGCGGCCTGCGGCGATCCGAGAATAGCTCCCGAAAAGTTGCTGGCACCTCACGAAGCGCAGTCCGCCATGGTGAGGAAAGCACTGATACGCTATCGTTGAGCATCGAAGCGTGCCTGGTGGCTCGCCTTTGGAGAGGCCCCGAGGCGAGCGGACGATCGGGTCTCATGACGGGCGATCCAGGCGGCCTGTGCTTTTGGGATATATCAAAACGGGGCCCAGACTGCATCTGCGCGCTACGCAGCTCATGACCAAGTCTGGTAGCACACTGATGCGTCGTCGCGGTGCTGGCAGCGCGGGCAATCCTGCGGTCGGGATCGGCAGGTTGACGGCTGGCCGCGAGGCGTTGCGAGGCGCCCCTCCGCTCGCTGGCCCCCACTGGAGTCAGTCGGGCGCCTTCCACTCTGGTAGGCAATGCTGGCTGGAGCCGTGAGGCCGTGATGCCTTCACTCTGGCTTCATCGCCTACAAGTGGGTTGACTACGCTGGCCGCACTGACCGCGCGGCGAGTGGCTAGGCTGCCTTGCCATGAGCCGGAAACGATTTGGGGCTATCTTATCCTCGCCCGGCGGAGGGTGGGCAGGCCGCTTTGCCGCTGGCCTCACGCGGTCGGCCTGTCGGGGCGCGTTGCGCTGAAGGTCTGGGCGCGCGGCAGCACGGCCCAGCCCGCGGGGTCGCGGCGACGGCGCTGGTCCTCCCAGGGACCCAGTCCGCGACGCGTCACCATGCCCACGCGGGGCCCCACTCCAGTCGAAGGTGCTGGGGGCGCGAGGCCGCGCGCCATCTGGGCGGCGGGGGGGGGCCAGAGGCGGGCAGCCAGGGGTGATCTACGTTCCGCATGGCGCAACTCCCGCTTGCATCCTAGGGCACATTAGGCCAGACGCCCAAGGCGGGTTCCTGGCGGCAGACCGCAACCAGGGGCGCCCCACGCCGCCCCGTCGCAATCTCGCAGCGGCTGTGGCGGCGCACAACATTCCGCCCAGGTGCCCTGCTCAGCACGCCGAACCGCCCCGCGCGCGCCCCACTAGTGGACGCGCGACCGTCGGTCACGCGGGCGCTGCCGAAGGCGGCGATGCAGGTCGCACCGCCGGTCGCGAAGAGATGCAAACTGCTGCTGCCCACGCGCGCAAACCCTGGCGGGCTGGCCGCGGACCCGGGGTCGCACTGCTCGCCACGCTCGAAACGGCGAAGGCTTCGGCGCTGACAACCGTCGCACCTTTTCGTCGCTGCGGCGCCCCACCCCCTGACGCCGCTCAGCGTCGGGGCGCCGGCGGCCGACGCGCAGCTTAGAAACGCTGCGGCACTGGGCCCCGGCGCACTGCCCAACGCAGCGGCGCTCGACTCCGTCGCGCTGCACAGCGTCTCATCACCAGTCGCAGACGCGCTGCTGACAAGCACGATGCCCGATGCACAGCTCATCTCGCTCGCATGTGCATGGCCATTGAGGCGGGGCCCCGCCGCGTTGCTCGACGTCGCAATGGCGCCGCCGCGGCCCGCTAGGCGCCGCTCGCAGGGGCGCTGCATGTTGCACATGTCGCGCCACATTCATATCTGCGGGACTATTGATGCTGAGTCCCGCCTTGATGCGCCGCGGCGCGACGCTCGGTGCCACCGCGGCCCTCAGCGTCGAAGCGCCGGCCCCTGCCGCGCTGCACGGAAGCGCGGCGCTCGCTGCACTGCTCGCCCTCGTAGGTGCGAGGTTGCAAGTACCGGGTCGCGTCGCAGCACTCAGCTTCGCGGCGCCCAGCGCCGTCGCGCTGCTCGGCGCCCAGGCGGCGAATACAGGCGCGCCGCTGTAAGCCGCGGCATTCGAAGCAGCGGTCGTCTAACACGCAGGTGCACGACTGCCGATGCGCCATGCGGCCGCGCGCGTCGCGATGGTCTTCGCCTCCGTCGCGCCGCCCTGCGACCCGGAGCCGGCCCCAGACGTTCTGCCCCCAGACACGGCGCTCGCCCCACTGCTCGTAGACGCGGGGGCGCCTGTGCTAGGCCCAGTCGAGCTGCTCGAGACGCGGCGCCCAGCTCCGTCGCAACGCACGGTGCCGTTGCACTGCTCGCCCCACTCGCAGGTGTGGGGCTGCTGCTGCTGGGCCCGGTCATGGCGGGCAACGTCGGGATGCCTGCTCTCCGCGCTGCTCCGCGCCGAGTTTATGGCCCCTGGCGCGCCGCTGGACACGGCGGTCGCCGCGCTGGTCGCGTCGCTCGTCGGCGCGAGGCCGCTGGCGAAGGACCCCGCACAGCGCGGCGTCGCGTTTCTCGGCGCCGCGGCGGGCGCGGCATCCACTGCACCGCTCGCCCCGCGCGGCGCGAGCGGCGCGGGGCTGCCGACGCCGGGGCCCGCCGCGCCGCGCGCAGCGGCGGCACCCGACTCCGCTGCGCTGCACAGTGCGAGGCTGCAGGCGCCCATGCACGAGAGCTCTGGCGAGCTGGCCATGGACCTCGCGGCGCTGTTCGCCGGCGCTGGCGCCCGCCGCATCGCGCGAGGCCGCGGCGCGCCACGCTCTGCACAGCTCAGCGTCGAGGCGCCAGCAGCAGGCGCGCTGGTGACAGACGCCCTGCGGGGCGCGGTGGCGCCGGATACCGCCGCGCCGCCCATCGTCGTACCACACGGCGCCGTCGCGCTGCTCCGCGCCCAGGCGCCAGTCGCGCTGCTCGCGCGGGACTGATGTAGCTACGCCCCGTCGCGCAGCTCGACGTCACAACGCTCGCCATGGCCTCGCGGGACGGCGTCGCGATTGTCCCAGGCGCGCTGCTCCCAGCAGCGATGCTCGCGGCGCTGCTCGTTTCACTCGCGCATGCGAGGTCGCCGGCGCTGGGCATCGCCTCGACGCGCAACGTCGCGGCGCTTGCCCCCGTCGCACCGCCCAACGTCGAGGCGCTTGCCCCTGTCGCGCTGCTCGAGGACGCAGCGCCGCTCGCACTGCTTGCCCCCCATGCGGCGAGGCTGTTGGCGGGCTCCGGACCCCATGGCACTGCCCATCGGCGCGGTGCTCGACTGCGTCGCGTTCCCAGCGTCGAGACGCTGGCCATAGCCGCGCTCTGGGGCCCGGGCCCATCGTGCTGTCCGACGCAGCGGCGCTCAATTTCATCGCGCCGCACGGTGTCGCCGTGGCCCTGGCCGCGCCGTTCGGAGGCGCGGCGCTCGCTGCACCGCGCGCCACCCTCGCGGGCGCACGGCTGCCGGCGCTGAACCCCGTCCTGGCGCGCGACGCTGTGGTGCTTGATCCCGTCGTACAGTTCAGTGCCCGGGTGCTGGTCCCTGTCATGCTGCTCGAAGATGCGACGCTCGTCACACTGCTCTTCTCACTCGTCAAAGCGACGGCATGGGTGCTCGGCTCCGTCGTGCTGCGCAGTCGAAGAGCTGGCACTGCACGCGCTGCTCAGCGACTCGGCGCCTGTTGAACTCACAGTCGCGGGCGCGAATCCTGGCGGGCCAGGCACGACGATGGGGGCAGAGAGGATGAGGCGCACGCTCGCCCTGATTAAGCTTTTGGACGGGGGACTGGAGCGGCACTCGGCGCAGCGGGATCCAGCGGCCTCAGCGAAACATACGAGCCGAAGCAAGCTAGGATCGATCGCCCCACGACGGATGGAGATACAAAACTGCGCTTCACAACAAGCCCTGTGATATGGGCAATCCAAGCGCCCCCGCTGCAGCTGCGAAGAAAGGGAGTTGGGGTCCGGGGAGAAGAGAAACCCGCCCATGCTGGCATCACCCTCGCAATTCAGCGCGCCAGCGGCATCTTTCTCTCTACTCGTTCGGAATGAAGCTCGCGTGAACACACACACACACACACACACACACACACCGATGGCACCGATGCCCTCACGCGGGGCCTCCACAGCGTCGCCTCCCGGGATTCCGGGACGAGATGGGCCGACGGGGGGGCGCGGTCTGCGTCGGCATGTGCGGAACTGGCCGAAGAGCTTCCGCCGCCGCGAACCAAGCCCCAGGGAGATCGCGAACTCAGTCAGGGCCGCAATGACTGGCGCGACGGTTGGCATCGGAAGTGCAACCTCAGACCCTGACACAACTGTCCGCGCGGGCGACAGCTGCCAGGCCCGAAGCAGGCCTCTCTGCTAGCATGGGCCTTGACGTTGGCGCACCATTACCCCGCCCTGGTTCTGAAGGGAGCGTTGGATCAGACTTGACGTGAACAGGGCGGTTGTTTCTCCACTTGTCAGCAGAACCATTCAACGCTGGTTCTGATACTCCTAGCGGACAACGAAGGGGCCAGACTAGCCGTCAGTGGGGTTCCGCACCGGGCCAATGACCGTGACCTCGGTGCCTTGTTGAACGGTCGACCAGGCCCCCACAATACCTGGAACTCTGCTCGGCAGGTCCGCCTTGTCCCACGGGCCCCCACCGTGAATGCACGCTTGAAGGCGGGCCCACCTCTTCACATGGTCCGTCTCGATCGCGTGAAAGTTGTCACGGGAGCTGTTGGCGTGGACCGCGGTGATGCCGCCAGCGGCGCTTGATGCGCCATGGGTGTCGTTGAGTTTTCGCCTGGTGTCGCCCTGGGTTCCACCCTGGTGGGTGTGCACGTAGGGATTGGTGGCGGCTGCAGCGGGTGAGTCGAGCGACCATTCTCTCGACGGCGACCCCTTCCGAGGCAACAGCCGGGAAGATGACCGCGGAGCCCCAAAAGATCCTTGGTTGGTTTTGTTGGCCATGGCGGGGGGGTGGTGCATATCATTGGTGTGCGATGTCCCGCGGTTGGCCATGTGCAACAGAAGCGGGATCGAGACGTCCCAGTTTTGGGGCATCACGGTGGATGAGAGGGGCGGCGCCGTTCTCCTGGTGGGCGTCGGGCGAGGCCGTGGACCCTGCTGAATCACGGCCGGTGCCCACCTTGTGTTTCAGGGCGTAGCGCAGCATGATGCAGCCAACCTTCTTCCCGCACGCGTTCCGCAGCTCGCCCTCGGCTCTCGCGGGTCGGGGCGGCACTGCTGGCAGACGCTGCCAGGATCGCCCCGATGCATGTGAGCGGCTGCTCGGTCGACGCCACCACTGCTCTGGGGGTGCGG
>CAUYUJ010018013.1:102500-134523 GCA_963575745.1 Prorocentrum cordatum
CATGATGCAGTGAGCGACCATTAGCGACAGAGGAGGCTGAGGAGGAGAGAAGAAGAAGAAGAAGAAGAGGACGACGACGACAAAGAAGAGGAAGATGAAGCGAAAGAGGAGGCTGAGGAGGCTGAGGACGAGAAAGAGGACGAGGAGGAAAAGAAGAGGAGGACAAGGAGGAGGACGAAGCGGAGGACGAGGAGGAGGAGGAGGAGGACAAGGAGGAGGAGGAGGAGGAGGACGACTAGGCAGGGGAGGAGACGTCTCCACCGCGCGGTCGCTCCCCTCTGCTTCCTCCCCCTGCCTCCCGGGGAACAGGAGCTGCTTCGAGGAGGAGGAGGTGTAGGAGGGCGAAGAGGAGGAGGAGGAGGAGGAGGAGGTGGAGGAGGAGGAGGAGGAGGTGCTGCTTCGAGGAGGAGGAGGTGGAGGTGGCCGAGGTGGAGGAGGAGGAGGAGTGCGAAGGAGAGGGCGAAGAGGAGAAGGAGGAGGAGGACGAAGATGAAGTCGTCGAGGACGGCGGCGTCCCCGCCCGCTCCCCACGGCGTCGGGCAGGGGATGCCGGGGAACGCCAGAGGGCTGCTCCGCTCGGGGGACCGCCCGCCCGCACACTCGAGGCCTTGAGGGGGAGGAGAAGGACGACGACGACGACGACGACGACGGCGACGACGACGACGACGACGGCGACGACGACGACGACGACGACGACGACGACGACGACGACGACGACGGCGGCGGCGGCGGCGGCGGCGGCGACTGCGAAGCCGAAGACTTTTCGCGCGGAAGCCTGACACTTCACGCGCCCCTACCGCGCACCGTGCGCCCCGGGCAGCACAGATCCGCGAGCTCGCCCCTGGAGCGCAGGGTGGGCCAGACCGACTCGACCGACTGGAGGGGTCCAGGCACGGCTCGACCGACTGGAGGGGTCCAGGCCTCCCCGCGCCGTGAAGGGGTCATGACGGAAAGTCCTCTGCAGTGTTCGGGCTCCGTGGGCCGTCAAAAAAGCTCAGGATGAGACGTGTCCAGAACTCTGGGGGTCAACGCCGTGAGACCAACGGGGCGTCGGAGGTCTGGGTTGTGTCCCCATCCCTGTCTCCCTTCCCCTCCCTCTCTCCCTCTCCCTCCCCCCCCTCTGCTCCTCCTCCTCCTCCTCCTCCTCCTCCTCCTCCTCCTCCTCCTCCGCCTCCTCCTCCTCCTCCTCCTCATCCTCCTTCTCCTTATAGATAACTTCTCCCTGTCGCACCCCGAGGCCAGTTTTTGGGGTGGGCCGGGAGTTTCGTCTGAGACTTCCCCACCATGTATGATTCTGAAGCTTAAAAAGTGACAGCAACTTCACAGATGGAGGGCGGGTGGTTTTTTAAATGTGACTCTCGCCTTAGCGCCGAGCACAGTTGTGTGAAAAACTTGCAAGAGTTTCACTGATTGAAGGCGGGTCGTTTTCAAAATGTGGCTCTCGCCTCAGCGCCGAGCACATCCGTTTGTAAAAAATGAAAAAAACTTCACGGATTGAGGGCAGGTCGTTTTCAAATTGTGGCTCTGGCCTTAGCGCCGCGCACAATCGTTTGAAAAATTCCATGAGTTCCACGGATTGAGGGCGGGTCGTTTTCAAAATGTGGCTCTCGCCTTAGCGCCGCGCACATTCGTTTGAACAAATTCCCAAATAAGTTTCACGGATTGAAGGCGGCTCCTTTTCAAAATGTGGCTCTCGCCTTAGCGCCGCGCACATTCGTCTTTAAAATGTGCAAAGAGTTTCACGGATTCCCATGATCAACGTACAAGAAATGGCGCTTTGGAAGGATTCTGGATTATGCGGGCGCAACAGTTATGTTGACTCGCTGTGTTGAGTCCCAAAGATGGCGTTCTGGCACGATTTTGGATCGTCAAGACGCAGCAGTCAGGTTGATACGTGGCGTTGAAATCCCGAGAACAATGTTTTGGCACGCCTCAGGATCTTCAAACTGTTGTCTTCCAACGAGGCAGTGCCCTGATTGGAAATGAACCGCTGTAGGGGCCTATGAAGAGGGAGCTTGGAGGGAGGGTTCATTCCAACATCGTTGATAACTCTTAGGTTGCCACTGGTCCTCCTCCTCCTCCTCCTCCTCTTCCTCCTCCTCCTCATCATCATCAGCATCATCATCAGCAGCATCCTCATCCTCATCCTCATCGTCGTCGTCGTCATCAAGCTCATCACCAGGAGCATCATCAACATCCTCATCATCGTCATCAGCATCCTCCGCAGCATCGTCATCAGCAGAATCATCAGCAGCATTCTTGTCAGCATCAGTGTAATCATCAGCAGCAGCATCATCATCATAATAATCGTCATCGTCATCATCATCATCATCATCATCATCATCATCATCATCATCATCATCGTCATCATCAACGACATCAGCATCAGCATTGTCATCATCAGCAGCAGCAATATCATCAGCCGCAGCAACAGCATCATCATCATACGCATCATCGTTATCATCAGCCGCATCAGCATCAGCATCAGCATCAGCATCAGCAGCAGCATGATCATCATAATCATCCTCATCATCAGCAGCATCAACAATAGCATCAGCATCAGCATCAGCAGCATCATCATCATGATCAACAGCAGTAGTATCATCATCAGCATCATCAGCATCATCATCACCATCAACATCATCAGCATCATCAGCATCGTCAGCATCGCCATCATCAGCATCATCATCATCAGCAGCAGCATCATCATCATCGTCATCATCATCATCATCATCATCAGCATCATCATCATCATCGTCATCATCATCAGCGACATCAGCATCATCATCAGCATGGTCATCAGCAGCGTCAGCATCAGCATCCTCAGCAGCATCAGCAGCAGCATAATCATCAGCATCAGCATCATAGTCATCAGCAGCATCATCAGCATCATCATCAGCAGCATCATCACCACCACCACCAACAGCATCATCATCAGCATCGTCGCAACCGTAGGTGTCGCCTTCGTCGTCTGCCGCGTTATCTGCATAGTTTGGTACAGAAGGACCTTGTGGCTCAGCACAAGACAATGCCGCTCAGGCGATGCCTCTCGCAGCCCCTCGCCGTTTCAGTGGTATGCTCTATACGTCTGCGTTGCGAACGCCATCACGCTCGCAGAAACAACTGGTCGCACGCGTTGTATCTGGGCGCACTGCGCGGATAAGACGGTAAGTATCCTTGTCCTCCTCATCCTCCTCCTCCCCCTCCTGCTCCTCCTCCTCGAGCCTCCTCCTCATCCTCCTCCTCGAGCCTCCTCCTCATCCTCCTCCTCCTCGTCCTGCTCCCCGTTCTTCGGTGCTCCCCATCAAGCCTCACCCCATTGATTCTCCGTCATCCTCCTCCCCTTCCTCTTCGATCCCCCATCCTCAGCCACCCCTTCAACGGGGGTCTAGTTACAATCCCTGGCAAACCCGCCCTGGCCATCTGGAGCTGTTGCAGAAACTGCATCTACCCTCCATTGGTAATACGCGCAGGCGGCGGTGCAACCTCATGCATTCGCCTTTGCAAACGCTTCAGGCACTCCGCGTGCCTCACTCGTCCTGCCCCTTCCGTTCCCTCATGACAACGGGATGGGATTGTTGTGCGATTATGGTGTCTGTGCCTTTCTGTCTACATCTAAGACGGCCTAAGAGGCTTCGGATGCTGCACCAAGACGGCCCTTGAGGTCCCCAAGAAGGCCCCAGGAGGCACCAAAGATGGGCAAACCCGAACTTACAATTCGAACCTGTCCCTTCCTCCTGCCTCGCCCCGTGGTCGTAGGAGGAACGAGGTGAATATATCGGGTTGCCTTTCTCCAAATCCTGGGATGGCGCGCAAAGATCGGCGTCGGAAGCCCGTGATCTCCGCAGAGCCGCTCCAAGCTCCAAACCCAGAATGTGCCAACCTGTTCGGAAGCAGCAAAGCCGTGGCAACACACAGGATGAGGGCACATGGCCATCCAATAACCTGTGGCGCCCGTGGTCCGAATAAGGGGATACCAAGTTGCCACACATGCTCAGAAATGCTGGGCAAAGCCAGAAAACTTGAAGACAACGCCAAGCACGCAGCTTGTAATTTCCGGGACATGGTTATAACGCTCTGGCGCGTCGTTTGTCTAATATGCCTGCCGCGCGACTTCTGCGTGTGGGTAGTGTCGGTTTGTCATCATCCACCTCTTCTTCCTCCTCGACCTCCTCCTGTTCCTCTGCCTCCTCCTCCTCCTCCTCCTCCTCCTCCTCCTCCTCCTCCTCCTCCTCCTCTTCCTTCAATTCCTCCCCCTCCTCCTCCTCTTCCTCCTCCTCTGCCTCCTCCCCCTCCCCTGCCCCCTCCTCCATTCCGCTTCCTTCTAGAAGACTCTTCCGTGTCGCACGCCCAGACGTGTCGGCAGGACGCTCCAGGCGGCCCGCGCGAGCCTTCCTCGCCACGTGTGACCCCGAAGTTTGAAATTGGCAACAGCTATAAGAATGGACGGAAGTCACTTTCAGAATGGAGGCTCTGGCCTCAGCGCCGCGCACATTCGTCATAAAGGCTTGCACCAGCTGCAAACGTGGAAGGCGGTTCACAGTGAATTTAGAGCAGAAACATGCGGGCGTCGCCGCCGGCACGGCCTGCAACATGTTCACACACCCCATTTGCGACACAAGGTGACGGAAACACAAAGAAGAAAGCACGGCCTCAGACCAAACCGCTGATCCCCATCGCGATCAGCCCGGATCCACTCTCGAATCATGCCTGGCAAGCAATGAGCCGCTCGCTCGCTACCGATCCCACCCGCGAGATTGACCGCTCGAGTCTTCAGAGTCTCGGCTGATCTTTGGTTGGTGCTGATCGCGAGACCCGCGATAGGCTCGTCGAGGAAGGTGCGCCTGAAGATTTGCCGTCTCAACGCCCCCGCGGCGCCCGCTGCCACCGTAACTTCTCTGCTGGCACGCCTGACGGAGCCTCTTGTACGTTTTGTACGCGTTCGAAAACCTTCGGGGCGCATGGTGAAACAGAGATCGCCTACATGGCGGATCTTGATAGCTGGATTCGTGGCAACCTCGGCCAGGCCCAGGTTGATACGGCTTCGCTTGCAGGGCAAGCGCTCTGACTTGGATCTCGAAAACAACTGGTTTCGTAAGCAGGCGAAATGGGCATTGGATAGGCACGGACGCCAGGCGATGGCTGGCCGCCCCCCAGCACACGAGCGCCGGGTCCCTGGCAGCCCTCATGCAAAGACCCCGTACTTTTCCATGCGCCGACATCATCGACCAATTTTACAACGACGACACCCTCAAGTTCCAGGCCACAACCGCGCGCGCTCAACGGGGCCAACCTGAGTCCACCATCGATCCGTGTCCACGCCGAGGCATGGACAGGCCGGCAGACAGTCGCAGGCCACGAATGACGGCGCGCTGTCCCATCAGCAACGCCCGGACGCAGACCACGTCGCCGTCATTCCGAAAGCGGGCGAGACTTGCCGCGAGCTTGCGACAGCGTCGCAGCTGAAGGCGAAGGCAACGGCTGGCGAACCGCACACTGGAGAGGCCAGAAACAGGGGTCAAGATTCGGGCAAGGGGGCCGACCCCACGGTCCGCTCCGCTTCATACGACCCTCATCCCTACACCAGTTACACCGGCCCGCGCCATGATGCTGCCGCACATGCTGCCCCTGTGGCGCCTGCGCCCGCGGGTTGCCGCGCCGCTGGCAGTGGCGACACGACGCTGCCCCTGGCCCCTCGCGAGGCCGATGGCGACACCCGCGCGCCGATGACTCCGCCGAAACGCATGTACCCCCACCCGCACTCTGCGCGGTGGAGAGGGAACATCGAGGACAGCAGCTGGGGGCCAAGAAACTGGTCCGACACGTGGCGCGCATGTGCGCACGTCGATGACAACAGCGAATACATCTGGGAACATCGGTGGCAAGATGGCCGCAAACAAAGGATCGAAGTCGAGACGGCCACCTACCGCGACGGCCACTGGATACGGCATTGAACCCTTGAGGACGGAAAAATTGCAAATCAAATGGTGCTTGCCCGACATCCCCATGTCCATTCCTTGTCGTCGGGCGTATGCCCCGCGACCCTGCGCCCCCAGATTGTTCGCATCAACGCACCCAAGATGGTCGCAAGTATCACATGGGGATGGGGGCCCAGTTACCTTTTTCGCATAAGCCGTTTACCCGTGCTTATGGGACGCAGTCTCCGACGATGCGAGCAAACAGAATCGTGGACAACACTATTAGGTGAAAGCTTACACTCCCATGGAAGTAATGACAAATACTCGAGCCCGCAACGCGCGATGGTGCATCTCTTTCACGATCCACCTGTTTTGTAAATGGCGCGTCGATTACCTAAGTTATTGCGGGCATTCCGTTGCTGCGGGAACCAATAGATTCCTTCGGTCGTAAAGACACTGAATGGATGATACATTGATTTCATTGTTGCACTATCAGTTACACATTACACCGCACGGCACTTTCAAACTTCATCTTGCTTCCAGCACGGCACATCAGAAACAATATGAGCGAACTGCATGCCCCGCAGCGGCAGGCGCGCATGTGGGAAAATTGCCTAACACTCTGGATTGTCTGCTCCTTTTGACTGGCGGAAACACCTGCACCGCCGACGCCGTTTGGGCGTCCGCCGTCCTACCTACCAGATGTCCCACTCCCCCTCTCGACTCCCCCGTCGCGCCCCACTCCTCGGCCCCAGGGGGCGAAGGGCCGCCGGCAAGGACCACGGGTACTTGACAAATCCTTTCTGACCTCACTAGCCGACCGGGGCTCCACAGCGCGGCGAGTGATGGATGCGACCCACGCTTCTATCCCGCATTCCCCGCTCGCTTGCGTCGACATGGGACATGCTCTCGGGCGGGAGGCGAGGCGGGGCCCGCGCGTGAACTCCATCCCCGCCCCATTCTTCCCCCCCCCACAGCCGCTGCTCTCGGCCCAGGCACTGGAGACGCAGGACTGAAATCCATCGAGGGATAAAACATTTCATCACCGATATCCTTCCTCCACCTAGGGACCCCCTTTCGGACAACAAAATTCGAGGTAGAAAGACGCAGGCGCCGCCGCTGGCGTGGCCCGCGACATCTTCGCACGCCCCACTTGCGACGCGAGGTGACGGAGCGCGCGGAAGACGGCAGGCCCAGGCATGGGCGAAAGGAAGAAGCAACATCACAGAGAAAGCATGCAAAGGGAGGCGGTCGCAGAGAAGCGCCACGACGCACACCTGCGGGAAGGGGGAACGCGGCTGGCCAACCCATGTACGATAAGGCCACGATGCGCATATGACAACAAAAACCGAAAAAGAAAGCAAGACTGCGAAAGCGCACGAAAGAAGGATGACGTCGACGCGCAACTGCTGCGTGGAGGCAGAACTTTTGTCGCGCGACCCGAGGGGCACGGGCACGGGCCAACGGCGGGAACAACGCAAACGAAGCGAACTCGACAACTGGGGCCCTCGAGGCCCAACTGCCCCGAGGAGCTGAAGCGCCGACAACACGCCCCCCCCCCAGACACCAGACGGCACGGGGAATGAATACCACCCCGCCCACAAATGGCTGCTCTTCACGATCACGGAACGCTGGCCCCCGCCAAAAAAGAAGGCTACTCTTCGCGATCACAAGCGTGAATCTGGCCACCTCGAACATGAAGTTATCACGCTCACCGATAGTGCGCCAATTGGCGGGGCTGCGACCCCCCCGCAGACGTTTCTAACCGGCTGGGGAAAAAAAGGAACTCACGGGGAGGAGGGAAGGGAAAACGTCCGGCTCCACAGGACCAGCTCGACTCCATGACCCCCCTGATGCGAGACACAAGCGCCCATTCGCCTGCAACGAGAAGAGGAAGAAGAAGAGCAACCTGATTTCTCGACGCCGTTCGAGCAGCGCTATTCCAAGACGTGACTGACATACAACGAGAACCTTCTTCCAAAAAACAAACCATGAGACATGCTCAAGGACCCCGCCCAGAATGGGCTACTCTTCACGATTAGGAACACCAGCACGTAGACGCACCAGCGCAACAGGCGGAAACGACGGCAGTGGCCGATTGCCTGGACCTCGGATTCGCGCACAATGGCCGCGGCCTCAGCTGCGCGCCGGGCGTCCTGCTTGCAAGTCATGGGGCAACGTCTGGCGATGCTATTCCAGAATGAATGGAAGAAAGGCGACACACCACTGATGATCATGCACGTGCAGAAGAGCGAAAGGGAAGGAAAACAATTGCAGGCAACCACTTCGCTTGAATGCGCACATGGATGGACCATAGAAGAACCATGGACAACGGATGGATAGAGAACAACTAACAGAACCTCGGCAGTAGGGGAACATCTGCATGTTTCTTCCGCGCTGGGAAATCGGCGCATTGGCAAACGTGGGTGCTACCACCGATTTAAGACGAGGACCTGCCTGCGTATCCAAATTCGCCGACGTAGCCTACAACCGAGTCTGCCAACGACAGTCACATTGCCCAGAAGGCAAAGCAAGAACGGCTGATGACCTGTGGAGAACATGAATATGCAAGAGAGTCCATCTGCATGTGCCCACCGCCTGAGGGACACAGCCCGCAATAGGAATCGAGATGCCCCCAGAGACGCGTGCGCTTTGAGGGCAGCACACAGTGAGGTTAAGGTAGAGAGATGCCGGCGTCGCCGCCGGCATAGCCTGCGACATCCTCACAGCGCGTTCAGCCAATAGGCGCGGCCGCCTCGCAGCCACGGGCGGCTCGCTGACCCGGGTCAGCCGGAGGGGGTCTTCGCAGGATCCTGCAGGATCCGGTGCCCTGGCTGACCCCCGTTTGCACTGACCCCCGTCTCAACTCTCCCGATGCCGATGGACACCTGGCTGAACCGTATGACCTCATCCGTTCGCAGCCCAGTCTGCAAAAGCGGAGCCCTCGCCCGAACGGCAGGCCCAGCGGATACCAGTCTCGCACGGCGGGCGCGTGCCGCAGCGAAGAGGAGGGCAATGCAGGGACGTGTGCGGAAGGGACCTGGGGACAGGAGGGCGAAGTGCAGCATCGATCACGGGTGTACGCTGGCCCTCCTCCCTCGTACTCGTCCTCATCATCACTATCCTCCCCCCTTGTTCCTGCTCCCCTCCCCCCCCACACACACTCGTCGTCCGTCCCTCCCCTTCTCCTCCAATGTCCTTCTCTTCTTCCTCCCTCATTCCTCATGCATATCCCTCCTGTGCCGCTTCCGCATCCTCTCCTTCTCCTCCTGCTCCTCCTCCTCCACCCTCAGCATCAGAATCCGCATCTGTGTTTACCCATCATCATCATCATCATCATCATCATCATCATCATCATCATCATCATCATCATCATCATCATCATCATCATCATCATCATCATCATCATCATCATCATCATCATCATCATCATCATCATCATCATCATCATCATCATCATCATCATCATCATCATCATCATCATCATCATCATCATCATCATCATCATCATCATCATCATCATCATCATCATCATCATCATCATCATCATCATCATCATCATCATCATCATCATCATCATCATCATCAGCAGCAGCAGCAGCAGCAGCCAGCATCATCATTATCATCATCATCATCAGCATCATCATCATCAGCATCATCATCATCATCATCATCGTCATCATCATCATCATCATCATCATCATCATCATAATCCACAACGTCGCGATTATTCATCAGTAACGTCAGCATCATCATCATCATCATCATCATCATCATCAGCGCCATCAGTGTCGTCATCATCATTACCACCATCATCAGCATCATCATCAACATCATCAGTATCGTCATCATCAGAATCGTCGTCATCAGCATTGTCGTCATCGCCATTAGAGTCCACCCGATATCGTAGTCATCATCAACAGCATCATCATCATCATGATCATCATCACTATCACCAGAATTAGTATCATCATCAGCAATATCAGAATCGTCATCATAAGCATCAGCATCATCATAATCATCATCACCATGATTATCAACATCATCATCATCATCATCATCATCATCAGCATCATCATCATCATCGTCATCATCATCACCATCGACATCAGCATCATTAGCAGCAGCAGCAGATGCAGCAATATCATCACTCGTGCGTTCATGCGTCCATGCGTCCATGCATCCATGCACCCGTCCGTCCTTCCATCCGTCCGTTTGTCCGTCCGTCGCACTCCGAGGCCAGACGGAAGGGCGGGCTGGGCGTTTCGCCTGAGACGCCCACGGCAAATTTGGCAAGAGCTTCACGGATGAAGGGCGGCTATTTTTCAAAATGTGGCTCTCGCCTTAGCGCCGCGCATACTCATCTTAAAAATGTGCAAAAGAGATGCACGGGTTGAGGGCGGTTGGTTTTCAAAATGTGGCTCTCGCCTCAGCGCCGCGCACATCCGTCTTAGAAATCTGTAAGAGCTTCACGGATTGAGGAGGTCGTTTTCAAAATGTGGCTCTCGCCTTAGCGCCGCGCACATCTGCTTTAAAGACTGCAGTAGTTCCAAAGATGGACGGCGGCTCTTTTTCAACATGTGGCTCTCGCCTTAGCGCCACGCACATTCGTCATAAGCATTGCAGTAAGTTCACGGATGGACGGCGGTTTCAAAATGTGGCTTTCGCCTTAGCGCCGCGCACATTCGTCTTAAGAGTTTGCGACAGCTTCGAAGAAAAAGATTCGTGGTGCTGAAGTCCCAAGATTCCGGATCGTCAAAGGGTACCAGTGGCAGTAGTAACTCGCGGCGCTGGAATCTCAGGACGGGTGTCCTGGCACAGCTCGAGATTCTCAAGCGGTGATTCCCTCCTCCTCAGCCTGGTCCTCCTCCTCCTCCTCCTCCTCATCCTCCTCCTCCTCCTCGTCCTCCTCCTCCTTTTCCTCCTCCTCCGCCTCCTCCTCCCTTTGGGCAAGGCGGCTTTGGCAGCGGCACATTGGCTCCCAGGGCGACGGCGTGCCGCGGCGGTGCCCTCGGCGTGCGCCCGCGCCCGCCAGCTCGAACGAGACCCACACCGACAGCAGCTTGGCGTGGGGCTCCCAGGGCCTCGGCGCGCTGGCACGGGGGGGCCGCGAACTCGGGGCGGTTCCCGCTCCTGCTCCTCCTCCTCCTCCTCCTCCTCCTCCTCCTCTCCTCCTCCTCCTCCTCCTCCTCCTCCTCCTCCTCCTCCTCCTCCTCCTCCTCCTCCTCCTCCCTCACTCACTCACTCCACTCACTCACTCACTCCACTCACTCACTCACTCCACTCACTCCTCACTCCTCCTCCTCCTCCTCACTCCTCCTCCACCTCCTCCTCCTCCTCCTCCTCCTCCTCCTCCTCCTCCTCCTCCTCCTCCTCCTCCTCCTCCTCGGCTTGTGCCCCTGACCCTGGTCAGTATCCGAGCAGTCGCGACGATGCGCGCGATGCCTGGCCCGCCTCAGGTGCCCCGCTGGGCCTGGCCCCCCCTGCTGGGGCTACCATGGAACGCCTCGCCCAGCCTGGGTTCCCCCCCACCCCCGAGCGGGTCTCTCTGCACAACCAGAACAGCCCTTTACAACCAGAAGAGGCTTCCAACCAGAAAACATTTAGAAACATTGCTTTTTTCACTCAGAAGGATAGCTCCCAACCAGAACAGCCCTTTGAGGGTTACTTTGCACCAGACGGGCCTCTAACCTCTGAAAGGCTACGACGGCGACAACGATGACGACGACGACAATGTGGAACTCTTCTACGGTCCAGAGGCTCGGATCGCTCTGGAGTTTTCGCTGGCTGCTCGTGGGTTGCTGTCTACCTTCCGAGTTGACAAAGGCGCGAGCTCCAAAGAACGCTCAAAACCGATGACAGGCAATGATCCGTGCACCTCGGGGCCCCCTCGGGGCCCGTCGGGGGGACCCCTCTGAAGCGTCCGGGGCACTCTTCCATCCTGGGCCGAGGGAGGGAGCAGGAGGAGGAGGAGGAGGAGGAGGAGGAGGAGGAGGAGTGAGGAGGAGGAGGAGGAGGAGGAGGAGGAGGAGAAGGAGGAGGAGGAGGAGGAGGAGGAAGAGGAGGAGAAGGAGGAGGAGGAGGAGGAGAAGGATGGAGGATGGAGGATGGAGGATGAAGGACCCCCCTGGGCCGACTGGCAGCCCCCGCGCAGCGCCCGGGGAGCGCGGCGGGCCACCGCGCCGCGCGGCGGGCGGGCCCCCCCTCGCCGGCGAGCGACGCCCACGGCCCTTTGGCGGCCTGCGGCGGCCCCCGGCACGGCCCTCGGCGGCCCTCGGCGGCCCTCGGCGGCCCTCGGCGGCCCTGCGCGCGAGCTGGGCCCGCCGCAGCGCGGCAGGCGGCGGGCCCCGGCCGCGGCAGGCCGCCGCCCACACGGCGGCGTGCACGGCGCCGGGCGCGGCCCGCGCGGCGGCGCGCGCGCGGCGGAGGCCGCGCGGAGAGCAGAGGCCGAGGACGGCCTGCGCGGACTCCGCGGGCCGGCCCGTCGTCGTGGCCGTCGTCGTGCTCGTCGTCGTGCTCGTCGCCGTCGGCGTCGTCGTCGTCGTCGCCGTCGTCGTCGTTCTGGTTGTCGTCGTCGCCGTCGTCATCGTCGTCGTCGGGGCGAGGAGGGTGCTGTGGATGCCGTCGCCAGGTCACACACAAACACACTAGCACACTTTTTGCCGTCGCGGCCCTGCGCGCAGCGGCAGGGCGCAGGCGGTCGGGAAACAGCAAATCGCCCGCGCGCGTCTCAGCCCGCCCGAAAATTCGAAGACCACTTAATTAGGGTCTCGCAGCCGCCGGCAGCCATAACCATCCGGGCATGGATGGCGGAGGGGAGACATACACATACACACAAGGCACACTGCAGAGGCGCGTGAACGCGACAGTACTGTACAATGCTGTGCTTCCACGTGCGCTGACTATGTACAAGGTCAGAGCTCAGATTGACACGAAATGCTTCCCTCTGCCGTCGCTGGGTCGTCGGGTCGCATCTTTGAGCCCTTGGCCAGCCTTTCGACAAGGCACTGCCAGAAGCGAGGGCGGCAACCACCTCCAGGAGCCCTCGCAAACACTCAAGCAGCCCCAGAAGCTCTTGGACATTCTCGCGTGCGTGCCTGATTGATCGGAGGCTTCCACGAGCGACTTTTTGCTTGCGCATTGGCTTGCTTTCTCGGATAGATGGCTGATCTCATTAACGAAGGGCGTGCCCGTATTCAGGCTCGGTTTGCCTGCACACTGCACTGAGTGCTTGCTTGCTGGCCTGCTCAAACCCATTCGCAAATTGGAGGAAGCCTAACTCTGTGTTGAATGCAAAGATGGTTTGCCTTGACATCAACTGCGTGCCGTCAGTATCAGAAATGGGGCCTGTCCAGGAGACATTCTTGCTAGAATCTCAAAGGAAATCCAGCCGCGGCGACGAGGAGCTCCGAGCTCCCTGAACGCCCCAGTGAAGGCCCTGACTCCCAAGGACCTCTAACCCCCAGGTTTGAACATCGAACCTCGAGCCTCGGAATCCGCAAACGCTTGCCTTCAACAATTTGTCCAAAGGAGGCCGAGGGCAAGGCCAACGACGACGACGACGACGATCTCTGGGAGCCTCCGAGAGCCTCGGAGAACGACCAATAGCCTTCGGATACTCCGAATGGCAGGCAACCCTGGGGGGCGTCCAAGAGGGAGGGTCGCAAAAATAGTGGCCCAAGGCACGCGCGCGGCCCAGGAGGGGCCGAAGAGCGCATGGAAATCCCAGCAGCCCTGTGGGGCGTGGGTGGTTCAGTGGGCTTCCTGTTCCAACCCCAGGTGAGTGGCTTTGGGATTTCGGGGGCGTGAGTTTTTAGTGGCCGGGTATCGTAACAGACGTGTCGAGATCTCGCTGTGCTGGCCTCCCCCCACAGCACGAATGAATCCCACCAGCCCTTTAGGGCGTAGGTGGTCCAGGGAGCTTCCTTTTCCCCTTCGGGGAGGGGTTCATCACTGTTTTTGTATGTATACACACACACCAGGCGACTGGCAGCCAACCAGGAGCAGTGAGGACCCCACGAGGGCCCCCTCCTCCACATCCCTATCAAAAAGAACCATACAAGGTATATTTTAGGGCAAAAGTCGGAAGTCATGTTCGTGAGGCCCGCGAGCACTTTTTGTTGCTCTTGTGACAGGTACGGCGGGGGCGTCAGCATATTGCCTGCGGCGCGCAGGGCACCCCTGACACAAAAAACCATACTGAACGCACCTCGCTGCTAAATCTGGATCATGCGCAACCACCCCGCGATCACTGTCAAGTGGTGGCGTATGGCCTGCTGCGCGCAGGCCCACCACACACAATGATGGGCATTGGTTTTCGACATGGACGGTGGGGGCCGACATGTTCCCCGATGTGTGCTGTCACGTCCGCAGGCGCACCGGACACACTCTGCACGTGCCCCGAACTTGGCGCACCAGGCGCGGCTGGAGTATGCGGCACACGTGGCGCACGCGGAGGCGCGTAGCGCATCTGGCGCACCAGGCGTGCCTGGCACGCTCGGGCCCCAGGGGTGTCTGGCGCGCGTGGCGCGCCTGGCAGCGTGGCACACCTCGCCCCAGCGTCGCGCACATGGGCTCGGTTTGGGTTCCCAGTAGCTGCCCATCCAAAGACGACCACTCAACATGCTGAGGCTCGGGTATTACGTATGTGTTGGGAGGGCGGATGGGAGTGAGCTAGACAGATTGCTATCTAGAAGGGTGTCGTGGCCCCTACCCCTACCCCTTCCCCCTGTCTAGAGGGGAGAATTCGCGCGTCGTTGGAGTGTCCAACATGGCCTCGGCGAGAATTTGGAGTCCCGAAACGGTGCGGTGACAGACCGTGCGGTGACCTCGAATCCCCCAAGACCTCACCGCACGGTCCGTCACCGCACGGTCTTGGGACCCCGGAGCCCCCTGTCGCCCGAGACATCCTCGGAAAACGACCCGAGTCCCAAAATCGTGCGGTGGCCCCGAATCCCCACCGACTCACCGCACGGTGTGGTCACCACCCCGTTTGGGGACCCCCGAGAGAAGGCAAAATCATGTTCTGTTCCGTCGTTTTGGGACCCATTTCATGTTGGCCCCCTGGGGGGGAACCCTAATTGAGCCCCCCCCCCTTCTTTCATCGATCTCCAAGAAGATGGCCCCAAGATGTCCCCCGAGGCTCCCAAGAGCGCCCCAAGAAGGCCCCAAGAGGCGCCCGGGAGGCCTCGCGAGGCCTCCAAGAGGCGAGGGCCTAAGAGGCTTCCCCGAAGCACACAAGACGCTTCAAGAGGCCCCCGGGACCGCCAAGAGGCCCCCAGAGAGACCTGCAGGAAGCTGTCAAGAGACATCCGAAGAGACTTTGAGAAGCATCCAAGAGGCCTCTGGCCTTCCTCCTCCTCCTCCTCCTCCGACTCCGACTCCGACTCCGACTCCGACTCCTCCGACTCCTCCGACTCCTCCGACTCCTCCGACTCCTCCGACTCCTCCTCCTCCTCCATCCTCCCCCTCTTGGGGTATGACGTTTTACCCAGCCCTCTGCTCCACTGCATGCGCCTCCGCATCCCCAGTCAACGACGGCCGCCTGCGCATCGCTCCTGGCTGGGCCGGTGGGGTTGCGCAGAGCGCCTAGAAGAAGGAGAGAGGGACCCAAAGTCCGGGCAAACATCATCAGGGGAACAAAAAATGGCATAAACATAAAAACTCGGAGGTCCGCGCGGATTTCTCGGATCGGCGCTGGACCCCCCTCCCTGGCGCGCGGAGCGCGCCAGGGGCGGCGCCGGAGGCGCCGCTGGGGGGTCCCAGCGCCGATCCGAGAAATCCGCGCGGACCTCCGAGTTTTTATGTTTATGCCACTTTTTCTTCCCCTACCGAAGCCCCAGAGTAAGCCCCCCCTGTTGGCGCCGCCCTGATCGCTCCCGCCCCGTCCATCAGACATGGCCCGCAGAATCGTGGCCCGTTTCGCCCTGTTGGCGCCGCAGAATCATGGCCCTGGCCACGGAATCCCCACCATCCCCCTCGCCGTCGCTCCCCTCCCGCGCGCCCCCCGAGCGGCCGAGGCCTCCCGAGGCCTGGCGCCTCCTCGGGGGCGGGGGGGGGGGCCGGGCCGCGGGGCCTCGCGCGCGAGGTGCCTGCCGAGCCGGGGCAGGCGCGCCAGCGCCGGGGAGGCCAGCTCGCCGCCCTCGCGGCCGCCGGCCGCGGCCGCGGGCGCGCGCTCCTGGAGGCCGGCGGGCAGTGAAGGGGCTCTGGGACGCACAAAGAAATACACACAAACTTGGAGGCCTGGAAATGGGCACCAACGGGGGAGACGATCCTAGATTTCGGTGTTGGTGGTAATATTTCGGTCACCTTGGAAGCCAGAATATTACCACCATCACCGAGATCGGGATCTTCTTCCCACGGTGGAGGAACACCGCCGATATTGGTGTTGGTGTCAACCTCTAGGCCTGCGACAAACGGCAGGGTTCTATTTTCCCATGGCTTCTGGGTTCTTGGCTTCCCCTCCCACTGCCCATATTTGCCCAAATGTCTTCTGAGGAATCGACGATGAATTGTGTCTCTGTGCTTTTTCCCCTCCTAAGGCAGGGCCGCGCGCAGCGGGCGCGGGCGCAGGCGCAGCGTGCTCGTGCGACTGCGCGCGGCGTGCACAGTCGAGCGCGGCACGAGGGCCTGCCTCTCCGGGCGCGGGCGCGATCGCGGCCGGCTGGCGGGTAGTGCCGGAGCGTGCTCGGCGTGGTCGGCTGCTCCCGCACAGGGGGAGCGGGGTCGTGAAGGGTCCTGGAGGCCGCTCGCCGTCTTCGGGTCGGGCGGCCGTCCACCGAAGGAGTCGGTGTGAATGAACCTGCCCTGCGGGAAGCGCCAGGGTCTGGGGCCTGCTTCTCTCGGGGCCCCTCTTCCTTCGGCAAATCAGTGTGCATGGGCATATTCACATACGTATGCGTGTTGGTATATGTCGTGAGCTGCTGCGCATGCCTGTGCGATACCATGCGTATCAATTACCTGAGTGAGTCATGCGTATGAGTTTGCGTTTCCATGTACATGACCATGCGTGTGTGAATGTGCGAGCGCACGTTGGAGAATGTGCCCGCTTGGTCGTCGCATGCGAATGCGATCATAAAAGTGCACGTATCTGCCATCGCTGTTGGCGAACTGGGGAACGCTATAATATTTGCAGTGAGACTTCGATGCCCCAGTTGTCCCACCACCACCCCGACCTATCTCACGCCCATCTCAGCCCCAGCACTGGCGAAGAAACCTTTAAGACGACCCGAGAGAGCCCCCAAGAAGATGCCGAAGCCCTTCCAGGCGGCCTCAGGACACTCTGAGACGTCTCACGAAGGTTCAAGAGCAGTCCTGAAGGACCCCTCGAGGACCCCTCAAGCCTGGAGGTTTCCCGCAGACTCTCCAGGAGGCCGTCGAGAGAGGCTTGAGGCATCAAAAGCTGAAGATGCTCACTGCTTCCGCTGCCTGCCACCCATTCAAACATGCTCGCTCGAAGAAGCCCCAACGAGTCAGTGCCCCCCAGACGCCTTCCAAGTGGCACCTCAGATGCCCGAAACGGTCCCAAAGCAGATACGAGATGGCTCATAAGCGGCCCAAGGCCAGCCCAGGACTAATCCTCGAACTGCGCGGGACCCCCCAAGGACCACACGGTAAAAGACGACACTACTGAGCCTCGTCGGGGGGAACTAAGTACACACTAGAGCAGAGGGGGGTACAGAGGATCGGCTGAAGTCATACTGATACGTCTACAATGCGACCGTCTGGCCGCGTTTACAAGATATCCGTCTTCAGCCATCACAGCGGGTCCCACTGCGTCGCCCTTCCGATTCCCCTTTTGCGAGTCCCCTCGTTGCGAGCTGAGAGGAGCGCAATTAGCCGGGCGAAAAACCAAACCCCCTTTTTTAAACATGGGGCGCTTCTAGACTGGACCGCTCAATACACCAAAACAAATTGAAGGACCTACAAAAACCTTGAAACGCTTCGCCACAGAACGTCAGAATGCGCCCACCGTCACCCATTCACACACACACACACACTCTCACGACTCACATTGGAAACGAGGACAGCCACGAAACATGTGAGGGGGTGTGCTGGAAATTCACCCGAGACACCATGCGGACGCAGCCTCTGGAGCCTTCGGTGGAGATCCCTATGGGGACACGAAACATGTGAGGGGTGCGCCAGAAGGGACTCGAGTAACCACGCGGACGCAGCCACTGGGGCCTTCGGTGGGGCTCCCTATGGGGCCACGGGACGTGTGAGGGGCGTGCCAGGGAGGACCCGAGCCACCGCGCGCGGACGCAGCCACTGTGGGGCCTTCGGTGGAGCTCCCTGTGGGGCCACGAAACGTGTGCGGGGTGTGCCAGAAAGGACCCGAGTCGCCATGCGGACGCAGCCACAGGGGCCTTCAGTGGAGCTCCCCTGTGGGGCCACGAAACGTGTGAGGGGTGCGCCAGAAGGGACCCGAGTCACCCTGCGGACGCAGCCACTGGGCCCTTCGGTGGGGCTCCCTATGGGGCCACGAAACATGTGAGGGGGTGTGCCAGAAGGGACCCGAGTCACCCTGCGGACGCAGCCGCTGGGGCCTTCGGTGGAGATCCCTATGGGGCCACGAAACATGTGAGGCGTGCGCCAGAAGGGACCCGAGCCACCACGTGGACGCAGCCACTGGGGCCTTCGGTGGGGCTCCCTATGGGGCCACGAAACGTGTGAGGGGGTGTGCCAAAAGGGACCCGAGTCACCCTGCGGACGCAGCCGCTGGGGCCTTCGGTGGAGATCCCTATGGGGCCACGAAACATGCGTGCGCCAGAAGGGACCCGAGCCACCACGTGGACGCAGCCACTGGGGCCTTCGGTGGAGCCCCCTATGGAGCCACGAAACGTGTGAGGGGTGTGCCAGGAAGGACCCGAGTCACCCTGCGGACGCAGCCACTGGGGCCTTCGGTGGGTCTCCCTATGGGGCCACGAAACGTGTGAGGGGTGCGCCAGGAAGGACCCGAGTCACCATGCGGACGCAGTCACTGAGGCCTTCGGTGCAGCTCCCTATGGGGCCACGAGACGTGTGAAGGGCGCGCCGGAACTTGATGATAATGATGATGGTGGTGATTGATGATGGTGGTGATAATGATGGTAGTGGTTGCGATTGGAAGTGCGAAAGGAGGACGGGGAGGAAGCGAAGGTAAGAGGGAGGAGGGGGAGGAGGAGGGAGGAAGGAAGAGACGCGCGGCGCTGCGAATTTCAAGCGAGGGCCCAACACGCAGGAGGGTTGGGAAAAAGACACACCTTCCTTTTTCCCCGCAGCGCGCTCTCGCCCTGCGCATGCTAGCCGCACCCGCCGCGCAGGGCGAAGGCAGCGGGCCCACGCGCGAGCCTCGTGGGGGACATGCACGTGCACGCGGAGAGGCCGCGGCGACTGCCGGGCGTGGCCCGAGGTGGCCCGGGCCCGAGGTGCCTCCCAGCTCCCGGCGCCCCCGGGGCTCCCTGGGCCTCGTCAGGGACGCTCCGGGGTCCACCTTGGGCAGACCAGAAGGTACCGACCAGCACTGCTCCCCGGACCTCTCTCCCTCGGTGCGCTCTGGCCAGGCTATCCATGCGAGTCCGGCGGTGGCGGCGAGGGCCCCCCGCCGGGGGAGGGCAGCAATAGCAGCAACTTCTCCTCCTCTGGCACGTGGGCCTCCCTTCTGCGGCGCGCAAAAGGGGGTAGGGGGAGGGGGGAAGGCTTCTTAGAAGCACCCTGCTTCTCAGAAGGCCTCGGCCTCACGTCTATAGAGAAGGCCCGCGCCTTCTAAGGAGCAGGGGTGCTTCTAAGAAGCCTTCCCCCCTCCCCCTACCCCCCTCTGCGCGCCGCCAATGTCTGGAGGAGCTCAGGGCCACCTCTTGGGCCAGGGCCACCTCCGGCAGCGCCCGAGAATGGAGCACCCCCGGGTGCGGCCGACGCCACCCGGAACGGGCCGCCCGAGGCCGCGCCAGCCCGAGAGGCTCAGGAGAGGCCCGTCGGCGGCGGGCGCCGCCACCTGCCGCGAGAGGGCGTCGGGCTGTCGAGCGACGCGTGGCGTACCCGCTCCATGAAGCGCCGCTGCAGCGCCCCTGTCGCCCAGCCCCCCTCCTCCTCTTGTCCTATGATGTTCATCTCCTTCTTATTATTATCACGAATACTCTTCTTATGAATGATATGCGTGATGCTATTCTTATGATCAGTACTCATGTTAGTCTGCTGATTATTAATAACAACAATAATAATAATAATAATAATAATAATATGGCTCTGAACATCCATACTATGTCGTTTAATTATGCGTGTTCGCATGAGTTCGTTTCTTCTTAGCGTTACTATGGTGACGAGTAGTGTTATTGGTAGTATTCAGGTTCTTATGAATAGCACGATGCGTTTTCCTTAATATGTCGTAAGATCATTAGTCTTAGTACCGTGTCTATGTCCTTCGTATCGCTATTGCATTGGTATGCTTAGTATTAATATTAGTATTCGTATTCTTACCGCTGGAGTTATTATCCTTGTTACTCACTCACAGCACAGTAGTAGTGGTAGACTACTATGTGTCTTCTAAGTATTCGTAATTTCATCATCAGTTGTATTATGTGTATTCGTAGTATTGCTATGTTTGTTAATGGAGTCAGCCCTTGTATGTTTCTTAGTCGTCTCATTGTTTCATATTCCTCTGATTCCTCTTATGATGGATGGTATGCTTCGTAGTATTCGTTGTCTTCTTAGTGCTGGTCGTATATCATTGTTCTTCGTACCAGTACTAGTATTACTAGTTTTATGGTTATTGTACTTAGTAGTATCATTATTATTCGTATTAGGAGTCTTCGTTTCATCAGTGTTTTAAGCGATTTTTCATAGTACTGGTATTATTAATGTTCACATGTACTGTTCTCAGTTGTCTTATTTGCATTACTAGTGGAGCCTGTATTATAATAATATGTTGAGTGTGGTTATTATGAGCATTAGTATGAGTACTAGCTGTTGTAATAGTACTACCATTACGATGAATAGTACCAGTGCTCTTCGTCAAGATACGTTTAAGTGCTAGTACAGTCCATAATGTGAGTGATATTCTTAGTAGTGACATTATTATTTGTCTCCGCAGTCTTACGATCCGTCAGGTACTTCTTACTATTCGTATTAGCATTATTCGTGTGGATAGTATTCGCATGTGTTTATTAAGTATAAGTATCATCCATAGTATTGGTGCTCGCATTATTAGTGCTATGATTGTTCGTATCATTAGTGCTGTTATTATGATTACTCCTCCTCCTCCTCCTCCTCATCCTTCTCCGATTCCTACTCAATCCTCCCCCTCTTAGGGTATGACGTCAAGAAGCTGTCAAGAGACGTCCAAAGAGACCTTGAGAAACATCCACTCCTCCTCCTCCTCCTCCTCCCCTCCTCCTCCTCCTCCTCCTCCTCCTCCTCCTCCTCCTCCTCCTCCTCCTGCAACTCGCCAGGCTCGGCCGCGGGCGAGCCCGGCGAGCGCGCCCGGCACCGCTGCGGCGCGGGGCTGAGGCTGCAGTCCCCCGGCCCCTCGGCCGCGCGGCTCGCCCCCCGCCCGCCCAGCTCCGGGGTCGGGCAGAGGCAGAACTCCCGCGCCCTCTCGGCGTCGCCGCCCGCGTCCTCCACGTCGACTGCGGCCAGCCCCCAGGTCGGAGGCTGCCAGAGGTGCACCCAGCTCGCGGCTCCATTTTTTGGAGCCTCTGGGGCCCGCGGAGGCCTCCGTGGCGGCCCTGGGGACCTCTCGGGCCGGGGGCACTTCTGGCAGCACCCGACCAAAGTCGCCCCCGCCCCCCTCTCTGAGGCCGGGGGGCCCAACTTGGCCCCAAAGCTCCCCTGGGCGGGCGGACGGGCACTCGGAGGCCGAGGAGCTATTGGGGCCCCCGGCGCTGGGCCGAGCGCCAAGAGGAGGAGGGCGAGGGCTGGGGTGGAGGAGGGGAGAGCGGGCGGGGGGGGGGGGGATCGGCCAAGGTCTTGACTCGCACTTGGGCGCGAGGACAGACAGCCCTTGGGGTCAGAAGGACAGGGCGGGGACGAGGCGGAGGCTGGCCGGATGGTGCAGAGGCGCGCGGCCTCCTCGGGCCACTGCACGCCCATGCCGCGCACCCGCAGCGCCTCGGGCGTCATGCGCGAAGAGGGCGACACGTCGGCGAGGGACCGCCTCGGCGCGCGAGCGGCGCCGCCGCGGGCGGCGGCGGGGCTCCGGCTGGTGGAGCACGTGGACCGGCTGGAGCCCGAGGAGTCGCTGGCAGCCATGGTCGCCCGCCCACCCCCGAGGGCCACCACGGGGCCCAGGAGCAGTCGAGCAGGCCCTCCCGAGGGCGGCTGCACGTAGGAAAGACCCTGGGCAAGAGTGACCTTTGGTGCGCGGCTTTCTGGGGGGCGCGAGTGGGCCAAACACAAGCGCGCAGGTCGCTACTATCGCCACGAGCGCGGCGATCGGGGGACCCCAGTGAACGCGCACCAAAGGTCACTCCGGCGAAGGGTCACTCTTACGTGTAGTCGACGAGGGCAGGACGTGCAGCCGAGGCATGACCGGGCAGGTGAGGCACGTCTGGCCCCGGGGAGGAGGGGGCTGGTTGGGCCTGGGCCCCCGTGGCCAAGGAGGGCGGCTGGGCGACCATGGCGCTGGCGGAGCACTCCTCCGCCCGGGGGCCGCTTCCGCAGCTGCTCTCGGCGCTGCCGCGGCTGCTCCCGGCGCGTCCGCAGCTGCTCCCACGCCAGCCAGCCGCCTGGGGGGGGGGGCACTCGTCCCGCGGCGGCGGACGACGGCTCGCGCGCTCCGGGACGACGATGCCCCTCCACCCGCCCTGTGCCACCCTCCACGCGCTCAACGCGCATACCTCCCCGGCCAGAGAATCGCAAAAGAGCGGCCCAAACCAGCATGCAGCATACCTGTGACGAGTTCCTCCCCCTGGGGGGAACAATGGAGGAGAAGGAGAAGAAAGATTGAAATAAGGAATCATTAAAGGTAGCGGCGATTGCGGGATCTGGCGAACCTTACGGCGGCGATGCCACCGCAGCGGTCGAGAAGGCCCTCGCTGGGCAAACGATGAATCGCATTCCTCTCCTCTTCCTCCTCCTCCTCCTCCTCCTCCTCCTCCTGCTTCTCCTCCACCTCCTCCTCCTCCTACTCCTCCTCCTGTTCCTCCTCCTCCTCCTCTTCCTCCTCCTCCTCCCTCTTCTCCTCCTCCTCCTCCTCCTCCCTCTTCCTCCTCCTCCTCCTCCTCCTCTCCTCCTCCTCTCCTCCCCCTCCTCCTCCCTCCTCTCCCCTCCTCCTCCGATTCCTACTCCTCCTCCTCCTCCTCGTCATCCTCCTCCTCTTCCTCCTTCTCTTCCTCCTCCTCCTCCTTTTCCTCCTCCTCGTCATGGCGATGATGGTGATAATGATGCTAATGGTGCTGATGATGATGAGTTATTATCAAAGCCCCCATGTGAGCTGTTTGGACAGCACAAGTGCAAGGCCGTGAGTTGCAAATCCTGGAACTCGGGTCATTGAGCCACCAGTATCCTTCGGCGAGAAAACTCTTAACACACCACACGAGCATGCACAACATATAGAACGCGGGGTTCCGTGGCACAGGGCCCCCGAGTGCAACCCCTCCCATAGAGCCAAGGGACTCCCGGAGGGGAACGGCGCGCGGGTCCCTCGAGAGCTGACCTCAAGGCGCCGCCCACATTATGCGAAGTGGACAGAACACCAGTAAGGTCAAGTAGAATTGCATTTAGAAGATCTCAAGACACTTCTTGCGCGGCGTCTCCAAGAACGGCGAGGACGACACCGCTGAAGTGCTCTCTCCCAGTGACGTAGTAGATGTCGCCCTGCCCCTCCTGCACAAGCTGATCGCCTCATCTCCAGACTTCGGGACGTGGTAGCGCATGTGCTCCGCGACCTTGGCACAGTCGGTGAAATCCTCGCGCGCGCCCAGCTCGACGCACTTCCCAAACTGTTCGTCGAACTTCCTGTAGTCTTCGCAATCTCCGCGAACACCTCGAAGCACTTCTTGACGAGGTTCTTCTGGATCACGCGCAGGATCTCGTTATACTGCAGCGTCTCACGGGAGACGTTCAGCGGCGGGCCCTCGGAGTCAACCACGCCCTTGACGAAGCTGAGCCACTCGGGCATCAGCTCGTCGCAGTCGTCCGTGATGACGACGCGCTGCATGTACAGCCTTGGACTCGAAATGGTCAAAGGGTGCCCAGCGCAGCACGCAGAGCAGCGCGCGGAACTCCGGTTGGACCTCCGCGCTGAAGTGCTTCACGGCCAGGTGATCCTTCCTGTCGTTGGACAAGGATGTGCAAAACGAGGCGTACTCCATGTTGGCTTCTCACTCGGACCTGCTCATCCAAAGCAGCTCACATCGCAACCTCCATCCATCAGCACCCATTCCACCTGAAGTGGGCGGCCACGTCATCGAGCCTCGTCTTCGAGGCTCAGACATCATGATTTATAGCCTTGGCCTGGCTGGGATGCCCCACCTGCCCGAACAACAAAAAAAAAAAAAAAAAACGCCGCGCGCGCTGCAAAAGGATCTGAGCAAGGGGGCAGCGCCATGATGATAATGCTGATGATGCTGATGATGATGATGATCATGGTGATGGTGATGATGATGATGCTGATGACGATGACGATGATGATGATGATGATGATGATGATGATGATGATGATGATGATGGTGGTGGTGGTGGTGGTGGTGCTGTTGGTGATGACTGTGATGTTGGTGATGATGGTGGTGGTGATGGTTGCGATGATGATGATGATGATGATGATGGTGATGATGATGATGATGATGGTGGTGGTGGTGGTAATGGTGATGGTGATGGTGCTGGTGCTGGTGACGGTGGTGATGATGATGATGAGAATGGCAGCGGTGATGCTGATGGTGATGGTGATGGGTGTGGTGATGATGATGATGACGGTGATGGTGATGGTGGTGCTGATGGTGGTACTGATGGTGATGATGATGATGGTGATGAGTATGCTGCGGATGCTGATGATGATAATGGTGATGGTGATGGCAATTGTGATAGGATGATGATCATCATCATGATGAACGATGGTGATGAACGATGATGATGAGGACGATGATGATGATGGTTGTGATGATGATGATGATGATGATGAGGATGCTGATAAGGAGGAGGAGGAGGATGATGGCGATGGCGATGGCGATGGCGTTGGTGGTGGTAATGATGATGATGTTGTTGATGATGATGATGATGTTGATGACGATGATGATGCTGATGATGATGCTGATGATTAAAAGCAGCCCCATAAGGCCTCAAAGATGGCCCAGATTGATTTCAAGACGGGCCTTCAGAGTTCGAGCACGCGCACATCGAGGGCATTGGCCTGAACACTCACTGGGCCTAGCGGGCAACCTCATTAAAAATTGTCAGGCTGTTACGCCCCTGGGGAACCTGCCGTGACTCAAGCCCAAGACCAAAGAAGAATAACCGCTGCCGAGAGGCCCGCGAAAACTAAAGCAATAGAGGCGAGCACGGGGAATCGAAGAACAACTGTAAACGTTGGAGGTCCGAACAAATTCCTTGGGTCGGCGCTGGACCCATCCCCCTCCCTGGCGCGCGAGGAGCGCAGGGAGAGAGAGACGACAGAGGCGCAGCCGGACCCGGCAAAACCCGAGCAGACCTCCGAAAATTTATGCGTACGGCAGGTTCGGCGTTAGTTTCGGACACCGCGTGGATCGTGCAAAACTAGAACCATTGGCGGCCTTGCGTAAAGGGCGATAAGAATCACCCCCATAATGACCACCCCGACACGCGAGGCCGTTTGCGAAACGCCCCCGCTGAAGGGATCGAGCAGGGCGGGGCTGTTTAAAAAAAACGCCCAGGGCCGCTTCGAAAACGCCACCTGTCCGGTCCGGGTGGTGATTCCTCCCTTGATTGCGATCCCCAGATCGATCCCTCGATTGCGCTCCCCAGATCGCTCCACATCGCAGCGGCGGCGCTCCACCCTGAACGCCCGCGGCAGGGCCGCCGCCGCGCCGAGGCGGCGGCGGCAAGCCCGTGGCGCGGACCTGATCTCGCAGGCCGCCGTCTGCTCCTCGAGGCCACGGCCCACGGCGGAGGAGGCCGCGGAGGCCCAGGGCGGAGGAGGCGAGCGCACGGGGGGGAGGGCCGTCCGCCCCCAGGAGCCCGCGGCCTCGGCGCGGCGCCCGCGCACGCCCGCGCCCACGGGCGGCGGCGAGCCTTCGGCCGAGGCCAACTGCGCCCTCGCGCCGCCCCGGGCCGCGCCACCTCGGCACGAAGGAGGAGGGGGGCCCGAGGCAAACGGGCGAGGGTGAACGACAGGGGGGGGAGGACAGGCTGGCGGGGGAGGAGGAGGAGGAGGAGGAGGAGGAGGAGGAGGAGGAGGAGGAGAGGAGGAGGAGGACGAGGAGGAGGAGGGAGGAGGAGGAGGAGGAGGAGGAAGATAGGGAGAAGGAAGGAGGAGGAGGAGGAGAAGAGGAGGAGGATAGGAGGAGAAGAGGCGGGAGGAGGAGGAGGAGGAGGAGGAGTAGGGAGGAGGAGGAGGAGGAGGAGGAGGAGGAGAGGAGGAGGCAGGATAGGGAGGAGGAGTGAGGATAGGAGGAGGAAGGAGGAGGAGGAGGAGGAGGAGGAGGAGGAGGAGGGAAGGGAGGAGGGAGGAGGGGAGAGGAGGAGGAGGAGGAGGAGGAGGAGGAGGAGGAGGATAGGGAGGAGGGGAGGAGGAGGAGGAGGAGGAGGAGGAGGAGGATAGGAGGAGGAGGAGGAGGAGGAGGAGGGGAGGAGGAGGAGGAGGAGGAGGAGTGATAGGAAGGAGGAGGAGGAGGAGGAGGAGGAGGAGGAGGGAGGAGGGGGAGGAGGAGGAGGAGGAGGAGGAGGATTAGGGAGAGGAGGAGAAGGAGGAGGAGGAGGATAGGGAGGAGGATAGGAGGAGGAGGAGGACAGGGAGGAGGAGGAGGATGCGGAGGAGGAGGAGGAGATGGTGCCGTGGAATCGAAGATACATCGCCGATGGAGCAGCGATGGGCCCTCGGTGGCAGAAGAGCAGGTTCCTGGGCAGGCTGGGGCGTCCAGGCCCCAATCGGCGAGCAGTAGCTCGGCGATTGGGGGTCGGCACGGGTCCTGGACGGGGAGCTTCTCCTCCTCGAGGAGGAGGAGGAGGAGGAGGAGGAGGAGGAGGAGGAGGAAGATAGGGAGAAGGAGGAGGAGGAGGAAGGAGGAGGAGGAGGAGGAGGAGGGAGGAGAGGGAGGGGAGGAGGAGGAGGAGGAGGAGTAGGAGAGGAGGAGGAGGAGGAGGAGGAGGAGAGGAGGAGGAGGAGGAGGAGGAGATAGGGAGGAGGAGGAGGAGGAGGAGGCGGAGGAGGAGGAGGATTAGGGAGCAGAGGAGGAGGAGGAGGATAGGGAGGGAGGAGAGGAGGAGGAGGAGGAGGAGGGGAGGATAGCGGAGATAGGGAGGAGGAGGAGGAGGAAGATAGGGAGCGAAGGATAGGGAGGAGGAGGAGGAGGAGGAGGAGGAGGAGGACGAGGAGGAGGAGGAGGAGGTGGAGGAGGAGAGGAGGAGGAGGAGGAGAGGAGAGGGGAGGAGGAGGAGGAGAGGAAGGGAGGAGGAGGAGATGCGGAGGAGGAGGAGGAGATGGTGCCGTGGAATCGAAGATACATCGCCAATGGAGCAGCGATGGGCCCTCGGTGGCAGAAGAGCAGGTTCCTGGGCAGGCTGGGGCGCCCAGGCCCCAATCGGCGAGCAGTAGCTCGGCGATTGGGGGTCGACGCGGGTCCTGGACGGGGAGCTTCTCCTCCTCGAGGAGGAGGAGGAGGAGGAGGAGGAGGCGGAGGAGGAGGAGGAGGAGGAGGATGAGGAGGAGGAGGAGGAGAAAGAGGAGGAGGAGGAGGAGTGGAGTGGAGCAATCGGACGTAGTCCGTTCGGGAAACAAGAGACGCCAGGGAGGGCCATCCAGAATTTCTCGGAGTGGCGTGGGCGGCGACATCCCACGGCACACCGCGACAGGCCCCCCCTGGCCTCACAATTTACTCAGAGGCACCGCTAGGAGCCGCGAGAGACGCAATCGCGGCTTCGGCTGCCGATTCATGCATACCGGCTAGAACAGACTTGCTGGGACCCGATCTGGACGGATGGAGGCCTCGTCTGATCCTGCTGAGGTTCTCGAGGCCTTTGCCAGTGGGTCCCAGGGCCCTGCGCTCTCCCACTTGGTGGGTGAGAGGGCAGGGGTATTGTAAGTTTTTGACCTGGTGTGTGGCCGTATGGCCGCACTTGACACAGAAGAACATTTGCCACTTGGGGATGGTGGCCAACACGTGGGAGGGGTGTATCGCCTTGCCACCGATCACACGGGGGCCCCTCGACCACAGGACCTCACCACACGCGGCAAACTCAGGCAGGGGGCTAGGCGGTACACACTCCGTTGCGGCAGCTGGAATTATCTGGCAAGCGTCGACAATAATATGGCAAGAGGAGCATCGCCATTTATCTACACACCGAACGAATTTGTGCTGAGAATCCGCGATCGCGGTCTGCAACTGGGAACGAGGGGCAGCCTCTTGAGTGGGTTGCCTCTCTGGCCACAGACCTCGTGGCTCTGCATTCTTTCCGAAAGAACGAAGAATTAGGCGTGCCCGCTGGCGGACGATCGCCGCGATAGCATCATATTCATCAGTCCTGGGCACGGGCGGGAGGGCTAGGGTGGCCGACTTGTGGGCCGCGTCCCCCGCGAGCTCGTCGGCTTGCTGGTTACCGAGAGCTGGGAATTTCTGAAAGCCGCGCAGGGTCTGAGGATCGGCGTGGGATGGGGTCCAGAGCACCGTGGCCGAGAGAGCACCACGCGGTCGATCCTGCACGAGATGCCGTATTCTCAGCCAGAGATCACCATTCGTATTCTTACCTTTGAGGCTACCTGGCCTGAGACATCTACCATTCTGCCAACCGCGCTGCAAGGCTAGGTGGTCGGTGACATAGGTGAAATCCTGATGGCAAGTCTCTAGTGCAAGGCAGAACGCATACAACTCTCCTCTTGGGACGGTCTGGCGGGGGCCTGGGAGGGGAGCAAGGAGGCCCGAGTGGAGGGCCCAGGAGGCCGAGGGAGGGTCCCAACGAAGAGCAGCAAGGCCAGAGCCAACGCGACGTCTCCTAACGTCGTCGGAATAGGCTCCGCCAGACCCGTCGCCAAAAATAAACAACTCACCCTCGCCATTACGAGCACCTTCCCACGTCGGCAAACCCTCCCGCACCTCACCAACAAACTCCCACCCGTCCCTCCCAGTCAATGGCTCAAAAGAGGGCGTAGTGAGAGCAGAAGAGGGAAGGCCGCGGAGCCACAAGGCGGGGTCGGCATCGGCCCCCGCTAGGGCTCGCTGCAGTAGCTTGTCGCTGGCCTCAAACTCGGGCCCAACATTCGCATCGCACTGCCACATGCGGTGAAACAGGGTTTCAGGGACGCGAGCGCAGCAGCGGTCGCAGTTCCTGTCGATCTGGTAGCCTGCGTTGTGGAGGCGGTCTCTGGTCCACTGTCCTCCGCCGATGATGGTGTTGTTGAGGGCCCAATCGCTGAAGTCGCCGTTCGCGAGGAACCTCCTTTGCTCGATACGGATAGTGACCATGTCTGCGCCTCCTGCATGCGTGTCTCCGTGGATGTATGTAGAGGCCTGCCTCCAGAGGAGTCGGCGTAGATCTTCGCTGAGGTCTTGCAATACTGTGGATGTCGGCGTCGAGGAGGTCAGGGTCGTCGGCGGAGGGGAGGTTCCACTCCTCGATGTAGCCGTCCTTCGTGCGCCTCCACGTCGTAGCGGAGGTCGGCTCCCAACTGGCTTCTAGGAGGGTCGCGATGGCCGCGCCAGTGGGGCCCTTGACCTTGCACCACAGCTTGGGGCCAGCGGCGAGCAGGGTAGTCTTGATCCTTGGCCAGGCTCTGATGATCCTGGCGTGCGTGTTCGGGTGGCGCATCCAATGCTGAAGCCAGGCCTCGAGGAACTCTATCCTCAGGGAGACGCCAGGGCCCACGCCGTCAAAGGTGGCGCCGAGGAAGGAGGTGAGGCAGCGACCCGCGGCAGCGCCCGTCGCAGCTATGGCGGCCTGACGACGCCAGCGGAGGAGAGCGTGCCGAGCGAGGCCGTGAACTTGATGTCCGAATACTCCTTCAGGGAGAGCGCCAGTGCGCCACAGGCCAACGGAAATTCGGGCCTGCTGTGCAGTGCTCCGTAGTCGATGTATTTTGCGAAACCTGGCGGTGGCCGACTTCTGACGCTTCCTGGCTTTGGCTTGTACTCGTCGAGTAGCCGCGGCGGCGTCCACGCCTAGGTCAACGGCCGTGGACGTCGCAGTAACTGGAATGTCGTACTGTCGCATCTTCTTGGCAAGCAGGTGGCGGACCTTGGGTGTGGAGCCGATGAGGACGGTCTTGTCTGAGATAGGCAACTCGAACTCCTTCAGGCCGTCGCAGAGCGTCCTGGCAGCACGGGGGAGGTGCTTCTGCAACGCCCGTAGGACACCTTCAACTCGTAGTACAGTGTCGTCCACGAAAGTCCACATCTGGGCAAGCTCTGCCTGAGCTTGAGCACGTCGAAGAATAGGTAACAAAATAAGTCGTGCCAGGGTAGTGCCGTGGGGGGAGCCTGCAATGATGCCCTTGGAGGCGAAGATAGGCATGCTCACCCATTGACGACTGCGCAAGAATCTGGGCGCCAGGTAGAGCTGTACCTCCAATAATAGAATGATGGGAGGGAAGCCGCTGTTGAGGCCGACCATGATCAGGCTGGCGAGCTTGATATTGTCGTAGAATGTCTGGATGTCTAACAGCAAAGTCGCGGACTGAATGCCGAGTGCTGAGGCTGTCTCGTCCAACAAGGCCCTATGTAGAGCGGCTTGGAGAGCTGAGGAGCCTTTGATGGCTGTGGTCCAAAAGTCGTCAAGTCCTTGCGTCCAGGCTTCCGACGCGGTAGATCTAATACGAGACCAGAGTCGGGCCATATGTGGAAGCATGCCAAGGACTCGGTCGCCTCCCGCCTTCTTGGCGGCGAGAGCTGCAATGGTGCCTGAAATTTGTAGTGGCCAGATGCCAGCTTGCTCCACTGAATTGAGAATATCTGCATAGGCTTCGACGGCAGGTTCTGGCAATCGATGGAGGTCGCGAGGTCCTAGGGCATCAACTCCATGTGCTTTACTAGGTGGCATGCGGCCGTGGATGCGGTGTACTTGCTCTGTTGTGATGGGCTCGAGAGGTTGAAGAACGGCTGCTGCCTTGGCCTTTGTCAGGGCCTGGAGGATGTCGTCGGAGGTCTCGGTGGCATGCCAGACTTGCTGCCATTGTTGCTTCTTGTTGTCCATGATGACGGCGGGGTCGGCGATGGTCAGGTTGGACGTGTAGGCCTCGATGTGACGCACAGGTGCAGGCTTAACATGGGCGTGTAATACTCCAGGACGGTGCTTCCACTGCTGGGCGAGCCAAGCCCCGCAGGCCCTCTTGGACTTGGCGAGGGCGGCCGAGAGGGCTCTGGAGGCCCAGGTAGCGGTAATAGTGACCAGGTCGTCGGTGTCATCCTTGTCCAGGTGCGGGGCCCAGACGAGCGCGAACCAGCGGAAGATGGTATCCTCATCCTTCTCGAACTGGAGGTCATGCATGTGGCTGTTGAAGTGGTCGGCGCGCTGCTGGATGATGATGGCCTGCTGCTCCATAAGCGCTGTATGCTTAGGCTTGTCGAAAAGCGCGGCGTAGCGCTTGATGAGGGTGAGCGTAATGGCCCACCATTCCGCATGTGGATCATGTACGTGTACGCGGCCTGGAGCAGCCGCTGTCTTCTTCCAAGATAGCTGGTAGCCCTGAGCACGGCCAGTGTATGCTGCGGCTTCCTTCGGGTCGATCTGGTCGTGGCTGAGCATGGTGTTCTCGAGTGCCGAGACCCATTTGGCGTACTTGAGGTTGAGGAGGTCGGCGTCGTGCTCCCAGTGTCGGTACACGAAGTGCGCGTGCGGCTGCTTGCAAGGCGCGGGTAACGCCTCCTGCCATTGCTTTTGCCACAAGTCCAGCGGGATGGCGTAGGAGATAGGATCCAGCGCTGCGGGCTCGACCTGTGGCTGAAGCTGTGCTGCTGCTGGTTGAAGTTCAGGAGGTAGATCGCGAAGACGAGCTGCTCGAGCTTCAG
>CAUYUJ010018013.1:134623-172672 GCA_963575745.1 Prorocentrum cordatum
CTTCTGCCTCCTCCTCCTCCTCCTCCTCCGCCTCCTCCTCCGCCTCCGCCTCCTCCTCCTCCTCCTCCTCCTCCTCCCTCCTCCCTCCTCCCTCCTCCCTCCTCCCTCAGCAACAGCGTGCGCTTTACCCGCCGAACCATCAAGTTAGTCTCAACCCTCCTCTCCCCCCGCGCACCTCGCTTGCTGACGTTTTTCCAGGTCTCTCCAAAGAGGCAGCCCCGATCGCAGACGCCACGGCATCATGCTGTCTCAGGCTAGCCTCAGCCAACATTCTCTCTCTCACGCCTGCTTCGCGCATCTCCCAAAGAGCCAAGCTTACAGGCGTGGCCGTCAAAGGACGCCTCCATCAACTGGCCGCCGCTTTTCAACGCAATGGGCTCGACGTTATCGGTATGCAAGAGACGCGAGTCACAGCCACGGGCTCTGGCAAACGCCAGGTTCCCCCGTACGTAGTCTTTTTGTCAAAGTCCCAAGCTGGAACTCATGCTTGCGGCTGCGCGCTATGGGTCAACCTTACCACGCCCGTTTTTCCCAATGCCAAAGGCATTCCCACTTTCCCTATTAAGTCTCACAGCGTGCGTATTGTACACCAAGACCCGCGCATTATCGCGGCCGTCATCAGTCAGAACGGCCTACGTTTCAGCATCCTCGTGGCACATGCTCATCATTCCGGGCGTCCTCTCCACGAGCAGGCCGCATGGTGGCAGCACCTTAGACACGTGCACGACCATATTTTACCGCAGCCCACTCCTACTCTTGTCCTTATGGACTCCAATGCTGCAGTGGGCACGCAAACATCAGCGGCCATTGGCCCACAACACGCGGAGCAAGTTAACACGGCTGGCTCCTTTTTCCATCGTTTCCTACTTGCATCTAATCTTTGGCTGCCGGCCACCTTTGTGCCACACCCTATGGGAGCGGGCACATGGATCGCGCCAGCACGTGACCCCGCCTTCAAACAGCACTGGAAGCGCAGGGACTACATAGCTATACCCATAGGCGCCTCTGCCAATGAATGCGAAGTCAAGTATTCTCTTACTTTAGCACTCGCAATGCTAGACCACGCTGCCCCGTGCTTATTATGCCGTTTCAAGTTACAGCTCCGACCTAACGAAGACCAGGGACGCCAGGTCATGCGTATTCCGCACGATCCTACAGCATACCTCGACCCGTCGGCCAGACAGCTTTTTGAAGACACTTTCTCGCCTCCCCCTGAAGCTTTAACTTTCGACCTGCACGCCTCCGACCACGCGCTCATCCTGGACAGGGAGGCGCGAAATGCCATGCTACAGGCATTTCCCCAACCCCGCACGTCTACAGGTCGCGCACCTTCCAATTCCCGCGTCTCCATGGCCACCCTTAGGCTCATGGATGCCAGAGCTTTAATTATCAGCCAAGCCAACACGCTTCAACAGGAAGCAAGCAACCTTTTCCTGCCGGCAGCTATCGCGGCTTGGAAGCGATATGTGCGATCCAGGCAAGCATTTACACGTCCTAAAGCGGCCTTGCGACATCACGAAGAGCTCTCGCTGATGCCTGCAATTAATAATGCTTTTGCCAAACTTGCGGAGCTCGGCGCTGCTCTCCGCAGCATGCGTGCCAGCATGGCTGACCCTAATGCCTCCATTAAATGGAAGCCCAGAATTCGCATGGCCTGCTTGCATCAGTTTTTAGCATCCTCGCCTACACGCGTTGCTAAAACCCGCTTCCCTCATGCTTGCTCTGCGCCTACCATAGGTACCGCACACGCGGCTGCCATTCAATTACGCGCACGCGCAAGCGCCATCAGGGCCATCGTCCTAGCTCAATTCACACAGGCAGTACGTTGCTCCGTTGACCTGGATGCCGCTTTTCACCTACAAGGCATTGCCGCCGAAGTTCACGAGGCATGGCAGACCTCACAACAACGCACTGCCTTTGCGCGCTTACGCACGTTGGGCGTGGGTTCCAAAAAGAAGCTACGCTCCTCTCCCCTACCTATCCTCTCCACGGCAGCGGGCACCTTCGTGGTAGACGCCACCCAAGCGGCCGACACGTGGCTATCCCATTTTGCTCGACAGGAGCATGGTGCAGTTATCCCGCTCAAACATGCCAAGGCCTACGACGCTAGTGCATCGTATCTGCCCGCTGACCTTACTGTGGATGTTCCCCCTCCATACTCCCTCTTCTCCCTAGCGCAAATCGAGCGCGCCTATGCCAGGACCCCAGACTCGGCAGCCAGCGTGGACGGCTTCAAAGGAGCCTTTGTCAAGTCGTTTCACCGTCTACTTGCGAAGCAGCACTACCCGGTCCACCTCAAGGCGCAGGTGCGCCTTGAGGAACCGCTGGCTTGGCGGGGAGGGTACAACTTTGACATTTTTAAAGGTAAAGGCAATCCGGCCATAATGGCCAACTCCCGCTCGGCAATGGCCTCCCCCCACTTCTCCAAGCGGCATCGTGCCCTATTGCGCAAAGAACTGGTGGAATATCTTCCTCCCATGGCAGGCGCCTCACAGTCTGGCGGCATCGCTGGACGGGGCACAGATTTCGCCACGCTCGCGGTCTTAGCGCACCAAGCCTACGCAGATAGCCAGCGCATTTCCTCAGCGTACATATTTATAGATGCTGTCTCAGCCTTTTACAGGGCCCTCCGACAGCTCATATTTTACTGCGACTCGCAACAAGCTGACCTTTACTACTTAGTTGCTTCCCTTGATCTCCCCCAGGAGACAGGTGAAGAACTAATAAGACATTTGCTCTCTGCCCCTCCTGTACTGCAGGAGGCTGGTCTCCCCCCGCATCTCCATGCACAAATCTCGGCTGCATACGAGCATACCTGGGCCTTCTACCCAGGAGCCTCAGGGGTAGCACTCACATTACGTGGCACCATCCCAGGACAGCAGCTCGGAGACGTTCTTTTCAACTTCCTCATGGCCCGAGCCAATAACGAAGCTGTCAAGCAGCTCACCGAATCACCGCTTGCACACCTTATTCTCAATGTCCAGGTGGACAAGGATGCCCCGCGCTCATTTTTCGCTCATCATAAGGACAATATAGCCTCCGCAGAGACAGAAGTGCACCAATATCTGGACTCATGCTTTTTCGATGATGGTGCCTATGCCTTCCTTGGTCCCACTAAGGAGCTATTTGACGCCATGCCTGTGCTAATGGCCATCATAGTCGAAGCCTACGCGCTCTCAGGCATCAAGCTAAATTTTCAAGTCCACAAAACTATGTGCCTTTTTCAGTTTAGAGGGGAAGCTTCCATATCCCTTCGTCGCAAGCTCTGGGACCCCCAAGGGCTCAATGGGCACATGCTAGTCTCACCTACTCTCGGGCATTCGCCTTTTTCCCTCCACTTCGCCAGAATATACACATATCTAGGTACGCACCTGGACGAAAAGGGCAGCATTGGCCCCGAACTCGCCCACAGGCGATCGGAGGCGGCCCCCAGCTGGCGCAATCTTGCCCGTCAATTCTTGCGCCACTCTTCTAGTACCTGGCTTCATGAGCACCTGCATTTACTGGACTCCCTCATCCTCTCCTCCCGCCTTTTTAATGCCGCTGTTTGGCCATTGCTCACTGGACCGCAAATAGTCTCCTTACAAGGAGAGTTCATGAGAATGCACAGGCGCTTGCTCCACCTCCCAAGGTGCGACAGCACGGCAGAGCGGGACTCATTTGTCCTGGCCAAGGTCTGCAGACCCCCTCTACCGCATATCTTTAGTGCAATGCGTCTGCGCCTCTTTGGCAGGCTCCTCCGCACGGGACCTCCGCACCTCACCTCCCTGCTGGCCAAATTAGCCGCAGACGTCCCAGACTCATGGCTTGCCCTGGTGCAGAAGGACCTACAGTGGCTGGGCGAATTTTCTGCCAATCTAGCACAAATGCCCTCGCCAATGTCGCACCTGGACCAGTGGGAGGCCCTCGCTCTCCAATCCCACACAGGATGGAAGCGCCGAATTCGCAATGCCCTTACAGCGGGAGCACAGCATTTCGCTCGCGCAGCACTCGCAGAGGCAGCTGCCAAGCACTTTTTTGCCATTACTGTCCCAGGTGGGATCCCCCTGCCGACGGACCATGTACAGCACCCGATCGAGCAGCAACGCCTGGCAGCGCACTACCCAGCGGTGCTCACTTGCCCATGGTGCTCGCGCACATTTTTTAAATTTCGGGGGCTAAAACAACACGTTGCCCAGGTGCACTGGACCTTGTCCCACAGGGTCAAAGGCCTAGTACCGGACACCCAGGTGTGCCCGGCCTGCAGTCTCCCCTTTGGCTCACGCGCCAGTCTCATGCAGCACCTCTGTTTCGACTCCTTCATATGTGCTCTCTACCTCCTTTGCCATTCCCAACGCCTTCCCCAAGAGCAAATCGCAGCGCTTGCTATGCAAAGCTGCGAAAATGCCAAGCTACAAGTAAAGTCAGGCGTAGGTCGCTGGCGCGTGGCATTACCGGCACATCGTGCCAAGCGTGCTACCACACAGCACTTTCGTGACTTTGCCAAACACTTGTCGCAAGCGGACGCTCGCGCCATAATGGCGGTTACAGATTACGCGCTGGACTCTGCAGCCGTCTCTTTACTTTTTCCCGCCGATGTTCCTCCGCCACTACCTCCTCCTCTTCCTGCGCTGCCTGAATGGCCATTTCAACCGAAGGATTATTCCGGTCTAGCGACCAGAGAAATTCCAGCCCGTATAAGGCGCAAGGAAATTTTCATCCTCAATCTTTTCTCTGGCCGCAGGCGCGAAGGGGATATCCAGCATCACCTGGAATCATTCACGCCTGACCCCTCGATAGAGGTACATATACTGTCGGTCGATATTGCTATCGACCCCGACTCAGGCGATCTCACCAAGTCGGAGACCATTAAGCTCTGGCAACAACATATTTATGCCGGCAGAGTGGTTGTTTCAGGTGGGGGCCCGCCGTGCGAAACCTTTTGCGCGGCCCGCTGGAAGCCCAACGGACCACCGCCGCTGCGCACTACCGAGCACTACTGGGGCATCCCCAACGCAACGCCCAAGCAATCCCGCCAATTGCAGATAGCCAACTTGCTACTCGCTTCATTGGTTCTCCTCTTTGCCGCTCATTTGGAAATGGGTACCTCGGCATGGATGGAACATCCATGCCCTGCCCACTGGGAACCCAGGGCGCAGCCTAGCTGGATATGGAGGCCTTTAATGGCCCTGGCTGCTGCACCGGCGGTCCGCACCACGGACATCGACCAGTGCATGTTCCAGCCGTCTTGCCGCCCTCCTAACGAATTCGGCAAAGCCCCCACGCGCTTGCTATCGCTCCGCCTTCCCTCGCTCCCAGAGCTCCTAACTAACCGTCCCCAAGGGACCAAGTGCACGCACCCACGGGGGTCACATCGTACACTTCTAGGTAAGGACGAGAATGACCGCTTTTTCACTGCTGACAAAAAGACCTATCCTTCTGCCCTTTGCGAATGTCTCGCCCAGGCTATATACCAGGACGTCATTTTACCATTTGTTGACGACCCACAGGATCCTCTTCCCCAGTCGGACCCCTCGGTTCTGGCTCCCCTCCTCCGCTTCTCCGCTTCCATGACCAGCGACTTTTGGCTAGGCCCCGACTTTGTTGATCCCTCCGCCCCTCGCACCCGTGCCAAAGTGGATGGGGAGCTGGACCGCTTCCGCAGGCTTTTGGCTCTCTCCAGGCCCCGCGAGCCGCGGCGCCATAGCGACCTCCCCTCAGAGGCTCACGAGCAGCCTGATCCCGCCGATCAGGACTCGGAAGCGGAACAAGAGGCCATGCACTTTTTGGGCACAGCCCCCATTTTTCCCTCCACCCTCCCTCCGCCGCCACCCCCGCCCTCCCTAACTCTGGATCAGAAAAGGCGCATCCAGTGCAATAGGGAACGGGCCAGACAAATCAGGGCCGAGCGTTCCCGTCAAGCGGCACGACCCGTCCCGCTCACGGGCATTTCCCTCTCTCACATGTGGCACCCTGCTTCGCCCGCCCCGCAGGACTTCAACGCCGACATCTTCGACACTTAGCTGGCGTCTCATGTCCAGACGGCCATGGGTGCTGGTGCCGCGTGAAGCCAGGCCAAAGCATCCCCCACCGGGCCAATTTCGGTCCGCCTCAGCTCCTCCACCCCTACTTTCGCCTGCCCAATTCGCCCAGGTAGCCAAAGCGGTGCAGCGCTCTCTGTCCAGCACCCCACCAGCCTCAGATCCCCCGCGGCCGCCTGGCGATTTCAGCGGCCCCCCTATGGGTCGAGGCAGGCACATTTACGGGGCCACTTTTCATCCTCCGCCACCTCCGCCCACCTTGCCTCCCTTGCCGCCCCCAGATCATCCCAGGGTGCCTGCCAAATCAGCCATTCCGGAAGGCTGGATAGGCCAGGCAGCTTCTCCTTTTTCCCCACCCCTTTCAGCGTGCACCTCGCCTCCACCCCTGCGCGAGCATCGCAAACAGTCTCGTAAAGCTGCGCCACACAGGAGCCAGCCGAGCAGGGCTTCTAGTCCCCCAGCATCGCCTAGAAGGCTGGATCAGGTAGACGACGCCTCATATTCCTCTGCCTCCTCACCATTTCCTCCGCATGACTCTCCAGAGCCGGCGGAACAGTCCGCTGCGCCCCGCGCCTCTGCAACTCGCAAGCGCAAACAGGTCTCATTTGCGGACGAGTTCACGGCCAAGCCCTCCAAGGTGGCCTATAATTCGCGCTTACGCACCGAGCCGCGCAAAAGCGCGCTCAAGCAGCCAGCGCCGATACGCAGGGAACCTGCTGAGGCACAAAGCAGCCCGCAGGAGTCCCTCGGCCCGCCGTCACCTCCAGCCTCTCCTCCCCCTAGGCACCTTAGGGCTCGCAAGACCAAGGCGCACCGCGCGGCCCATGCAGCTCAGCGCTCACGCTCGCCTGCCAAAGCGTCTGATGCAGCCTCGGACGAGCAGCCTGCGCCACAGCGCCAGGAACCAGTAGAGGCTCAAAGCAGCCCGCAGGACTCCCACGGCCCGGCCTCGCCTCCAGCCTCTCCTCCTCCAAGGCACCACAAGGCTCGCAAGTCTCACCATACTGCCCATGTAGCTCCGCGCCTGCCGCCTACAGTCGCAGCTGCAGCTGCGTCAGCCGCAGCATCGGACGAGCAGCGCAGCTCATTTCTCAAGGAGCACGAGAATAGAATTGCCCAGCTCAAAGAGGAGCATAGGCAGGACCAGCTCCGTATCGACAGGATACACAGGGAGCGCCTCAGGCTGCAATTGCGAGAAGGCGAAAGCCTTTCGCATTGCGGTCAGCGTCTTTCGCCCAGGAGGCCGCGTAAACCTCATGAAGGAGGTGATGCTGCCAGGCGCTAGCTTTTGCCAGACAGCTAACCCTCAGCCTAAGCCTAACCTCTCCTTCTTTCCTCTTATCAGCCCCTTTTCCGCCTCATCCACATCAGGCCATGAGGAGCGAGCCCAGTATCCTGGGCAACGCCGGTGCAGACGAGGACATGCCCGCTGCTGAGGCGCACCCGGGGCAACAATTAGAGCCGCGCAGCATCTCGCCACCAGCCTCTCGTTTGGCTTCCTTATGGAAGCATTTGGCTGAGCGGCTTCTTTTGGCTCACCAGCAAGTCTACCGCTTTCTCAGCGGCGGCGCGAGGCGCCACGCACTCATTCTGTCTCCCGCCACGGTGTACCAGCATAATGCGGTACCCCAGTGGCAAGCCACATGGCAGCTCGAGAGCGGGCCGCCCGCATGGCCACACGCGCGCGCCTTCGTGGGCCCTGTGCTTCACCTAGATTTGCCCACGGCCGTTAATCGCACACTCGAGCGCTGGCATGGGCGCTGGCGCGAGGCCAACTCCCCTAACCTACTCCACATTTACCCTCAATGTGCTGCGGGGGACGGCCCCTATGATGCCCGTTTCTCACCCACCATAGGGCTAGTTTCTGTTTACGTGCCGGACCAGCTTTTTCTGGACCTACTCCAATCGGGGGCCTGGGAGCAGTCCTCCCTCAGCCCTCATCGTCTTTTGCAGGATGCAGCGGCTGGCAGCCCCATCCTTATAGACTTCCAGGCCATGATCATGGTTCGGCCATTCTGCCTCCCGTTGTCCCACCTCGCTCGTATCCTCCGTCTCCCCGAACCCTAATCCCTCAGGCCATGCCGACCCCAGAGGCGCAGCACCTGCCGCAGTTCGAGCACGGCGACTTCCGCTGCGCCCCCACTGAGGCAGTGCCACCACCGCCTACAGTAGTGCAGTGGATGGTAGTAATAACGACAGGCCACATTCCGCTTTGGTCCCCATTGCCCATCAATGTAGGGCTCCTAATGGAGCAATTCCATGGGCAGGAGACCAGGCTGCCATCCTTGCGGAAAGGCCGCGCTTTTTTCACCTCCCCATTCTTCAGGAGATGGATGCACGGCCCATCCTATTTGGCACGGGCATACCCTACCGCACCGGCCTTTCGCTGCGGGTCAACATGCGTAGCGGTAACATCCTCATCCCTATAGACTCCGCACCAGGCCAAGCATGCATCAGTCGGCCCGTCAGGAGGGTCCTCCTCACACAGATGCAAGCATAGGCCAGCTAGGTTTCACTCATATTTGGCCGTTGGCTTATGGGCTACTTCTTTTTGTTCCCTTGGCACTCCCCCCTTCTCTCAGCGCGCCCCACGCCGCCATGGTGCCCACGCCTCCCGCGGGCGGTTCCGCAGCGGCCGCGGCGGAGGCGGGCGCGGCCGAGGCCAGCAGGGCGTCGCCCAACACGCGGGAGCTCTTCGGCCTCTCAGGAGACACGTATGCTGGTTCGGCATGGCAGGGCTCCCAATACACGGCCGCCACGCGTGAGTTCAAAAAGTGGTGGCCTTCCACATACCCTGGCGAGTGGAAGATGCCCAACGGCATGCTCTACCCGTTCGTTTGGAAGCTCAAGTCGCTGGACGTCATCGACGGCCAGGTCGTCGAAACCTGGGACTGGGAGTGGATCGAGACCCCAGGCCTGGCGACCATCTCTGAGGTGGAGGCCATGCTGAGGGACCACTACAACCAGCAGCAGGCTGCCGCGCAAGAGGCCCAGGCGCGAGCGGCGGCGACAGCGGCAGGTCTCTCGGCGCTCTCGGCTGCCGCCCGCACTCTCAACCCGTCGCCCTTCGGTGCCTGAGCGAGCCACATTAGTGCTGCATCAGTCAGCGCCCTCTAGGTCGCCCTAAGCGACCTCGGCGCAACTAGCAGCGCGCCCACTTAGGTGGTGGGCTCGCCTAATATTTTCCCTTTATACATCTTTCCAGCGTTCTCTCCTTACCTCGGCAGCCCACCACCTAAACAGCTGGAGCCATGCCGCTCCAATTCTAGGTCGGTCGAGCCGTCCTGCATAGCTGAGTTGTAGGCCACGCGAGTCTAGCAGCATCCAGCCCATCCCGTCATAGTGCGGCTCAGCAACCTTGAGCAGCCCCGCTAACAGTGAGGCGGCTAAACGCCGCTCACACATCACAATTCGCAGACTCGCCACGGCTGAGTCCTCACGCATAGGTGGTGGGCTAGCACATTGCTCGGATCCTGGTTTACCTGCAGCCCACCACCTATTCAGCCCAAGCCATCACACGTGTCAAAATCTACAAAGGAGACGCCGCGTCTCCAATTTAAGGTCGGCCGAGCCGACATGCAGTCTGCTGCAGTGGGTCCTTCAGGTGCACACTCTCACTGCAACTTCTGCGGCGCCAGTCGGCACCATCTCAGGTCAACATGGGATGGGCGCCCATGGTGCAACCGCCAATGCGCCACACAGGGGCGGAGCCAGCCTAATACTTAACTCGGCTGCCCACCTAGTCACTCTTTTCTCCACCGGCCCCCCCTTGGAGGGTCTGTGCAAGAGTAGTTGCCATTCATGGGCGCGACTTCTCACTTTGCCGCACGAGTGCGGCCAATGCGGCACATTTTAGCAGCCTCGCTAAACAGCGATCGGCTAAGCTCACACAGCAATTCGCAGACTCGCCACGGCTGAGTCTCCTAGGTGGTGAGCTGGCCTAATACTCTTGGTTCGCCTTGGCAGCTCACTACCTAGACAGCCCTAGCCACAAGTGCCTCGTGAGAGGACCGTGGCACTTTGCCCCGGCTTGTCTCTTTGGCCCTCGTCCAGGTGTAGCAGGGTCCCCTTGGTCCCTGTGTGCCTGTGAGGGGCCACACGGAGGTGGGTCTCTGCTGTCTGGTCTCGGCTAGCGCCCAGGCACACCCACCTCCCCGCCGCGGCCGGCCCGCACAGGCCTTTCAGCTGCAGCGTCCGCCCTGCAGCACGGCAATGCCATTCTGGCCCTTCTTCTTCCCTCTCTTTATCAAGCCTCCTCCCTCCCCCATCGCGCTGCTCAGCAGCAACAAGGCGGTTCGACCGCCCACGGCCATTTTGGCCCTCCGTCCAGCTCCTCCTCTCTCCTCACGGTCTACTTAATTTGGGTAGGCATTCCCAGGCCAGATACTTCTTTTCTGGCCCTGCACTGCTCTCTGCCTCGAGGGCTGCCCTGCTATGGGCAACGAAGCAGGGCCCCGCTGATGTCTCTCTTCGCACGGCGCTGCAAACTCCTCCTCTCTCGTTTATGATCCCTCTCCTCCCCTCCCGCAGCGCCAATACCTCTCTCCCGACAGTTTTCGGGACGAGAGCGGAAGCAGCTCAGCGTCCATGCTCTCGGGCATCTCGTGTGCAGCCTGTGCCAGTCCTGTTGGCCGCTGCGCTCAAGCTACTTGCAACGAGCCTAGTACAGTCAGCCTCCCTCCTCCCTCCTCCCGCCTCCCTCCCGCCTCCCTCCTCCCTCCCTCCTCCCCCCTCCTTCCCTCCTCCCTCCTCCTCCTCCCTCCCTCCTCCCTCCTCCCTCCTCCCTCCTCCCTTCTCCCTCCTCCTTCCCCCCTCCTCCCTCCCTCCCTCCCTCCCTCCCTCCCTTCCTCCCTCCTCCCTCCCCCTCCTCCCTCCTCCTTCTTCTCCTTCTCAAGTGGAAGCGCGAGTCACAGCCTCGAGCGCCCCGACCAAGCCCCGCGGCGCGCCAACGCGCGCGCCGCTCCTCAGAGGAACCTTGGAGGTGGGGGGAGAGGACCCCCGGCCACGACTCCCAGAGGGTGGGGCCCCAGCCGGGGAGGCTGAGGGGGGCCCGCGGGAGACCTGCGCGACCAAGGGCGCGGTTTTAAAAACCCGGACCCAGGACCCAAAACGACACGACGGACGACGGGGGGACGACGGAGGGGGGGGAGGGAGGGGCCCGCCACGCACGACCCGCCCAGGGGAGGGCAGGACTGCGTGTGTGACGGGGAGCTGCCTCCGCGAACGTCATTGGCAGCACACCGCATAACGGGGCGGTGCCACCCGGGGCCCAGGCAGTACGGCTCGCCCCCGTAGCGGCAATCTGAAAATTTGCCGGCCTGACGGCCCCCTCCTCCCTTCTCCTCCTCCTCCTCCTCCTCCCTCCTCCCTCCTCCTCCTCCTCCCTCCTCCCTCCTCCTCCTCCCTCCCTCCCCCTCCCTCCCTCCCTCCCTCCCTCCCTCCCTCCCTCCCTCCTCCCTCCTCCCTCCTCCCCTCCTCCCTCCTCCCTCCTCCCTCCTCCCTCCTCCCTCCTCCCTCCTCCTCCTCTCCTCCTCCTCCTCCTCCTCCTCCTCCTCCTCCTCCTCCTCCTCCTCTCCTCCTCCTCCTCCCTCCTCCTCCTCCTCCTCCTCCTCCTCCTCCTCCTCCTCCTCCTCCTCCTCCTCCTCCTCCTCCTTTCCTCCTTCCTCCTTCCTCCCTCCTTCCTCCTTCCTCCTCCCTTCCTCCTTCCTCCTTCCTCCTTCCTCCTTCCTCCTCCTCCTCCTCCTCCTCCTCCTCCTCCTCCTCCTCCTCCTCCTCCTCCTCCCTCCTTCTCCTCCTCCTCCTCCTCTTCCTCCTCCTGCTCCTCCTCCTCCTCCTCCAAAAGAGACCGATACTCACATGCACCAACCCTGGATAGGCCCATCGTTGGCCCAGGACCGGTGCACACGCTGCCCTGGCTCGGCGAAGGAGACACATGCACCGACCCTGAACCCAGGATGGACCTGGCCAGGACTGGTGCATGCGCAGACTCCTCATCGCCCGACCCTGATGGGCGGGTCGGGCGCCCCGAAGCAGGCGGCCGGGCTTCCTGGCAAGCGAGCGGACGGGCCCTGATCGGCGGGGCTGGCGGCGGGCGGGCCGACCCTGACAGGCGGGTCGGGCGGGGGGGGGGCGCCAGCGCATCGAGGCCAGCACGCGTCCGCTTGTGCGCGAGGGCAGCCAAGACGAGACCCAAAAAGGGGCGCGCCTCGCGGACGTGAAGCAGATCCTTCGAAACCGAATCGGGCCAAGCACTGCATGCTCGCGAGAGCAGAGGCCGCACTGGCGAGATGTCGCACACGCGCACATGTGCTAACGTGCAACTAGCAAAATACTCGACGCGACAGGACGTTGTCAAGTCGTATCACCAGCAGCCTGATCATTGCCCGCATCCCGCCTCTGCTGTTGCTGGCACTCTCCGGGCATTGGAACCACTGAAAAAAAAGTTGCGCAGCGCTCCACGAAGCCATCGTCCAGCAGCGCGGCGAATACTCGCATCACCTCGATGACCGCACCTCGCACAAGGGCTGGTACAGCGGGCGCTGCGCCACAACCCTCCCAGGCGTCAGCTGCCAGCACCTCGCAGGGGGCGCAAATACGGCCAGCATCTACATGCGACTGCTAGGCCCCCCCCCCACATGAAGAGCAGGCAGGGCAAGTCTGTGCAACTTACGAAACTGGACAAAAGGAGAGGATGGAAGTGAAAGAGGATGACGTTCCCATGCAAAGATGAGAGGTAGAAAGACAAGTAGCAGTGATGATGGCAAATGCAGCAGGCTTGATTCTCGGCAACTGCAACCGAAATCGTATCAGGCAAACTAGATTCCCCAAACGGTGTTTGCACTTGCAGTCGGACGATTGGACAGGACACGCGCGAGGACACGAGACCCTTCCGAGGGCCACACTGCCACAGGAATGTAGAAACATGGGTCGCGAGGCACAGGACACAGGGGTACCCTGGATTTGGCGGGGTCGACCTACTAATCTGGGCCGACAGTAGGGCATCTTACAGTCATCGGCCTGACCTAAGGACCGATGAATAAGGAACGAAGCCCCTTTTTATCCCAAGGAATAACGCATAAGGAACGATAAATAACAAATAACGCATAAGGAACCGCAAATAACGCATACAAGCCTGAGGAACGACCGAGCCCCTTGTGAAGAGTAAGTGTTCCTTATTCAAGCCGCTCACTGTACTTCTCTTCTAGGGAACTGGGCCCGGCTGTCGGTCCGGCCAGCTCCTGGCCGCCCGTCGCAGCCCGTCGCCATCGTCCCGTGGTCACGAGTTTTTGGTTGCGCGAGGCTCGACCACTGCATCGGTTTGTATTGCTTTGCGGCACTCTGCACGGCGTTGCATTGCTTTACAATGGTTTGCATCGCTCTGCATCGCGTTGCAGTGCTTCGAATGCTTTGCATTGTTTTCTACTGCGTTGCACTGCTGCATCTTGCCTCAAGTTGTACTGTATGTCGCCGCGCTGCCTTGCACTGATGCTGTAGTGTTTTGCATTGCTTTGACCTGCATTGTGTTGCATTGCTTGACACTGGGTTGCATCACATTGCATTGCACTGCTTCGCTGTGGTTTTCATCGCCTTGTAGTGCTTTGAATTTCTTTGCATTGTCTGCACCACATGACCGCACCGCATGGATTTCACCAGCTAGATTGCACCATATTGATTGCAACACCTAGATTGCACCGCAAACATCATCGTGAATCACGGTGTGGGGTCCGCCTGGCTAACACATATATACAGATGTGTAAACACATATCTGTAAATATACATCTATAAATATGAACATGTGTGTTAGCCAGCGTGGACCCCAAACAGTTTGTTCTAGCAACCTGTGTGGTGAAATCTATGCAGTGCGAACTATGTGGTGCAATGTATGTAGTGTAACGTATGTGGTGCCTTATATGTAATGCAACCTATGTGGTGCACACTATGTGGTGCGATATGTGCGGTACAAGCTAAGTAGTGCAGTATACGTGGTGCAATCTCTATGTGGCACAATAGATGTGTGATATGAGATAAGTGGTGCTGCAACATATACAATACAGTCTGCGTAGTGTAAGCTATGTTCGTGAAACATCTGCAATACAATATATATATATATATATATATATATATGGTGCCAGCTTTACCCTTTGAGTCGGAAGAAATGGTTAGAAACATGAAGTAGGAAGGCGTTGGATGTAGATTGGGCTTCCACCCGCCTCCTCAAGAGGAGGAAAAGGGAAAACGGCTCGACTCTTGAAGTAGGAAGGCGGCTAAAGTAGATTGGGATCTGGGAATCCAGAAATACCTAATGTCAACAACCCGCGTGTAGTGGTGCAATCCACGCAGTGTAGTATGTGTGGTGTGAGCTATGTGGTGTAAGTATGTGGTGCAAGTTATGTGGCGTAAGCCATGTAGTGTAATCCAGGTGCTGCGATGACTATGTGGTGTAGGCTACGTAGTGCAATATATGTGATGCGAGCTACGTGGTGCAAGGTATGCAGTGCAATATACGTGGTGGTAGTGCTATCTATGTGGTGTAAGCTACGTAGTGCAATATATTTGGTGCGGCGACGGACGGCGACGGGCGACATCGAGCGCCAACCGACAACGAGGCCCAACAGCATCGGTGACAGACTGCGGCGACAGGCCACGACGGGCGACAACAAGCGCGGCGGCCGACAACCAGGCCCAGTAGCAGTGCCGACGGACGGCGGCAAGGCGCGGCGACGGGCGACAAGGCCCAGTAGCAGTGGCGACGGACGGCGACGACGGGCGTCAAGAAGCGCGCCGGACCGACGACCCCACCACCCAGCTCCTCAGAAACGATGCAGGACCCCCTCAGTGCAGGCCCTGTTTGGAGAATGTGTGTAGATATGTGACCGTGGTATGGGAGCTTAAACTGGAAGTGTAAGGTGCTTGCCAGCAAGAGGGCGCATGAGCAACCTGAACCAAATCAATGCAAAGCACAGGCCCAGCCCAGCGAAGAGCTGGCTAGAATACCAATTTGGAGAACCCAGCGAAAAACTGCCAGACCACATGTGTCGGCACTGGCCGTGGCCTTACATTGAGCTCTTGACTGGGTAGTCGAAGCCAATCTGGCGCCAATCTGGCAAGCCCAATCTGGCAAACGGGGGCAATCTGGCGAGGGAGCCAACGCGAATCCAGTCTGGCGAATAACCCGAATCATCCAGTTTGGCTGGGCCAGATCGGCCCTTGGGGCCCAATCCAATCTGACAGTCTGGCCTTCGACTACCCAGCTTGAAGCGCACAGTGGGTTGAACTCCGTAGCCCATCGCAGAAGCATACGTGTGGCCGACAAATATCCGCGGCTGTACTTATTGTGCATATTCGAGACCTTGTCTGACCCATCGCGTCACTACTCGCGCCGAATCCGCGTCGAAAACACTTCAAATCCGCGAGTCCACGTCGAATCCGCATCGAATTCCCGCGGAGTCCACGTCTGGCCCGCGGCGAACCCGCGGCGGAGACTCACAAGAACAGACCGCAGCTCATTGGACAGACAAGGCCCCCCCAAGATGCGGTGCAAATGTGCCCGCGACCGGCGCGCACGGGCCCGCGGCGGCGGCGGCGGCGGCGGCAGCTTCCGCGCCCGGACGCCAGGCGGTGACCCGCGTGCTCGCCGAGCCGCGGCGCGGCCCCAGCCGCCAGGGCCGCAGGGCGGGGGGGGCCGGGACGGAGGTGCCTGAGGACGGCCTCACCGAGGGCATCGGCCAGCGTCGGGCCGCTCTGAGAGCCATCGGCATCGGCCCCGCTCTCTGTGATGCGGGCCGGCAGCTGAGAAACAGCAGGCACGCGGGGCTGCCTGGGCGAGCCTCTCTGTGGGCAGTCATGGTGGGCTCCCCCGTTTCGGGCTGCTGGTGCAGGTATGAGGGTCGAGGCGAAGGCAGAATTGTTCCCGCAAGCGTGCAGCAGTTGAACCTCATTGGGTCACCACTACAGGCTGTAATCCCACCAGCCCATCTGACTGAGGTGATTTAGGGCTATTATTATTTGTCCTACCAGTACTCTAGGTTTCAATATCGTCAGTGTGTCTTATTCGCTGCATGTGTTGTGCTATTGCAGATGCTCCTTCGAGTAATCGAGTTATCGCTTTACTATGAGTAGCATGACTATTGTCACTCGTACTGCAGTTCGCAATCTCACTGGTGTAAACCTTCTCATGGGTATTACCAGTAGTAGTCACTTTACTATGATTAACATGCATAGGATTGCTCGTACGACGAATTTTAGTATTAGAATAAGAATAACCAATGGAAGAACAAAAAAAAACAAAACAAAAAAAAACGGATTACTATTATTATGTTTCCGATCCCTGTCGCCCCCTGCGGGGAGGGGGATACTCCTTCCCCTACCTTCACCCCTGGGTCTGGACGGGGCGCCGCGCGAACAGTTGAAGAGGCCAAGATGGCTCCAGGACTTCCCAAGAGAGCCCAGGATGACCTCCAGCATACAGCAATAAAAAACAAGATCGCGCGAGATGGCTTCCGACACGCCTCAAAAGCCCCCAAGATCCCACCGAGACGAAAAACTCGGAGGTCCGCGCGGATTTCTCGGATCGGCGCTGGACCCCCCTCCCTGGCGCGCGGAGCGCGCCAAGGACGGCGCCGGAGGCGCCGCCGGGGGGCCCCAGCGCCGATCCGAGAAATCTGCGCGGACCTCCGAGTTGCTATGTTTATGCCACTTTTTTGTTCCCCTAAAAATCTGGCTCAAATATCTGATTGCCGCGTTCTCGCCTTTTTACTTCCGACGACCTTCCGAGGCTTCGAGACGGCTCCAGGATGGCCGAGAAGAGCCCCCCCAGAGGATCCCAAGAGTGCCCAGGAGGGGCCCAGGAGCGCCCCAGGAGTGTCCCGAGAGGGCCCCAGGAGGCGACTTCTTCGGCTCCAGAGGGGCGAGCCTAATTTCATGCCCCCCCCTTCGCTCAAAGCCAAAGTCATTGACATGCCGTTGGTTCGCCAAAGATAGCGGCATACCGGGGCATCCTTGAGAGGCTTTGAGGCCAACATGGCTGCAATCTGGCTCCAGATGGCGCAAGATGGTCCAGGCAGGATGGCTCAAGGTGTCATCCAGCCTCCAAGAGGCCCCAAAGCCACACCACGACAGTCCCAAGCCGATGCCAAAATCCTTCCAAAATCCCAGGGGGGGCAACATGAGTGTGGCCTCTATATCGCCGTTTCGCTTCCGACTTGCCTTCGGAGCCTCCGAGTGACCCCAAGATGGCCCAAGAGGGCCCCACGAGGGGCCCGGGGGATGCCCCAGGGCGGCCCCGAGAGCGCTCCAACAGGAGGCGGCCACCGTCGGGCTCCAGGAGGGGCGACGGCAAGGGAGAGTCCTACCCGCCACACCCCCCGCCAAAGCGCACTTGAAAAGCACACTCTTCCCTAACATCAGAACCCCTCTCGGAGGCCACCGACCAAAGAAAAGTGCTTCCAGAGTCTTCTCCTTAGAGGCCTCAGAAGCACTTCTTCGGTCGACGGCCTCCGAAATGTTCTCGAGGGGTCCCCCAAGAGGGCCCCCGGGAGAGCCCCCAAGAGGGCCGCAGAGGCCTCCAGAGTGGCCCTAATGAAGGCCCGAACATCGGGGATGGACAGACCTCCCTTTAGTAAAACGTGGTTTAGTGAAAACGACCTCGGGCCCAAACCTGGCGGGCGCAAGCCTGGAAAATGACGGCCGCGGCGCCCTCTCGAGAACCGAAAACGGACAATTCACTAATCGACGTGTCAGGGTATGAGGTCTGTCCACCCCCGAGAAAATAGCCCGAGTAGGCTGCCAAAAGGCTCCCGTGCCGAACGATCCGAGAGCAAAGTCGGGATCGAGACCTGGAGCTGCGCAGCCTGGCCCCGAGCCACGGCTCGATGGCTGCCCACCCTCTCTGCTCCGCTGGCTGCTCCCAAACTGCCCTGATTCGTGCAGCCCGCCTGGACACATCGTTTCTGGATGGGCCGGTGGGGACTTTTTGTCAGCAGCCGCGAGCGAAAGCACACACGGCGAGTCGAGTCAGAGCGGGCCGCGCAAAGACGAATTACCTAAAGCGGCGGGGCCACAGGCATCACCACGGCGGGCAGGGCTGGCGGGTGGGGGTGCAGGCTGCGGCTGCCAGGGGCTGAGCCAGGGCAAGGCGCAAATTGGCCAACCAGGGTTGGGACGTGGCCAAAATGGCGCGGGTTGCATACCAGGATGGGGCCAGGGAAGCGGCGAGTCAGTGTCTGCGACGACTGCAAAGCGTGCCCCGAAAGGCCCGAACTGGTGCACTGAGTGGCGCCACCAAAGGCCGGTGGGGATACGTTTTTTTGGTCGCGGCCGCAGGCGAGAGCGCAAGCGGCGAGTCGTAAGTCCGGGGCGCGGGCCTACTAAAAATAGCTCCACAAGCTCGTGCTGGGCCCCGCGAGCCCCTCCAGTCCCGTCATCAGCAGAGAACTCGCCAGCCACCGTTCAGTGTCCACGTGCAGGCACGGTTCGCCTGATGCTCCAGTGACGCATCTCCACTGAAGCAAGTAATGAGCGGGGGAGCAGAAACAGCCAGGGCCTGAACGATGCCGACTGGGGCTGGAACAAACGTGAGCAGGTCAGCCCCTGGGCTGCAAAAATGGGCCAGGACGGTCCGCGACACGATTCACGACCTGAGGTGTGCGTGTCCACAAGTACCCTGGAGTTCCAGGCGCTTCTGGGGATCGTCGCGTGGCTTTTCCCAGAATCAAACGTCATTGGCGACATTGGAAAACATGTCGTGTTCCAATGCTTTCGGCCCCTGAGAAGGGAACACGTACTGGCCCCAAGAGCCCTCTAGCCCCGAGAGGCCCTCAAGAGGCCACGAGAGACGCCCACGAGGCCCCTGGAGGCCGCCCTGGAACCTCTTCAGATCTCGAAGACCATCCATACCCAAACCGCCCGCTGCTCTGACGAGGAGGATCGGCCACACGCAAGAGTGACCCCGGGTAAGAGTGACCTTGGGTGCGCGGCATGCCGATAGTTGCACGCGATGCGACAGTGCCGGCTTGCGTGCGTGGGTTTGGCCCCCGAAAACCGCGCACCGAAGGCCACTCCGGCGACGAGCCATTCTCTGCGTGGGCGAGAAGCGGTGGGCCACCCTGGCCACCCCGCGCAGGAGTGGCGAAGGCATCCATCCGTACCCGCGCCCTCGCGGTCTGGCTTCCAGGGCGCGGTCCCACGGATACGCGGTCGCACGGATGCGTTCCGCGCGGGGCATCCGCAAAAAAAAACAACTATCCGCGGGGTCGCGGCCCAGGGGCCCGGCCCGCAAGGCCGCGGATACGACCAGAACACCTCGGGGGCGTCCAAGAGGGGGCGTCCAAAAGGGGGGGGGGGGGGGCGCAAATCATGGTTGGAGCCATGTGCGCGGCCGATGGGAGGGACGTGTTGATATCCGCCACCTGCGAAATCTTGAGCTTGAATGGGCCCGGAAATTACCAACTCCCTTGGAGCTTGCAGCGTGCCCGGGTGACTTTTCCGGGCCCGAGGAACCCCAAGACGGGCAAGGAGGGTCCCAAGAAGCCCCGAAGACGGTCCAAGAGGGCCTCGAATCGCGGAACAATCGCTCCAAGGCGTCCAAGATGGCCTCAAGACGGCCTCAGAAGCATCCAAATCGCCCCGAAAAGGCGAGGCAAAAATAATTGGCTGTCCTTTGGTTTGTAAGAGATTCTGGCCGCCTCGCTCTTTCGGCTTCCCGACGCTCCAAGACTGCTCAGGAGGCCCCGAAGATCGCCTCAAGACTGCCCCAGATGACCCCAAGAGGTCCCCAAAACGATCCTCAAGAGGGCCCCAAGACGGCCAAGAGGCGGCCCAAGAGGGCCCAAAGACGGCTCCAAGGGGGATCCCAGATAGAGAGCCCGAACGGACATTTCGAACGATCGGCCCCGAAGGGCCCCCAGGAGGCCCCAAGAGGCCCCCAAGACGCCCCCAAGAGGCCCCCAGGAGGTCCCTGAAGGCACCCCAAAAAGATCCCAAGAAGCATCACTGGAAACTCTGGCCCACAACCCTGGCACGGTGGCAGGATGATGGGCCGAAGGCCATCAGATAAGAGAGGGCCATGAAGTCTGGGAGATATCACGACCCCGGCCACTTGAGCAAGGACCGACCGTCCCAGCATTCCTATAGTCATACCACGAAATGTTCTTAGAACCCAAAAATATTCCAAGAACAAGAACAATGTTCTTAGAACATAAGCCCGATGTGTTAAAACAAGACAGTCCCAGCCAGAAATGTTCTCAGAACACTGCGTGGCAACCACAAAAGGTTCTCAGAGCATTGCTTGGCAGGGCTATAGGCGAGCCAGGACGCTTCGCCACTGCTGGAGCCACGAAATCCGACCCCCTAGTCAGCACCCCCCCTCGTGGCCGGCCCCGAACACCGGCCCGCGCACGCTTGTCGCCCACGGCCGGCGCCCACGCCCGCGGGCGACCCCCCCCGAGCACGAATGCCGGGAGCCAGCGCGCGCAGGACCCTGCCGCCCTGTGCGGCCTGTCCGCTGGCCTCGCACGCCCGGAGCGCCGCGCAGCAGGCCAGGAGGTCCGGGCCCAGCGCACCTGGGCGTTCGGTCCAGGGGAGATGATGAGGACGACGATGACGATGGCGACGATGATGAGGACGACGATGACGATGGCGACGATGATGACGATGATGATGATGATGATGATGATGATGATGATGATGATGATGATGATGATGATGATGATGATGATGATGATGATGATGATGATGATGATGATGATGATGATGATGGCGATGATGATGATGATGATGATGATGGTGATGATGATGCTTAAGACGATGACGATGGTGATGATGATGGAGATGATGATGAACATGATGATGATGATGGTGATGATGATGATGAGGATGATGGTGATGGTGCTGGTGATGATGACAGTGAAAGTTGACGTTTGAACGAGAAGGGTAAGAGCGAGGGGTCGCTCCCCTTCTTCTGACTCAATATCCCCACACAGGCCTTGCACCGCAGGGGGACGCGCACGCTTGGGGGCTCGCAAGATTACGGTAACTAATTCCTGGGTGCAAGATAAAAAAAATCTCTGCCGGCCGACGACGAGGCCCCACAGGGGCACACGCCAAGCATGGGAACACAGGGCGACAACCCACAGGGGCGCGCCCCCAGGCGAGCCGAGGAGTGGTCTGGCGCCCCGCCAAGCGAAGCTGCCTGGCGGCGCAGAACTGTGGCGTACTCGAGCTCAGTCGAAAAGTGCCTCGCGGCCACGTCTGGCGCACACCCCAAACACCGAATGGAAAGCACAGAAAATGAGCACACCTAACAAAAAAACTCCAAACCAGAATTCCTATAACATTCCTCAGGCGCTTTCGCTTAGCTGCCCACTCTTCACGGCCACGGCGCTGGCCCTCAACCATGCGTTTGGCCTCGGCTAAACGGTTCGTCGAGGCGTGCCGGCGCCCGCCGCCGTCGAGGGAAAAATGATGTTCGGGGGGAATACATTACTGCACTGATCAACCCTCCCGACGCGAGGCCCACGCGGGCCCCGAGGCGAAGCACTGCAACCTGCGCACTCGCGCCGAGGACTGGGGCCTGCGCTTCCAGCCACGAGCCAGGCCTCTGCACCACACTGCGCGGTCCTATTGGCCAAAGCGGCTCTGACAGCCTCGGCGCGACGAGCACCCTTCGCGCCGCCACGTCACAACGGAGCGGATGGCGGCGGGCCGCGCGCCGCGTGGCTGCCGCACTCGGCACCCGTGGCCCCCCCGCCCGCGGCCTCACTTCCGCGCCGCGGCCTCCAGCTTCGCCACCAGGGACGGCCCGCCGCGCGGCGCGGACTGCCGCTGCGCCCGAGCGACGACGCCGAGTTCCGCCTGGAGGTCGGCCAGCTCCGCGGCCAGTTCGTAGGACCTGGCACCCACGGCGCGCATCCAGCAGGGAGGTGGACACGGGACGCTCGGCCGCCAGCGCCTCCGCGCCTACCGCGCACGTAAGCCTCGCCATATCGCCCCCGCTTTGCCGCAACTCTACCATGATCCATACTGTGGCCTCCTCGCCCACGAGTGCGTCTCACCGTTGGGTGCCCAGGTCGACCCGCGCGCCCTCCTCGTCGTCGAGGCCACCGCCGTCGCCGAAGGTGCCATCGGCAGCGCCATCCCCCCGCCGCGGGACTCCTTCACCTCGCCATCCGCGAAGCGCGGCCCCGAGCACCACCACCTGGTCTTCCAGTTTCTGTTCCCCCTCGGGGACCGCGCCGCCGACGCCCGCAACCTGGAGGCCCTCGGCGGGGACCCTGCGCCCGACGGCCTCGGCGCGGGCCTTCCACGACCGTGGCCCCGAGAGAAAGCTGGCCATCTCGGGCCCGCCTGCCCTGCACGCGCGGTCGGCGGGGCCACGGCGCCACCCAGCCCCGGCAGCAGCGGCACGCCCCCGACGCGGCGACGGCGCGGGGCGGCGACACTGGGAAGGCCGCCGCCTCGGCGCTGCCCCCCGAGACCCGCGCTGCACTGTGTCGGGCCCCTTCTGGCCCACCTTGGCGATCACAGCCGCCTGCACTTCAAAGTTGCGCGCTGCGGGGCTGCGCCCCCCCACGACTAGCGGCAGGGGGCGCGGGAGGGACGGCCGCCGGCCCTCCCCCTGGTCCTCCACGTGGGACTACTCCCGGGCCATCGCGGACGCGGCGCCGTGAAAGCCAGCCGCTGCTCGACCTCGGCCTGGACCTCGGCCTCGAAGTCGGCGCCGGAAACCCCACGGGAGCCGAGCACATGTAGGCCGCCCGCGCGCAGTGCAGCTCTCCCTCCAGCCCCCCCACGCGGGACAGGGCCGCCGCCGGGTGCCCCGCGCCCACCAGGACACGGCGCCAGCCGCGTTCGGCTGTTTCGCTGCCACGGGCGCATCCCTGCAGCCAGCAGCAACCACCCCCACAGATGCCTTAATGCTGCCCACCACGCGGCCAAAACCTGAGCATGACGATAGATTATGATGGTGATGGTGACGACACACCGCACCTAAGACGGTCGGCACACGAGCTCGAAGGCCGCCCGAGCCCAGCCGTCTCCGCCGGCGCCTCGCCCCCGCAGCGTCGGGCCGTGTACCAGCAGCACTCGCGAGTCGGTGCCAGGCTCGAGATCGCCGTCCTCCTCCTCCTCCTCCTCCTCCTCCCCCTCCGCCTCCTCCTCCTCCTCCTCCTCCTCCTCCTCCTCCTCCTCCTCCTCCTCCTCCTCCTCCTGCTCCTCCTCCACCTCCTCCTGTTCCTCCTCCTCCTCCTCCTCCTTGTCATGCTCCTCCTCCTCCCCCTTCCCCCTGGCGCTATGAGGATCGGCGCCGTGGCGGCGGCTACAACACCAGCGGCGGCCAATCACCGCTGCGTGAAAGAAACGACTCGCGTAAGCCAGGCCGCGGCTGCCAGAATGAGGCAGCCGACGGCAAAACCCGCAGGGAAGCGCTTCTCGGAGGCCAATGATGAACGTCAGCTGAACCTATCCCTACGGCCCCGTTCGGTTTAGAGGGCGCGCTACCCTGGGCGGCCCACTCGCCAGTCAGGCACAGAGCGCAAATCAGTGGGATAAGAAACAGAACCACGAGTCCAAAGGCCCACTGCAGCTGGCACTGGGGTTGACGTGCCAGTTGCCGAACGAAACGAAGGCTTGTGGACGACGCTGCCGACGCTTCCAGTGCTCCAGCTCCGCGGCCCGCTCCAAGATGTAGTCGATGTTCGGCGGCGAACGAAAAGAGCGGAAGACACCGCCGAGGACGACCACCGCTGCAGTTCCACAAGCCTACATTTGATGTAGACGCTCACCTCCGCCTCGCCCACCGCCGCGCCCTCTGCCGGGGCTCTCGTCCCCCGTAGGGGCCCTGGGGCGCATCGGCGCTCGCCATCGCGATCAGCAGCAGCAGCAGCAGCAGCAGCAGCAGCAGCAGCAGCAGCAGCAGCAGCAGCAGCAGCAGGGGCGTCACCGTGGCACGATGCCCTGTCTGCACGTGGAGCCTGGCAGGGGGGACGAAGGGGCTCGCCGACGAGCGGCAGCGCGGCGAGGCACGCCGTCCGCGACGTCCCCATGCTGCGCGGGAGAGGCGCCACCCCCGAGCACGAGCCGTACGCCACAGCCCCGCACAAGCAACGGACCCCCGGGGCCTCGACAGGGGCGGCCGCCGGGGCCAGCACGGCAGCCGCGGCAAGCGCGGACAGGGAGACCTCCAGGCCGCTCGCCAGCACTGCCCTCTGCAGCATGGGCGGGAGCGGGGCCTCGCGCAACCCAGCCGTGGCCCACCACGAACGGCGGCGCGCAGCTCCGCCGCCGATGCACGACTGGTGCCTCGGCGTGCAGCGCCACGTTGCGCTGAAGGCGCTCCAGCTACTCGCGCTGCTGCCCCGACGTAAGCTGCTCCAGGACAGGCAGCACGGCGAGGGCCCTGTCGGCCAGGTTGCCGTCGCCGCCCGCGATGGCACCAAGAGTCTCTTCTGTCATTCGCAGCCGTTCGGCGAAATGCGCAGAAATTCACGCGCCCACCGCACTGCGCCATCCGCAACCCGTCCCTCACGTCGCGCCACCAAGCATTTTCCGGCGCGCGCCACTTCGGAAGGAGCGCTTCCCGTCACCATCCATGCCGTGCGCACACCACCCGCCTATTAAACCAGCGGCTGTGGGGCCAGGCTGCTGGCATGAGCCAAACATGGCCACGGGTGATGCTGGTGATGATGCGATGATGATGATGATGATGATGATGATGATGATGATGATGATGATGATGATGATGATGATGAAGATGGTGATGATGATGATGACGATGGTGATGATGATGATGATGATGATGATGATGGTGGTGGTGGTGGTGATGATGATGATGATGGTGATGGTGCTGATGATGATGATGATGATGATGATGATGATGATGATGATGATGATGATGATGATGATGAAAACGATGATGATGATAATGATGATGATGGGGTTGTGATGATGACGACGATGATGGTGATGATGGTAGTGAAGATGGTTGCGATAGTGAGGATGAAGCTGATGATGATGATGATGATGGTGGTAAAGTGGTGATGGCGATGATGATGATGATGACGACGATGATGCTGACGATGGTGATGGTGGTGATGATGATGATGGTGGCGATGATGGTGATGATGACGACGACGACGACGATGATGATGATGATGAGGGTGGTGATGATGATGATGATTATGGTGATGATGAAAATGGTGATGTTGATTATGATGATGAGGAGGATGATGATGGTGATGATGATGGTGATGATGATGGTGATGATGTTGATGATGCTGATGATGAGCATGGCGATGCCGGTAATGCCAATTATGGTTATGATCACGGGTGTGATGATGATGGTGGCAAGGATGATGACGATGATTGTGATGATGGTGATGGTGGTGGTGCTGGTGATGGTGATGGTGGTGGTGATGATGATAATTGTGATGATGGTTGTGGTGGTGATAGTGATGGTGATGCTGATGATGATGCTGATGATGATGATGATGATTAGAATCAGCATGGTGATGGTGATGGTGATGGTGATGATGATGATGCTGATGCTGGTGATGATGCTGATGCTGATGCTGATGCGGATGCTGATGATTACGATTGCGATGGTGTGTGATGTTGATGATGATGATGACGATAGTGAGTGGTGACGGCGATGATGATGATGATGACGACGATGATGATAACAATAACGATGACGATGGCGATAACAATAACGATGACGATGACGATGACGATGGTGATGATGATGATGGTGTCGGTGATAACGCTGATGCTGATGATGATGATGATGATGATGATGGTGATGATGATACTGGTGGTGATGATGTGGAGGAGGAGGAAGAGGAGGAGGAGGAGGAGGAGGAGGAGGAGAGGAGGAGGAGGAGGAGGAGGAGGAGGAGAAGGAGGGTGATGATGATGATGATGTTGACGATCTTGATAATACTGATATGATGGGGGCGGCAGCGGGGGGGGCGCGAGAGGGGCTGTGAGGGCTCTGAGACGGGCTGGTGGAGACGGCCGAGAGCGGCGAGGGCCGAGAGGGGGGAGGGCCAACGGGGGCGAGGGCTGGGAGGGCCGAGAGGGGCGGCGCGAGGACGGCCGAGAGGGGGAGGCCTTCCACTGATGCAGCGGGCTCCAGAAACTTGCCTGGCCGTGTCCCAGGCGCAGCGCAAGAGGCCCTGGCACGGCGGAGCGTCCACAGGGGATGGCACATCGTCGCCTCCGAGACGAGGCTGCCTGCTGGGCCGCACGCGTGGAGAGCAGCACCAGCGCATGCGTGGACGTCGATCCTTCAGCAAGCAACAACGACGTGATGCAGCGGGCCAGCCCCTCCCAGCAGCCCGGACAGTTCGGCCACGGCGCCCGCGGTCCTGTCCTGGACCAGGCACGGCCAGACAGGGCTGGACAGGGCCAGGCGGGCCTCCAAGACGGCGCGCGAGGGACCATCTTGAACCAAGATGGCCCTCAATATGGCTCCCAGCTGCCCCAAGATGGCCCAGGTTAGCCCTTGAGCCTCCCGGTGATACCCCGAGATGTCCAAACCATTCAAAACATCAAAGACGTTGACTAGTTTCATCTTCTCGCCTCTTCGACTTCAGGAGGCCTCAAGATGGCTCGAAGATGACTCACGTGGGCTCCGAGCGGGGCCCGAAGGCCTACAAGAATACCCCAAGGGAGCTCCGATGAGGATCCAAGAGGCCCCCCGACAGTACACATCCGAGGCCAGGCCCAACAGCGATCTCCGCACCTGCCGCAAGCGGCACCAAGACGGCCTCAGGACGGCCCCGGGGGGCCCAAGGAAGGGCCCGGCAGCAGGGCCCCGACAGGGCTCCGAAGGGTCTCGAGGCACCCCACAAGAGACTCAGAAGTGCCACATGAGCCCCCTCCTCCTCCTCCTCCTCCTCCTCCTCCTCCTCCTCCTCCTCCTCCTCCTCCTCCTCCTCCCCCTTCCCCCTGCCCCTCCCCCCTGCCCCCTCCCACCGAGCCCCTCAAATCAGGGGGCTTACTCCCAACACTGATGTCCACCCGTGGTTCGCTCCGCGGTTGTCCAGAGGCGAGCTCCACGCGAGACGGCTATCGGAGACGCGCCGAGGGGGGAAGGCAGAGAAGCGGGCCTTCTCAGAAGGCTCTGAAAGCCTCTGACCTTCCGCGCTTTCTGAGCCTTCCTTCTCCGAAGCCATAGAGATCTTCTCAAAGACAGGAGGGCCTTACCAGAGGCGGGATCCAATCCTGCATGGTCGACTTTGAGGGTGTGCTTCTGAGCCGTCGGCGCAGAGGGTCCTCAAGCGCGGGCAGCAGATGCAAGTGCTAACTGCGATCGAGCATCGTCGAAGGCCCAGTGTGCGAGGTGTCGCGCACTGGAGAGTGCAGCGACGGGTGGGAGTCTCCCTCTCGCTCCCGCCCTCGGCGCGCCACCGAGGCCCCGGCCACCTGATTTGGACGCCCGAAATGGGTACAGTCGGGGCGTTGACCGAAGGAAACCTAAATAAGGAACGAGGCCCCTCCTTTCCCATAAGTTAATCCTCGATTTCCCATCGAAAACCTTGGGAAAACCTGAGGCAAGCTGCGAAACAATCAAGGAACACGGAGCCCCTCCCCAACGAAAAGGGTTCCTTCTTCAGGACCGCTACTGTACGGAAAAGTTAGGTAATTACAGTGCCCAACAACAAAAGTTGTCCCAAGCCAACAGCGGCCGCAGTTGGGCAGGCGGCCGTTTGTCTCAAATGGGCACAGGCCGCGGCAGCGCAGACAGCGAGTCCTGTCCAAAAGGAACAGGAACCGCTGTTGGGCATCGTACCCGTTTTTTTCCTGTACCGGTTTCGTTCGTGCTGACCTGCAGTGCAGACCCCTCCCTGCTGACCTGCTGGGGCCTCGCGCGCCAGAGGGGGAGGCGAGCCAGAGGAGCTGCGCCCCGGCTGCGCTCCCCTCGTTTCCGTCCCTCGGCGGCTGCAACAGTTGGAAGCCTGGAAATTGGCACCAACACTAGCACAGGGGGTTGCCTCCACATGGGAAAGATGATCCTAGATCTCGGTGTTGGTGGAAATATTTCGGTCACCTTGGAAGCCAGAATATTACCACCATCACCGAGATCGGGATCTTCTTCCCTCGGTGGAGGCACACCGCCGATCTTGGTGTTGGTGTCAACCTCTAGGCCTGCGAAACAGGGGCAGATGGCCCAGGGGGGGAGGACCACTTCATGCATCCAGGGGCTCCGACAGCAAATGTCTTCGATCAGGCTCCCCGGCGAATACGTGAGATGCCCGCCCCTGGGCTGCCTGGCCTGCCTCCGCCGAATGCCAACTCCGAGCGCACCCATCCCCAAGACGAAGCCAGGACGAGGATAAATCCAGGTGAGGACAGATCGAGCATCTCTGAGATCCGGCCGCTCTACTGGATGTCTCGGGCGCCGCGGCCTCCTCGGAGCGTTCCGGAACGCTCAGAGAGCGTTCCAGCGCGCTCTGGAACGGTGAGTTGTCCACGTCCTGGCCCCGTCCGAATCCCGCCGTTTCGGTGGCAACTCATCGGAGCCTCCCATACCATCTTGTCGGCTCTTGCGAACCGACGCTGCATCGACGCTCATCGACGCTAGATCGACGCTGATCGACGCTAACCGACGCTAATCCGGCGCTATCTCATCGACTCCCAGACATCGACTAGGGGGCCACATGCGAACCCTACCCCTACCCCCCAGGAGTTCGGAGGGGGAGGGTGGGGTTCAATTCGCTCGGGAGCTCCCGAACGAAGTGAACCCCACCCCCCCCCTCAGACATCGTGGGGAGCAGGGGTAGGGTTCGTATGTGGCCCCTATCGACGCCAACCGACGCTAAATGCAGAGTGCAGAACTGCGAGGACGCGCGCAAGGCTCCCATGCTTTGCCGCCGAGCGCCGTGGCGCACGCCGGCCGCTGAGCGGGCCACGGCGCCGGAGCTCCTGCAGCAGCCCCACGGCGCAGGCCCACCTCCCGGGAGAGGGGCGCGCCTCTCCTAGGGGTCCACATGCGAACCCTACCCCCACCCCCCACGGTTTCTGAGGGGGGGGGTGGGGTTCACTTCGTTCGGGAGCTCCCAAGCGAAGTGAACCCCACCCTCCCCCTCAGAAATCGTGGGGGGTAGGGGTAGGGTTCGCATGTGGCCCCCTATCTCCGCCACCCAGCCCCCACGGGCTCGGGACACTCTAGAGGCCTCCTAAATGGGGTCCGAGTAGATAGGGCCGGAGGATCACGCCGCATCGCCGATACTTCGGCGATGCACCGGCGATGCATCGGGGATGCACTGGCGATGCATCGTCGACGTCGGCGATGCATCGGCGACGTCGACGCGAAGCAGATCGGACCCACATCGAACCGCATCGGCGGTGCATCGGCGAGGCGCCACGATCCTCCGACCCCATCTGCTCGGCCCCCATCTAGGATTAGGTCGGACCTGTCCCTCTACAGGGGGATTTTCGATGAAGAATTTAAAAAAAAATTCAAAAAATACCCAAAAGATGCCCAAAGATACTCAAAAAATAGTCCCCAGACTATTGTTTGACCATTTTTTTATATCCCCCCTGTAGAGGGACAGGCCCGACTGAAATCTAGGTGGCCTGGAGCATCAGAAGCGTGGCTGGCGAGCTCTGGCCCCTGGAGGAGCCTCCTCGTCGACCCGAGGCCGGGGCCCCCCCGAGAAGCGCTGGTCGGAGCGCTGCCCTGGGCCCGGGCCTCCTCGCGTCGTGAAGGTAGCACAGCGGAAGGCGTCTGGCCATGCTCGGGCTGGGAGGGCCCTTACAGCAAGGGCCCCCCAAGGGGGCCAGCAAGGGCCTTACTGGGCCCTTACATTTTTGGGGACGGCCCTGGGGCCCAATAAGAGGGCCTTACCGGGCCCCACGACCGTCAAAAAATGACGGCGGATGAGAAACCGACCCCGGGGAAGGGGTCCAGACCGCTGGGGGTCCACGCTGCGAAAGAAACACGACGCCGGATAGCTGGGGACGACCCCCCTCTAGTCTGCCGCCCTCTTCTTCCCGAGACGGGCCTGAAGCACACAGGCTGGCCTGTAAGCCAGGACTGCCCTGTAGGCTGAGAAGGGTAGATCTCGGCACCATGGAACAATATTGTGGAGACACATGCCAAGAAACACCCTGCTTGCCTCCAGGGTGCCCTGGGTTTCTTGGGATTCGATGGTTTCGCGATGGAAGCCGTGACGCTCCCACGCCAAAGCTCGATGGCCGTCCTGGGGTCTCCCGGTTGGGTTTCTTGTGGAAGGCTTCTTGTGGACTGGCCTCCACTGCGCACAGCACTCGAGGACGGCATCGTGCTCTGCCCGCGGAGCTCCGTCCGCCACCGAGGCCGCGCGAGGGGGTGGGGGGCCACGTGCGGACCCTACCCCCTGCCCCCCACGATTTCTGAGGGGAGGGGGGGGGGGGTCACTTCGCTCGGGAGGTCCCGAACGAAGTGAACCCCCCCCCCTCCCCCTCAGAAATCGTGGGGGGTATGGGGCAGGGCTCGCACGTGGCCCCCTTAGGGGGACCAGCGCGCAGGCGCCGCCGCTCGTCGGTCCTCGGCGGGGACTGCACCACTGCCGAGGCGGCGCCCGAGGCACGGCCCACCGGGCCGCGGCGGCCGAACCGTCGCACAGGAGCTCACACACCTCGGGCGCCGAGGTGCCCTGTGGAGCCCGCGCGCTGCCGAAGCCGCCCGCAGGCGAGAGAACTGCCGCAGGTCAGAGTGTCGGGGGGGGACCTCGAGGGGGGCCCGCCGTTCCGCAGGGATGGGGCCCGCCTCTCGAGCAGAGAGATCGGAACCCCTCGGCAGCGGATGGAGGACCCCTCGAAAGCATTTGAGATTCCAGGGGAAAGACCACAGGAACCTCGATTCTGGACGCCCGAAATGGGCGCGGAAACAATGGGCACAATGCCCAACAGCAAATGTTGTCCCGAACCAGCAGCAGCCGCTGTTTGGTAGGCGGCCTTCTATCTCAAATGGACACAATCCGCGGCGACGCCGACGGCGAATCCTGTTCAAAATGAACAAGAACTGCTGTCGGTCTTTGTACCCATTCTTTCCGTACCTTTTCGGTCGTCCCGATCGATCACAGCTCAACAGAGGCACGCAATTCCACATATCCGACGTCGTGCTTGCCTCGTGGCGTGCACCCCCAGGGGTCTGAGCCCCTGCCCGATAGGGGTTCGCCTCTCGCCCCGAGCCGCTCTCCGACGGTCCTGGGGCCCGGCGTGAGGCCACCCGGAGGCCCAGGGCTGCCAGGAACCGTCCCCCACGATTCGTTCTTCACGACTCGGGCCGGGCGAAAGGGGGGGATAGCCAAGGGGGGGAGTTTGAGAATCAGCTCACGCAGCTGATTTTCCCGGCGCCTCCCAGCGCCGGAGGCGGCGATGTATCGAGGAAGGGGCCCCGCGGTGGGGCCGAAACCAGCTGCATGCAGCAGATTTCGCAACCCGCCCTTTCCCAATCCCCCCCTGTTCGTCCCGCCCGAACGACGCGGGGTGGCCTGGGTCGGAGGCGGAGAAAGGGTCGGAGGGATCGGGGGCGTCCAGGAAAGGGGCGTCCAAGAGGGGGCCTCGCAGATCGCAGCCCGAGGCACGTGCGCGCAGACGAGGGGGGGGCCCAGGGTACGCGTGGGAAGAAGAAGAAGTAGAAGTAGTAGTAGAAGAAGAAGAAGAAGAAGAGGGGCCATGAGATCCTATGAGATATCATAGCCCCTGCCATGAGATCCAGCCCCACCCCCCGCGGAGGAGGAGGAGGAGGAGGAGGAGGAGGAGGAGGAGGCGGGGCCACTCCCAAAACCGTGCAGTCACCAACCGGCTGAAAGAAGACGAGTGGGCCAGGGGACGCGTTGAAAGAAGAGGGGGTCATGAAATCTGGGGATATGTTCTGGCCCCCGCCATGGTGTCCACCCCCCGCCCTTGCTGGGCAGCACGGACGCCCGTCCCGCTGGCGGTTCCTCGCCCCCCCTCCAGAGCGGGCACAGCAAGCCGTGCAAACCATCCACCCCCCCCCCAAAAAAGATCATGACATTCCCCCTTCCCCAAAAATCCGACGTTGCGGAAAATCTGCAACGACGCCCCCAAGAAGACACGACCGGTGCCCCAGACCACATCCTCCTGCGCCAGGTTTCGAGCGGGACCGATCTGTGGCGGCCCGGGGGCCTCGGCGGCGACGATAAGGGCGAATAGCCCAGGGGCGGGCACTCGCCATCGCTCGGACGTCCATTCCCTGTGCTTTTTTCGGCTTCGTGCGTGATTTTGTCGCCGAATGATCAAGGATGCTCCTCGATGGTCCTCGCCGAAGGAAAAATGCACACGTCCGAGCGATGCCAAGGGCATTACACGCGTTCGCCTGGGAGCATTGTCGAAGACACATGTGTACTTCTCTCCCCCTGGGCTATGCGCCCCTATCGTCGCCTCTGAGAGCCTAAGATGAAGGGGCCCAAGGACACACAAATAGAGTTTCCCATATTTTCTGGGTTTTTGTCTTCCCCCCCACTTCTCGTATTTTCCCATATTTTCCTGGGAGTCGACGATTACTTGTGTCTGTGTGTGTTTTTCCCCTCCTGATAAGACACCGCGGCGGCACTGCCCGGCGCGGAAGCGCTGCAGCGCCGGGCTCTCTCGGGGCTCGGCCGCCCCAGGGGGGATAACAAAGGGGGGGGTTGAGAATCAGCTCACGCAGCTGATGTTCCCGGCGCCTCCCAGCGCCGGAGGCGGCTATGTATCGAGGAAGGGGCCCCACGGCGGGGCCGAGAACAGCTGCAGGCAGCAGATTTCGCAACCCGCCCTTTCCCAATCCCCCCCTGTTCGTCCCGCCCGAACGACGCGGGGTGGCCTGGGTCGGAGGCGGAGAAAGGGTCGGAGGGATCGGGGGTGTCCAGGAGAGGGGCATCCAAGAGGGGGCCTCGCAGATCGCAGCCCGAGGCACGTGAGCGCAGACGAGGGGGGGGGCCCAGGGGACACGTGAAAGAAGAAGAAGAAGAAGAGGGGCCATGAGATCCTATGAGGTATCCAATCCCCCCCTTTCGTCCTGCCCGAATCTCGGGGCTCGGCCGCCCCAGGGGGGCGGCGGAGGCCGCGCGAGTCTGCCCTGGCCCCGGGGCGCCTCGCGGCTCGCATGCACGCGCCGGCGGCCACGCCCAGCCCGGCGGCATCGACGGCGGGGCGCCCCGCGCGCCTGCCCGGCGAGGGGGAGGGGGGAACGGGCGGGGAGGGGCGGGGGGGGGGAGCGGTTAGGGAGGGGGGGGGGGGAGGAGGGGGAAGAGGGGGAAGCAGGAGGAGGAGGGGAGAGGAGGACTAGGGGGCCACATGCGGACCCTACCCCTACCCCCCACGAGTTCTGAGGGGGAGGGTGGCGTTCACTTTGCTCGGGAGCTCCCGAACGAAGTGAACCCCACCCTCCCCCTCAGAAATCGTGGGGGGCAGGGGTAGGGTTCGCATGTGGCCCCCAAGAGGAGTCCGTAGCCATTTTGGCCCAGGCCGTGTTCCCCGCTTGCTCCGCGGCCTTTTCGCCCATGGCCGGCGGCTCGGCGCCGGTGGCTGCGGGCGCGACTGGGATGGCTCACGGGGTGGGCGCGGGAGGTGCACGCCCCGAGCGGCTAACGGCTGCCCAACGAAAGGCTCGGCGCGACTGGGCACGCACATCGGCGGACCGTGCGGTGCGCAAGCTGGCGGATGAGCGAGAATGCTGCCCTCGTGCACTTCATGGGTGTGTTGCTGGAGTCGGACAGCCAGGTGCTGGACAGGCTCATGGCTGTCACTCATGCCTTGCGCGCGGCACTGCAGGGCAGGGCACGCAGTGGCATCGCCCGACTGCGCAGGAATGCGGCCGTGCATGCCGTGGCCATGGGCAGGGCATACTTCGACGGCGGGGCCAGCAGAGCTCAAGCGTGCACAGCACGGACCTCGCCTGCAGGACGCGACGGGGGCCTCGCTGCCTGCGGGGGGCCAGGAGGACAAACAGGAGATATAGATGTTTGAACATTTCGGCAAGGAAGAATGAGTCCATACGATCCTCGTGGTTCTTCTTGCGGACGTCTTCGATTCCAGCACCCAGATGCGGCGGCTTTCCAGCCGATGGATTTCTTGTGGCTGGCGCCCAGAGCGCGGGTGGCTCTGGAACCGACCGCGGCTGCGCAGGAGCTCGGCGCTGCCCCAGAGGTCGCCGTGCACGAGACCGGCCGCGACTTCGGGCTGGAGGCCGATGGCTGGCCGAGGCTGGGGCGCCGCGGGCGGCGGAGGCCGAGGGCCACGCCGAGGCGGCCCTGCTCCTGGCGGAGTCGGCCACGCAGTTGCCGACCAAGAGGGGGAGGAGGAGGAGGAGGAGGCAGAAGAGGAGGAGGGGGGGGAGGAGGACGAGAAGGAGGAGGAGGAGGAGGAGGAGGAGGAAGGAGGGAGGAGGGAGGGGGAGGAGGAGGAGGAGGAGGAGGAGAAGGAGGAGGGGGAGGAGGACCGAGGGGGAGGGGGCCGAGAGCCCGCCTGACGACGGGCCCCTTCGGGGGACGACTGCCCTGCCGCTGCGGCCGCTGCCGGAGGCCGCTGCCGAGGCACAGGCAGAGGCGGAGAGCGACCTGACGCGGAGGCTCTGGACACCGCCACGATGGCGCCCGACCCTGCCTGCGGCGGCGAGCGCTCGCACGGCTCTGAAGGGCACGTGTTGCAGCACAGGGAGACCAGCGAGTGCGGGGAGCCGATGCCCTGCCTCTGGCCATCGCTCGGACGTCCATTCCCTGTGTTTTTTTCGGTTTCGTGCGTGGTTTTTTCGCCAAATGATCAAGGATGCTCCTCGATGGTACTCGCCGACGGAAAAATGCACACGTCCGAGCGATGCCAAGGCCTTGAGTGCGGCCGCGACATCCCCGACGGCTGCAACATGTTCCTGTGCGGGTCCGAGGATTGCGTTGACCGCTTCTGCGAGGGCTGCGTGCACCCAGCCCTTTGGCAGGCGCGGATCGCCTTGTCCGATGATGAAGCAGAAGCCGCCCGCATCATGACCCATATCATGGCGGTGGAGGCGCAGCCGCGCAGCTGGGAGGCGTGCTGCAGCGCTTTCAAGAGGAACCTGTTCGTGCGGGTCCGCTGCCTGCTGGACAGGTTTCCCTCGGCGGGGCAGGTGCCACGGGACGCTGAGGTGACTTTTTCTCTTGCTGTCCCTGCTGCCCGAGCAGATCGTGGCGGACCCTGAGTAGTACGGTGGATCTGGCTCATTCTCTCGTCCGTGTTTGGAATGCAGCAGTCCGTGCACTTCTTCTTCTTCTTCTTCTTCTTCTTCTTCTTCTTCTTCTTCTTCTTCTTCTTCTTCTTCTTTTTCTTCTTCTTCTTCTTCTTCTTATTCTTCTTCTTCTTATTATTATTCTTCTTTTTCTTCTTCTTCTTCTTATTATTATTCTTCTTCTTCTTCTTATTATTCTTCTTCTCCTTCTGAGGCCCGAGTGCGGTCACCGACCCGCTTCGGCATGGGGAATGGGAAATGGAATGAGGAGGAGGAGGAGGAGGAGGAGGAGGAGGGGGGAGGAGGGGATAGCATCATCCACGTCAGAACCATAAACGAGATCAACAACAGGAACAAAAGCAGCAGCAGCAGCAACAACAACAAACCACAACAATGCAACAGCTGCAGCAACAACAACAACAACAACAGCAACAACAACAATGACAACAACAACAACAACAACAACAACAACAACAACAACAACAACAACAACAACAATTACTAGCACGTGGGGACACTCCGTTCTCACCAGTGCCAGGGTTTTCATAGGAGGCGGGCAATACCCCCACTTTGTGGGGGGGCCGGTTCAAGCTCTACCAAATTTCCAAACGACTCTTCGCCACCACCCACACCCAGCTTCCCGCCCTATGACGTTCGGACACTTCACTTCGTGGCATGCGGACGACCGTGGCTACTATTCAGGGCCCCGCGGCCGACGACGACGGCGTGCGCGCGCGAAGAAAAAACGAATGTGTCCCGCATGGTATTATTTGACAGGGATGATGGCCCTGGCAGGTGCGCAACCGTTGTTGCAGAAGTTCGAAAAAGTTGCTCGCAAAAGCCCGTTTGACAGAAATGTTTAAAAAGTGTTGGGTTTCCTACGAATCCGCAAGAGCGCGCGGGATGAAATTTTGACAATTTTTGTTTTGAAAAACCATTGGTTTTTTGATGTTTTTATGTTAAAATCGCTACGAACACTAAGGTTTTGGAAGGATTTCGTCTTGCGCGCGCGAATGTCCACTTTACCTTATTTTTTGCAAGGGATTCTTGAAATTTGATTATATTAGAACAAGAAATGTCATTTTCTATTGTTTTTTGCAAGGGAAAGCGGATTACAACAAAACAACCGGATCCTGTACACACCCTCTTTTCTGAGGCTTCCTCACGAAAATGATGAAAATGTAGCTGCGGCCTAGGCGGCGCAGGGGGGGCGCGCACCAGGGGGCCCAACAATAATTATTCTTTAGAATAAATAATGTTCAACAAGGTTAAGGCCGGCATGGCCCCCCCGGGGTGCGGGAGCGGATCCGCCGGTTCCACCACAGTGGAGAAGGCCGGCACTGCCCCCCCGGTCAGTCCGAAGGGGGGGGGGGGGGGGGGCGAACAACACAACACAACATCCTAGGGCATCCTTAGGGAATCCTTAGGGAATCCCTCCTTAGGGAATCCTAGGGAATCCTAGGGAATCCTTAGGGAATCCTTAGGGAATCCTTAGGGAATCCTTAAAAATCCTTTAAAATCCGTAGGGGGTCCTGAGGGAATCCTTCAGAATCCCGAGGGACTCCTGGAGGAATCCTTAGGGAATCCTTCAGAATCCCTAAGGACTCCTTAGGGAATCCTTCAGAATCCCTAGGGGCTCCTTAGGGAATCCTTAAGCATCCCTTGGGCATCCTTCAGGAATCCTTAAGAATCCATGCGAAGTCCTCCGGGAATCCTCAAGAATCCCTAAATAATCTTTCAGCACCCCTAGGGAATCCTTAAGACTCGCTGGGGAATCCCTAGGGACTCCTTAAGCATCCCTGAGGAAGCCTTAAGAATCCCGAAGGAATCCTTCAAAATCCCAAAAGGAATTCCGAAGGAATCCTTCAGACTCCCTAAGGAATTCTTAAGAATCCTTAGGGAATCCCTCGGGGATCCTTCAGAATCCTCAAGAAATCCTGACGAATCCCTAAGGAATCCTCGAGATTCCCTGAGGAGTCCCTAGGGAATCATTAGGAATCCGGAAGGAACCCTCAAGGAAACCTTAAGAATCCTTTGGGGATCCTGATCCTTAGGAAATGGTTAAGGAATCCCCAGGGAATCTGTCGGAATCATTCGGGAATCCTTGAGAATCCCTCAGGAATCCTCAAGAATCCATAGGGACCTCAAGGAATCCTTCGGGAACCCAAGGAATCCTTAAGAGTCCCTTAGGAATCCTTAAGGAATCCTTCAGAATCCTCCAGGGAATCCAAAAAGAATCCGTAGGGAATCCTCTGGGAAGCCTTAAGCATCCCTGAGGAATCCTTTGGGGATCCTCAGGGAATCCCTTAGATTCCCGAGTGAATATTTAAGAATCCTCACGGTATCCTTAGGGAATCCTGAAGAACCCTTGAAGTATCCTTATGGAATCCTCAAGATCCCCTAGGTATGCTTGGGGACTGCTTAACACCCCCTAAGGTATCATTTGGGATTCCTTCAACATTCCGAAGGGGATCCCTAAGAATCCTCATGGAACCCTTAAGAATCCCTGAGGTATCTGTAGTCTGGGTATGAATTGTGGTACTCGACATACTAATGGAGGTGCAGCAGTCGTAGTAGTAGTAGTAGTAGTAGTAGTAGTAGTAGTAGTAGTAGTAGTAGTAGTAGTAGTAGTAGTAGTAGAACTAGTAGTAGTAGTAGTAGTAGTAGTAGTAGTAGTAGTAGTAGTAGTAGTAGTAGTAGTAGTAGTAGTAGTAGTAGTAGTAGTAGTAGTAGTAGTAGTAGTAGTAGTAGTAGTAGTAGTAGTAGTAGTAGTAGTAGTAGTAGTTGTAGTTGTAGTTGTTGTAGTAGTAGTAGTAGTAGTAGTAGTAGTAGTAGTAGTAGTAG
>CAUYUJ010018013.1:172772-186465 GCA_963575745.1 Prorocentrum cordatum
CATCATCATCATCATCATCAGCATCATCATCATCAGCATCATCATAAGCAGCAGCATCATTATCATCACCATCACCATCATCATCATCATCATCGTCGTCATCATCATCAGCATCGTCAGCATCATCATCATCATCATCAGCATCGTCATCATCAGCATCATCATCATCAGCAGCATCATCATCATCATAATCATCATCATCATTATCCTCCTCCACCTCATCATCATCATCATCACCATCACCATCACCATCACCATCATCATCATCGTCGTCATCATCATCATCGTCGTCATCATCATCAGCATCATCATCAGCATCATCATCGTCATCATCATCAGCATCATCACCAGCAACATCATCATCATCGTCATCATCATCATAATCATCATCAGCATCATCATCGTCATCATCATCATGGTCGTCGTCGTCGTCATCATCAGCAGCAGCATCAGCATCAGCATCAGCACCAGCACCAGCATCAGCGTCATCATCAGCATAATAATCATCATCATCATCATCATCATCATCATCATCATCATCATCATCATCATCATAATCATCATAATCATCATCAGCATCAGCAGCAGCAGCATCATCCTCCGCCTCCTCCTCCGCCTCCTCATCCTCCTCTTCCTCCTCCTTCGCCTCCTCTTCCTTCTCCTCCTCCTTCTCCTCCTCTTCCTCCTCCGCCTCCTCCTGATCTTCCCCGCCATCCTCCCCCCAGTGTTCCCCGAGAGCTTTCCAGAACGGTTGGGGGAGCGCATGGTCCGTGCCAAAACGCTCGGCCATATGGGCGATTCTAGAAGGCAGGGGGCGGCGGTGATTCTCAGTAGGCGTCTTCGATGTCGCCAACGTCTCAATATGCGCTGATGATTCCGATCCGCCCCCGCATGATGTTCCCAGATGCGCCAAGGCAGCGCCAACGCACCGACGCGACTCTGATAAATCTCACTATGATAGAGAGGGGGCTCGGCAGGGGGGCGACGCCCTTACGGGTATTAGGATTCGCCATCTTCGCATCAGTATTATTAGTGTACTGGGTTGTAGCAGTTGTACTATTATGCCAGCTTTTATGAGTAGTAGATTCCGCATTCTTAGTACTATTATTATTATGATTATTATTATTACTATTATTATTATTAATAATATTAGTATTATTATTATTACTACTATTATTATCATTATTATTCGCCTCCTCCTCCTCCTGCTCCTGATCATCCTCCTCCTCGCCCTCCCCCTCCTCATCCTCCCCCTACTCCTCCCCCTCCCCCATCCCTCCTCCCTCCTCCCTCCTCCCTCATCCCTCATCCCTCATCCCTCCTCCTCCTCCTCCTCCCTCTCCTCCTCCTCCTCCTCCTCCTCCTCCTCCTCCTCGTCGTCGTCGTCGTCGTCGTCGTCGTCGTCGTCGTCGTCGTCGTCGTCCCCGTGTCGGGACCCGCCGCGGCAGATTCCGGGTAGATTGGGGAGGAGGAAAAAGGATAAGCAGGAGGAGGAGGAGGTGGAGGCGGAGGAGGAGAAAGAGGAGGAGTAGAAGGGGAGGATGAGGAAAGGAAGGATAAGGAGATGAGGAGAGGAAGGAGAAGGACGGGGCGACGGAGAAGAAGGAGGAGAAAGAGGAGGAGGAGGAGGAGCTTGAGTTTAGGAGGATGAGGCAACCGTGGCAAAGTGAGAGAGGAGAGCCCCGCCCTCCTGCCCTGTTGCGAGACCAGGCGGGTTCCACGCAGAACTCTGGGTTTCAGTGCGGATTCTGGGTTTCGCGATGGCAGCGGATTCTAGGTTTCGCAAAGATTTCTGGTTTCGGTGTGGATTCTGGGTTTCGCGGTTGCATGGCCGGCCGGGTTTCGCTTGGCGGCGATTCCCGAGTTCGCCTCTCCACCATGACGAAGGGCGGGTACAAGGTGGACTGGGCCCAGTGACTCGCTCGAGCTGGCTAGCTTGACCCCTTCTCCAACTCCCGCGCCTCCCCTGCCCCCCTCGGCCCCTTCCCTTATCTCTCGTCCCCTTAACCCTGCCCGTCCTTCCCTTCGAACTCCTCCTCTGCGACTCCCGAAATCCCCAGACGTCGTGATTTTCACAACTTGGATCCCCAGATGTCTGGACCCGCTCCCCAGGACCAGCTTCTCGTCCCGACGAATGTTTGACGATCAGCCCAGTCGTGATCGCGAGGACGAATGTGTCATCCTCCTTCTCCTCCTCCACCTCCTCTGTCCTGCTCTTCTTACCATCAGTACCCGTACCATCTTACCCGTAAGGGCAACATTGTTCTCGTCACTCCAATGAAAAACTCAAATGAAAAACTTGCTCGCAGCATGACCATTACTGTTAGCATTAGTTATGTTAATTCGCCGGCCCAACGGGCCAGAGGCGTGCTAAGATCTCCGGTAACTGGTTAACAATATTTCTAGTTCGCGCGCGCGGGGCGGCCCCTGGGGGTCCCCTGGCGAAAAGTATCCCGACCGCAGCCCGAGCAGGTCTACTCAGAGATGGTTGTGAGGGCCCTTTTTCGACACCCCTCACGAGGATCGTGGCCTCCGAGGGGGGTGCACTCGACTACCCCGCCCCAAAAGGCCCCCAAGAGCCCCCCAAGAGGCCCAAGGGGGCCCCAAGACGCCGCCAAGTAGCCCCAAGAGACCCCCAAGAGGCCCCCAAGAGGCCCCTAGGAGGCCCCAAAGAGGCCCCCAAGAGGCTTCAAAGAGGCCCCATAGATTTGCATTGCCAATAAGATGGTTCGCGTTCGCGTTAAAGTTTTACTTTTCTTACTGGCACTACTGACTTGTTGTCTGTGAGTACTGCGACTCTTGCTGTTCCTCCTCTTCCTCCTCCTCCTCCTCCTGCTTTCCTCCTCTCTTCCCTCCTCCTCCTCCTCCTCCTCCTCCTCCTCCTCCTCATTAGCCTCCTCCTCCTCCTCCCTCCTCTCCTCCTCCTCCTCCTCCTCCTCCTCCTCCTCCTCCTCCTCCTCCTCCTCCTCCTCCTCCTCCTCCCTCCTCCTCCTCCTCCTCCTCCTCCTCCTCCTCCTCCTCCTCCTCCTCCTCCTCCTCCTCCTCCTCCTCCCTCCTCCTCCTCCTCCTCCCGCCTCCTCCTCCTCCTCCTCCCCTCCTCCTCCTCCTCCTCCTCCTCCTCATTCAGGCCTCCTCCTCCTCCTCCTCCTCCTCCTCCTCCTCCTCCTCCTGGGCTGGCAGGGGGCAGGCCCGCGGACCCGCGCCCCATCGCCCCCGAACAGAAAAAGCCGACCCGCCCGGCGCGCCTCAGGGGGCCGCTGGGCGCGCAGCTGTCGCGGGGGTCCAGGAGCGCCAGCGCCCACCTCGGCCATCCGGCTCCTCCTCCTCCTCCTCCTCCTCCTCCTCCACCCTCTCCTCCTCCTCCTCCTCCTCCTCCTCCTCCTCCTCCCCTGCTGCTCCTCTGGCTCGGCGGAGGTGCGCGGCCCTGCCTCCCCCTCGCGCGCGCTCCCGGGGCTCGACCCCGCGCCCTCCCTGCGGCGGGGGCGGGCAGGGCGGGGGCCTGCGATTACCAGCCTCGAACGTATCCCTATCCCTAAGGTTGACACGCCAGAAGGCGATGACAATCTTGGGGATTCGCCCTCAAAAGAAAGGGAGTCCGTAAGATTGGCATCGTGATGAGGAGGTGCCCAGCATAGGGATAGGGATATGTTCTAGGCTGGTAACATCTGGCTCGTCCTCCTGATCACCCTCCTCCGTGCCTCGCCGTCCGACACCAGCTATCCTGATCCTTCACCCTCGGAATCCCCAACATCACCTCCATAAAGCACCATCGCCATCGCTGCGTACCATCAGTCGCGTCGTCCTCATGATCGAGGGCATGCTAAGCGCCCCCCTGCGCATAACAAATGCTAGATGAGCTATAACGTCACATGGTCGCAAGTCTAGCACGATCGCCGCTCACCCAACGACGAGTTCCCACATTTCCGTATGAGCGGCGTGCTGCTATTTAGTTCACCGGAATATGGATGTGACGCAGCCTTGCGCTGGCACGTGGAGAACTTTCCACATCATCGTGGATAGTCGCGCTCGTGCTGGCACTGGGGTCGGATGTTAGGTCGACCTGCGCGGCACCGACATGACCCTGGGTGACGCCCAAGGCCAACCCCGCGCGGGCACGCAGTCGAAAGTGTAGATTCCCCTGAGACAAATTTATGCCCAGGCAAAACAGAAGCTCTTACAACCCTTTTTGCGCAACAATCCTGCACCTTCGATGCGAAGAGTTACGAGCGGGAGAGCCGCCAGATGTTTGCGCAAAGTGACCGAACAAGATGATGTTGGATCTGGCGCCTCGCGAAAATAGCTCCCTGGATGAACGCTGGCCGCCTCGAATTCGACGGGGCGTCGGGGACGGGGGCGGGGCTGCAGGGCTTTGGACTGGCGGTGCTCCTGTCGAAAGGCCAGGGGCGCCAACGCCCCAGCCCCGGGGCGCCGTGGCCATGGAACGCGCGGCTCCAGAAATGCCGGCGGGCGCAGCCACGCCCGTCGGGCTCATACCTGATGACTTCTCAACCAATGGTTCTGCAGGGGGCAATCTGCAATAGAATGGAGAGGGATGACCCCCTCTCCCTCCCCCCCTTCCCCCCTCCTCCCTTCCCCCGCCCCTCCCTCCCTTCCCCCCTCCCCCCCTGCCCCAGTGATGGGGGAGGCACAGGAGGCGCGGGGGCGAGGGGTCGGGCGGGAGGGGCCAGGAGGAGGAGGAGGGGGAGAAGGAGGAGGAGGAGGAGGAGGAGGAGGAGGAGGAGGAGGAACGTGGGAGGAGAGCAGGCCAGGGCCACCAGGAGTGCATGAGCCTCACACCGTCGCCGCCTCACGCGCGGGAGCAGCCCCCGCGGCGGCAAAAGCAAGGGGGCCTCGTGAAGCTGGCGCGCGCGCGACCTGCACGGGCGCGCGACTGTGGACGCCATGACTGCGCCTCCGGGCGGCGCACGGGGCGCGAGCGCGCCCAGGCGCGTGCAGGAGCTCGCACGGGATACAAAACGACGACGACGACGACGACGACGACGACGACGACGACGACGACGCAGGCGTCGGCGAGGTCCAGTGATCAGAACACGCGACGGCCCAAACGTCGGAACCCAGAGGGACAGCTCAGTAGAGTTCTGGAAGGAGCCGCCTGAGGAAAGCTCTGGCAAGAGTAGCTCAGTAAAGTTCTAGACAGAGCCGCCTGAGGAAAGAGAAAGAGCCGCCTGAGGAAAGTTCTAGCAGGCGCGCCTCAGTAAAATTATAGAAGACGCCTGGCCCCGTGCCCTGCGTAAATCATCTTCGGAGTCTACGCCTGCCCTTGATTAACATTATTCAAAGGTGCGGTGGTCAGACAGGATCCGTGCCAAACACATGAAAACCCCACCACTCGGACCCGTCCAAAACCCATCGAATTCGCATAGGATCCGTCCAAGAAGCTTCGGATCCGCATGGGATCTGTAGCGTATCCGTACCCGGATCCGACGTCCGAGGCGGGGCTCACACTCCCGAAAGGGGAACCTCATCAACGTCTGCGGGGGCCCCTGTACTCGTTCTCTGGCGCCCCACGCTGCACCCATCGCCCGCGACCTGCCGCCAAACCCCCTTTCCCCAGGCTGGATGGGCCGACGGCCCCTGGCCTGGCTGGACCAACAGTCTGGTTCCTTCGTGCGACTTCAGACACCGGGCCGAATTCTTAAGTCGCACCAACTTACCTGACTGTCTGTAGTGCTGCGCCCGTTCGCCACGGGAAAACACGCTGAAACATCAAATCCATATGTGGGGACTGGATTCGGTCTCCACCTCTCAGTAACCATTACAATCATCACGAGCGTCCTCCTTCTAGAGGAGGAGGCGGAGGAGAAGTAGGAGGAGGAGGAGGAGGAGAACGGAGGGTGGAGTAGGGGAGGGGGAGGAGGGAGGAGGGAGGACGGAGGAGGAAGGACGACGAGGAGGGATGGGGAGCGGGTGGAGGGAAAGGGAGGACGGAGGACAGAGGAGGGAGGGAGGCAGGGGAGGAAGGGAGGACGGGAGGAAGGGAGCAGAGATGGAGGGAGGGAGGGAGGGGAGGGGAGCGAGGAGGGGAGGAGAGACGAGGGAGGGAGCGAGGAGGTGAGGGCAGGAGCGCGGAGAGAGGAGGAAGGGAGGGGGCGGGGGGAGGGGGAAAGGGGAGGGGGAGGGGAGGAGCTCCACCTCCACTGGCTGCCCTTCTCGCAGGCGCTGGCGGCCGCGTTCCAGCTCACCGCCGTGGGGCGCAGGCCCTCGGCGCGGCCGCGCCCGCTCCTGGCGGGGGCGGGGGGCGGGCGGGCGCGAGGGCGAGGGAGCTTCTGGACTGCGCTCTGCTTCGCCGGGGAAACGGTATCACACACACACACACACACACACACACACACACACATACACCAAAAAAAAAAAATCCTCCTCCTCTCCTCCTCCTCCTCCTCCTCCTCCTCCTCCTCCTCCTCCTCCTCCTCCTCCTCCTCCTGCCTTAGTGCGGCACTCACTAGCTGCTGGCAGAAACACGCGGTATCCAGCAGCACGGCGAGGGAGGGGGAGGGGGAGGCATTACCCCTCCCACGCTGGGGGGGGGCCGCGGCGGGCGCGACCGCGGCGAGGCACGCCGAGGCGCGGCGCCGGGCCGGGCCACAGCGGCCCCGGCGCCCGCGACCAGGCCCACCGCCGCCAGGTACCGCGTCCAGGAGATCCGCATCACGGGCCGCCAGTACTGCGGGAGCACCAGCCTGGAGCCGAGACCTACCCGCGCGCGCGCAGGCACAGCAGCAGGGTGAACGACACCGTCTACGCGCTGCCACGTGCCGGCTTGCATGCGCCGCCACAAAAGGGGGGGGGCACCCTCCGGCGGCCATCGACGTCTTCATCGGCACTGCCCGCAGAAGAACTGCGCCAGCCAGCCATACTCGAACAACAAGAGCAACAACCTGCGTAACATGAAGGAGACCAGCAACCTCAACACAGGCGCCACAGTTGTTCACCAATCTCATCACGACCATCCTGGAATCCGCCTCCAGGTACGAGTACATCTAGGAAGAAAACAAATACGGCTACCAACACGGCAACCAGCACGACAACGAGCACGACTACGCCAGCTACGACGACAACCAGTACGACTACCAGAAAGAGATCGCGTTAAGCCCCCTTGGGCGCTCCATCCCGGAATAGACACGTGCAGTGGCCCTGAAAGGCACGCTAAGATGGGATTCACCCAAAGGATCCCCTTGGCGCCCCCCCCACCTACGTACAGCCAAGACGCTGAGGTAAGGAACAGGCTGGGTTCGGAAATGGCTCGATGTTCCATGGCTGTTCCTCCAGCCCTCCTCGTGCACGGACGCGCTTTCGGGGCCAGAAAGGGGCCTCGTTCCTCATTAATCGTTCCTTACTTCAGCGTCCGACTGTAGCCCTTCGTGCTATGTCGCCAAGGACCCCTCGCTGTCCCGACGGCTGAATCCGCCACGAACTTCCCTGCAGCAGAACTACACCCATGACGGCCTCACCAGAGCATCTCCCACGCCGCGCTCCGACGGCCAGGCCGCGGAGACGGCCGAGGCCGCACTGCGAGGAGCACGACGAGAAGGACAGCGAGCGCGGCGCTGGCGGGGGCAGCAGGTACAACCCCACCGGGCCCCACGGGATACTGGGCAAGCAGCAGGGCTGCCACGGCCACGACGCGGAGCACGCGAAGGCGAAGCGCCCCGACGACCCGGCCGCAGGGACGGCCGAGGCGCCACACGCGGAGCGCCGCGGCCAGGACGGCGAGCACGGCGCAGCTGCGGCGGCCACGACGCGGAGCCCCTGGCGAAGGCCCTTGGCGCCGGCGCGGCTGGCGGAGGCAGGGCTGGCCAGCGCGCGCGCAAGAGGGCGCGGCAAGAGGGCAGCGCGGGAGGCGGCGCCGGCTCCGGCGGCACGGCCCGCCGAGGACGCCGGCGACGAGGGCCCTCACGAGAACGCCTCGGCGCCCGCGGCCTTCCTGGCCTCGGCGATGCCCAGAGCTCCTCTGGAGGCGAGGCGCTGCATCGCTCTGGGGGTGCCGACGACCCCAGGCAGTCTTCGCGACGCCATCCGCGCCGCGGGTCTCCTCCGTGGTCGGGCGGCCGAGGCAACCGCGGCCGCGGCAGCGCGCGCCCCTCCCCCCCGCCGTCTCCCCCTCCTTCTACACCTCGCGCCGCCCTCATTCGGTACATGCCCTCTTCCTTCTCCCCCTTCTCCCATTCTCCCCTCCTCCTCCCCTCCTCATCCCCTCCCCACCTTCTCCCCTCCGCCCCTCCTTCGACGTGACATACTACGCTTTGCGGTGCTCTTCTACGCCATGCCATGCCGTGCTCTACAATGCATCGCGTACCCTTTCGGGATCATTGCCCTGCTCGACATCCGACTGTGCGAGTAGAGAGGGGATCTACGCCATGGTAAGGGATGGGAGGGAGGGGTAGGATGTCAGATATGACGCGAGCGCACCTAGCTTGACCCCCTCTCCCCCCTCCTCCCCTCCTCGTGCACATCGTGTCGCCCTCACTTGACGCGAGGGTTCCCTTCCCCGCCGCGCCCGAGGCCGCCCGCGCAAGCATGCTGCTCTGCCACGAGCGCTGGCCACACCCTGTGGCCGACAGTCCCCGACAGGAGGCCGCGCCCGAGGCGCCTGCTGCCGCGAGGCCCTTGCGAGTGCAGGCCGAGGAGGAGGAGGAGGAGGAGGAGGAGGAGGAGGAGGAGGAGGAGGAGGGGGAGGAGGAGGAGAAGGAGGAGGAGGAGGGGGAGGAGGAGGGGAGAGGAGGAGGAGGAGGAGGAGGAGGAGGGAGGAGGGGGAGGAGGAGGGGAGGAGGAGGAGGAGGAGGAGGAGGAGGAGGAGGAGGAGGAGGAGGGGGGCGCCACGACGCGACGCGCCCTCCGAACACAGTGGAGAGCGGAGAGGCCGGCGCGCCTGCCCGACGCTCAGCCTGCACACGCCGCCCGCGGCACGGGCGACAGGGGGGGGGGGGAGGAGGAGGAGGAGGAGGAGGAGGAGGAGGAGGAGGAGGAGGAGGAGGAGGAGGAGGAGGAGGGCGGAGGAGGAGGAGGAGGAGGAGGAGGAGGAGGGACGGAGGGACACCACAAGCAACGAGCGACACGGATCACAGTCCGCCGATGCCGCCGAAGCCGCCTTGAAGAGCCCGAGCCCCCCCCCCGCCTCCTGTGGGGAGGGGGGGTTCACCAGGGGGGGGCGTCGGATGCGCTGGCGACCCTCTCCCTCCCCTGCCCCGCCCTCCTCCATCGCGCCTGCTGCCTCTTCTGGCTCCTCCTCTCCTCTCCTCCCTCGCGTCTCCTCCTGCCTTCCCTCATCCCTCAACCGTCTGGCGCACTTCTCGGCTCCAGAATCCCGGATCTGAAACTAGAGGGCAAAAAATCCACCCCCATAAGAATCACCCCGACACGCGAGGCCGTCTCGCAAACGCGCCCAGAGAAGGAATCGCACAGGGCAGGGCCGTTTCGTAAACACCCAGGGCCGTTTCGTAAGCGCCAATTGTTTGGACGCCCGACATGGGTACCGAAAAATGGGTACGATGCCCAACAACTAATGTTGTCCCAAACCAACGGCGGCCGCTGTTGGGCAGGCGGCCTTCTGTCTCAAATGGACACAGGCCGCGGCGGCGTGGACAGCGAATCCTCTTCAAAATGAACAGGAACTGCTGTTGGGCATTGTACCCATTATTCTTTCCGTGCCCATCACGGGCGTCCGGAGATTGTCAGGTCGGGGCGACTTTTTTCCTCCCTTGGGCAACGGAGGAGCGCTTCGCCGCCCTGGGCTCCGCGAGGCTTCGGGAGCGGCCAAGAGGGGGGGGGGGGGGGGGGGGGGGGCTAATCATGACCGGCGGCATGTGCGCGGCCCAGCGGGGGGGCCGGGGACGTAATGAAACAAGAAGAGGCGCCATGAAATCTGAGGAAATATCATGGCCCCCGCCATGACATCCACCCCCCCTGGTCGCCACCCCCCTCTTTTCCGCCCCCGAACCTGCACTCCGCCCCCGCCGGCCCAAGCAGGCGGAGCTGCTCAGCCGCGGGCGCCCCGCGCGCCCGCGGCGGGCGGGCCCCCGGGCCTCGGCGCGGGCCGCGCGGGCCCCGCCGCGCCAGGGGGGGCGCCGGGGGGCCGGGGAGAGCTGGCGGGTGACCCCTGCCCGGGTCGAGGGACCGTCGGGGTCCGTCGTGCGGGCTTCGGGTCGCGCAGGTCCCCCTCCACAGGCGGAGGAGTCCCAAAAAGCGCTCCCAAAAATTAGGCAAGAAAGGATCCAGAAGTTCGTCCCCAAGACTATTTGTTGGGGGGTATGTTTGAACACTCCTCCGGCAGAGGGACAGGCCCGACTTGATGCTGGCCTGAACATATCGTCGTTTTGCGGGCCCGACTGCTGATCGCTTGACTTCATCTCGGCCCCCCCTTGTCCTCGGGGCGGCGGGGCCACCATGGGGCGAGAGCCGCGCCCGCTTCTTGCGCAGGCGCTTCACGTCGTAGGCCAGGCGCTTCTCCGTGGGCTGCGACGTGGCCCCGCTGCGCAGGGGGGGCGCGTACTGCTGCCGCCAGAACCCGTCGCCCAGGAGCCGCCCCAGCCTGGGCCCGCGCTCCCCGGGGGCCAGCTCCTCGATCAGCTGGAGGGCCTCGTCGACGCTCAGGCAGCGGTCCGCCGCCACGCGCTGCTCCGGACCGGTCGGGGGCACCCTCTCGAGGACGAGCCAGAACTTCGACAGCACGTGCAGCAGCGAGACACGAAAAGCAGCCCGTGCGCACGCAGCTGACACGACCTCTGGCCAGAGTCTGTCGTCGTAGTCCATGAAGACGAAGACGGATCCCTCCTTGGAGGAGTCGAAGAGGCACGGCAAGATCCCCAGGTTGCCGTCTGTCAGGGCTGAAGCAAGGCCGTGAAGAACGTATGAACAGATGAAGATATCGAAGTGCGAAACGTCTGGCACCATCTGTGGCAACGATTTGTCCAAAACATCGCCAGTGTGAAAGATCCGCCGCAGTGCCTTCAGCACTGAGTGGAGTGTCCCCAGGTCCCTTCGAACTCTCTGTATGGAGTACTCTAAATTCTCTAAGGGACCCACAGCCTCAACTGACGGGGCTGATCGCATGACTCCTGGGGCTGATCGCATGACATGATCGAGCCCCAAGACGGCACAAGATGGTCGCAAGAGAGCCGAGGACGATCCGAGAGGACCTGGAGACCGCCCAAGACGCCCCGAGACGGCCAAGGACTGCCTTTTACTAGGACGGTCGAAGAGGTCCCCGAGAAGCCCCAAGAGGACCCCAAGAGGACACTCACAAGGGCTTCGAGACCTCCGATTCGGTCCAAGAATGTTTTAAGAGGCCTTGCAGGAGGGCCCGAAGATGCCAACATCACTAATTCACCGAATGCCTTTGAAATAACTAGTTTAGCGGTCTCGCCTTGTCGGGTTTCCGACACACCAATACAGCCCAAGAGGCCCCCAAGATCGCCCCAAGACCAGCCAAGACGCCCTAAAGAGAGGCCCAAAACGGTCCAAGAGGGCCTCAAGACGGCCGAGGAGGCCCCAATGACGGCCCAGGAGGCCCCAAAAAAGCGCGCCACAGCTGTGGCCCAAGAAAGGGGGAAGCGAGGGGGCCTTGGAGGCTTCCCCACCGAACTTGCCCCCAAGAGCCCCATGCTCCCCAGAGCCCGCCAGAAGCGCCCGAGGAGCCCCAGGAGGCCCCGCAGAGGCACCCGAGGAAGCCCCTCAGAGGCCGCGAGAAGCCCCCGAGAGCCCCCTCGAGAGGCCCGGCTCCACGAGGCCCCCCGGGAGCAGCACGAGAGACCTCCACGAGCTTCCGCGAGGCCTCTGGCCTGCCACCCAAGCACGGTTGGGAGCTGGCCACTGGATCCGCCGCCCCCTGCTACCAGAAGGGTGCGTGTCGAGGGCTGGCACGTCATGGCCATGCCAAAATGGTCCCTCGGAGGCCCCCAGGGAGCCCCTCGGAGGCCCCCAACGAGCCTCCAGGACGCCTCCAGGAAGCCCCCAGGAGGCCTGAAGAGAGCGCCTAGAGGCCCCCAAGAAATTTACTGATCCTCCTTGTCCTTCTCTTCTCCTCCTCCTCCTCCTCCTCCTCCTCCTCCTCCTCCTGCTCCTCCTCCTCCTCCTCCACATACTTATATTCCTCCTCCCTCCTCCTCCTCCTCCTCCTCCTCCTCCTCCTCCTCCTCCTCCTCCTCCTCCTCCTCATCATCATCATCATCATCTTCATCATCCCACATATTCATCTCATCATCATCATCATCATTCAATCTTCATCATCATCATATCATTCCACATATCATCATCATTTCATCATCATCATCATCATCATCATCTTCATCATCAGCATCATCCTCCATTCAATCTCATCATCATCATCTTCATCTTCATCTCATCTTCATCTCATCATATCCATCATCATCATTCTTCTCCTCGAATCCTCCTCTCATCCTCCTCCTTCCCTTCCTCCTCATCCTCCTTCTCCGCATTCTCATCTCTCTCATCTTCATCTAATCTCATCATCTGCATCTCTTTCTTTCATATCTTCATCATCATCACCTTCATCTTCATCATCTTCAATCTTCTATCATCATCATCATCATCAGCATCATCATCATCATCATCATCATCATCATCACCATCACCATCATCATCATCATCATCATCACCATCATCAGCATCATCATCATCATCAGCATCATCATCATCCACCTCCTCCCCCTCCTGCTTATCCTCATCCTCCTCATTATCATCATCATCATCATCATCATCACCATCATCATCATCATCATCATCATCATCATCTTCTTCATCATCATCATCATCAGCATCATCATAATCATCATCATCAGCAGCATCATCATCGTAATCAGCATCATCAGCAGCAGCATCATAGTCGTCATCATCATCATCAGCAGCAGCGTCGTCATCATCATCATCAGCATCATCATCAGCATCATCATCATCTTCATAACCATTATCACAATCAGAATCAGCATCATCATCGCAACCATCACCACCATCAGCATCATCATCAGCATCATCAGCATCGGCATCGTCAGTATCATCATCTTATTCATCATCCTCAACAGCAGCATAATCATCATCATCGGCGTCCTCATCGGCATCATCATCAGCAGCATCAGCATCGGCATCATCATCGTCATCGCCAGCAGCATCATCGTCATCATCTGCATCAGCAGCATTATCGTCATCGTCAGCAGCATCAGGATCAGCGTCATGATCATCAGCATCAGCATCAGCATCCTCATCATCACCAGGATCATCATCAGTATCATCATCATCATCATCATCATCATCACCATCATTATCAGCATCATCATCATCATCATCATCATCATCATCATCATCATCATCACCATCATCATCATCATCATCATCATCATCATCATCATCTTCATCATCATCATCATCATCCACATCAGCAACATTCGCATAAACAGCATCAGCAACAGCATCACCATCAGCATCGTCATCAGTGTAATCAACAGCATCAGCATCATCATCAGCAGCAGCAGAATCAACATCAGCGTCAACATCAGCATCCTCATCAAGATCAGCATCATCATCGTCCTCATCATCAGAAGTCTTATCATGATGACACCATCACCATCACCACCACCACAACTTTCATCATCATCACCACCATCAGCATCAGCAGCAGCAGAATCGGCACCAGCATCAGCATCAACATCCTCATCATCAT
>CAUYUJ010018013.1:186565-189065 GCA_963575745.1 Prorocentrum cordatum
CGACTACGACTACGACTACGACTACGACTACGACTACTACTACTACTACTACTACTACTACTACTACTACTACTACGACTGCCACGAATGCTACGACTACTACTACTACTGCTACTACTACCACTACTACGACTATTAGCACTACTACTACTACGACTACTACTACTACTACTACTACGACTCTTACTATTACGACTACTATTACTACTACTACTACTACTACTACTACTACTACTACTACTACTACTACTACTACTACTACTACTACTACTACTACCACTACTACTACTACTACTACTACTACTACTACTACTACTACTACTACTACTACTACTACTACTACTACTGCTACTGCCACCATTATTCATACTACTACGAAAAATTCTACTACGAGTACTACGACTACTACTACTACTACTACTACTACTACTACTACTACTACTACTACTACTACGATTACGACTACGACTACGACTACGACTACGACTACGACTACGACTACGACTAATACTACCACCTACTAAGACGACGACGACAACAACAACGACGACGACGACGACGACGACGACGACGACTGCTTCTCCTTCTCCTCCTGGTCCTCCTCCTCCTCCTCTTCCTCCTCCTTCTCCTCCTCTTCCCGAGCCCAGGGGAGCCCAGGGGCCCGTCCGGCGGGGGGCGGAGTCTCCCGAGCTCGCGCAGCAGCTCCAGGGCCTCGCGCCACCTCGCCCCTGCGGGAGGCGCCGGCCCCAACGCCCCGCCCGCCGCCGCTGCCGCCGCCCCGCCCGCCGCCCGCTGCCGCTGGACTGATCAGTTCAGGTCGGTCAGCCCAGCGCCCCTCCTCTCGCCGCGAAGGCTGCTCCCTGCACCTTTTCGAACGGGTTCCGCTCCACCTGCGGCCCTGATTGCGGGCTCGTGAGCTTTCTTCGTTTCCCGTTTCCTTGTTGTGTGATGCTCATGGGCGGCGAGCGAGGGGGGGAGGCGAGAAGGAGAAGGCCCTCTCGGAAGGCGGCGGGGCTGCTCAGAAGGCCTCCGGCCTTCTGAAAGGTCTTGATGTCAGACAACTTCTCAGAAGGCGGGGGGACTTCCGAGCCTTCTGAGAAGTTGTCTAAGTCTTCCTCACTTCCTCCCGGACTCGCCGCCGATGGAAGGAAGGGGCGGAGGGGGGCGGAGGGGCCCATCAAAAATACTACACGCTTCGCATACACCCCCCCACTCGTGTCGCACTCTCCCGCCCTTCTTCGTTTTCGCCGCCCCGCGCAGCCGGTGTGTTGTGTAGTGGCCCCTTTGTCCCGCGTCTGGCCGGCGACGGTTGCGCTGTGACCCCCGGCCTTGCTCGTAGCTCGACCTTTTCCGACGCTGCGCGGGTGCCCGCTCGCGGTCGCGACCAAAAAAGTACACCACCCCACTCCATCCAGAAACGATGCCCAGGCAAGCTGCCCTGATCTAAGGGATGTGGAGGAGCACGCCATGGAATAAGGAGTTGAGGAAGCCGTCATACCCAAGGAGGAGGAGGAAGAGGAGGAGGAAGGAGGAATCGGAGGAGGAGGAGGAGGAGGGGCAACGATAGGGGGGGACTAGCATAGGGGGAAATGCATCGACGGCGATAGGCCCCCGATAGCGAGACCGCACCTTCCTGAGCGGATTGGGGCTATAGGGCCCCTATCGGCGATCAATGGGCGAGTGGGGGTCGGTACATCCCCCGCTGTGCCCATCCCCCATATCGTTGCCCCCAAGAGGAGCAGGGGCAGAACCAAGCGGCTGTAGAAAGGGAGCATGTGGACATACGACATACTAGTACCACTGTTGGAGACGCACCTCCGACCCGAAGACAGAGTTTTTTAAATACCCTACGTATATATATATATATATATAAAAATACATGTATGCATCCATACATACATGCATGCATGCATGCATGCATGCATGCATACATACATGCATACATATCTACGTACATGCATGCATGCACACCGATAGGACCGCCCTGCGGATGATAAGGAATTGGGGGGAAGGGGGAGGCGGTCGATTTGCGATGACCCTGGGCTCTTTGGTGGTTTCTTCAACGTATTCATTGTCGCGCACATCTGCCCTTTTATAGATCGACATATATATTTATCTATTTGGGACAGCCATCCACCTCTATGTATAAATAAAACTGTCACTATATCAGTACAGCTTCGCCTCGCCCGCACGCACGACACGAACCAGAACCGAAACCGATTTCCCGGTTGGGGTCACTTCCGTTCCAACCCCCCGACCTCGGATACGCACACACATTCCGAGCGGTATGACCAGAAGACGCCCGCCACGGAGCTTATAGTAGAGATTTCCATGCGTGGCACATGTAGTACATGTATGGTTGGGTGGTGCGGGGAAGGAGGGGGAGTTTCGGTTCGGTCCTCCTCGGAGGCGCGAGCCACAGTTCGCGACTACCGGGCGGGTGCCGCCCCCCGCGGGAAGCGACAGCCGAAAGGAGTGGGGCGGAGAAGGAGGAGGAGGA
>CAUYUJ010018013.1:194065-217373 GCA_963575745.1 Prorocentrum cordatum
TCCTCGCGCTTTCCCCTGTCAAAGGACCCGCTGCCCTCGCTCTTCAGCTTGGGCGCGAGAGGAGAACCCGGATAGCGCGAGGTCTCGGATGAGATCGACGCCGACCCGCTCAACAGCAGGGTCGGGTCCAAATTCAGGCACTTTTCCCAGGCCTAGCTTCGAGGCCAGGAAGATACGGGAATCGTCGGAGAGCGGGCCACTCCGAGGGGGCATCCCTGATGGGACGGGTGCCTGCCGAGCAACATCCAAGCCGACTGCCTCTCGCGGCCAGGGGATCGGGACCCCGGACAGTCTGACACGAGGGCACGTCTGCCCCAGGAGCTCCCAGGATGGCCGGTGGACCCGCGGGTGGCGCCAAATGAACACGAAACCCATGGGAGCCCCAGCGGGGGACGACACTGGGGCCTCGAGACAGGAGTGGCTTCTGCCCCCTCCACAGCCCGAGAAGGGCCCACCAGCACGGATTGACAGCCTGCGGATTGGCGACGGGTCCCGCTTCCACGGGACCGCGAGGAGATCAGGCCGCGCCGCGAGGAGGTCGGTGGGCTTGTTTTCCACCACCACCACCACCGCCATAAGTAGGAGGTGGAGGGGGTCCTCCTCCTCCTCCTCCTCCTCCTCCTCCTTCTGCCCCCTCCACAGCCCGAGGAGGATAACACCCCACCGGCCACCGACCCCACCCGCTGGCCGCAGAACCATCCCCCCTCCCACGACGGCCGACGACGACACTCCCGCCCCGCCATCGACCCGTCGGCCTCCTCTTGCTGGAGCTTGATTTCATACCTTCAGGGGTCCGCTTGCTGGAGTTTGATGTCATACCTTCGTGGGGTTGCTCCACTTTCGGGGTTACTCCACTTTCGGGGTCATACCTTCAGGGGTCAGGTTGCTGGAGTTTGATGTCATACCTTTGTGGGGTCAGGTTGCTGGAGTTCGGGCACTCCACTTTCACCATCTCCTTCTCCCCGTCGCCCTCATCACAGTCGACCTCGGGCGGCCATTCCAAAGGGGCCGAGGTCGACCTGGCGAGGCCGCTCTGACGGAGCGTGGTCGAAGCACCTCTGAGTCGGCGGTGGACCAACCTCCCTGTAGCAAACCTCCCCTCAGTGACAGCGGCCTGGGACCGAAGCCGACGGACCTGGACCCGCAGAAATGACGGCCGCGACGCCCCCTCGCGAACCGAGAACGGCCAAGTCCTTCATCGACGCGTCCGGGTAGGAGGTCTATCCACCTCCGACTCTGGGCCCGCCGGCGTGACATCCGGGCGGGGCCGAGGGCCGAGCAGCCTCCGCCTGGCTGCCTCGTGACGGCCGACGATGGCGAGGCGACTGCCAAGATCACTGCAGCACAGCTCCGCTCCACGACGCGCGGGGGAGAGAGAGGGGAGCAGGACAGCTGTTGAGTAATGGTGGAGGGAGGAAGGATCTGCACGAAGGAGATGGGCACGGAAGGAACGGGTACAATGCTCAACAGCAGTTCCTGTGCATTTTGAACCGGACTCGCTGTCCGCGCCGCCGCGGCCTGTGTCCATTCCAGACAGAAGGCCGCCTGCTCAACAGCGGCCGCCGTTGGCTTGGGACAACATTTGTTGTTGGGCATTGTGCCCATTCTTTCCGTACCCGTTTCGGGCGTCAAGAAAGGAGGAGGGAGGAGGAGGAGGAGGAGGAGGAGGAGGAGGAGGAGGAGGAGAAAGAGGAGGAGGAGGAGGAGGAGGAGGAGGAGGAGGAGGAGGAGGAGGAGGAGGAGGAGGAGGAGGAGGAGGGAGGAGGAGGAGGAGGAGGAGGAGGAGGAGGAGGAGGAGGAGGAGGAGGAGGGAGGAGGAGGAGGAGGAGGAGGGAGGAGGGAGGAGGGAGGAGGGGCAAGCCGGGTGCGACCGCGCCGTGCCTGCCCCCCTGCCGCTCGCACGCATCCCTCACCACCGCGCCGAGTGATTGCCGAGCCTCCAACCGGGGGTGCCCCCGGGGACCTTGAGATCCGGAAGGACTCCATCGCGTGAGGCGCCGCCAGGAAGGGGGGCTTTGGAGGAAGAGGAGGACGAGGAAGCAGAAGGAGCTTCCCTCACCACCGCGCCGAACTATTGCCGACCCTCCAACTGGGGGTGTCCCCGAGGACCTTGAGATCCGGAAGGACTCCATCGCGTGAGGCGCCACCAGCAAGGGGGGCATTGGAGGAAGAGGAGGACGAGGGAGCAGAAGGGGCTGCCGAGGAGGAGGAGGAGGAGGGCCGTGGAGGCAAGAGGAGGGAGAGGGAGCAGCTGCGAGAGCAGGAGAGGGAGCAGGAGGGGCAGGATGAGCCGAGGACCTCTGCGTTCGCTTCGGAGGGTGGTCTAAGGAGAGCGAGCCGAGTTAGCCAGCGACCAGCCTCGGAGCACTGCCCGGAGCGCTGCTGAATCCGGACGAGGGGAAAGCAGCGGGACAACTTGGGTCCAGAAGCGTGGCCCGCGCTGGGGCGGGAGCACCGTCCTAAACTGCGGAAGCAGGGCACCGATCCTGGAATCCGACCAGCGCTGCAGCGGGAGCGAGCACCTTTTCTGATGGTTCGCGAATATGAAAGGGGCCCTGGGACACACAAATAAATACACACAAATAACAGGATTCCCCATATTTTCCCATATGTCCTGGGTTTTTGTCTTCCCCCCCCCAATTCCCATATTTTTCCATATTTTCCTGGGAGTCGACGATTAATTGTGTCTGTGTGTTTTTCCCCCTCCTGAGAATAAGCTACCAGCAAGCAACAGAAGCGATGACAACAAACAATGTTTGACATAGTGCGTGTGAGGTCGCTGGAGAGGCCGTGCCCGCACTGAACAGCAAGGGAGAAGAGAGGAGAGTAGCGACCATGCTGTGTTACTGTGTGCACTTGCGAAGGGAGAGATGGAGGAGGGAGGTGTGAAAAGGAAGGACGGAGGAGGGAGGAGGGAGGGGCGAGGGCGACGTGGGATAGCGATGCGCTGAGCCAGTGGAAAGGGGGGAGGCGGGAAGAGGAGAGGATACGCAGGAGGAGTAAGGATGACTTTCCAATATTTGCACGCGTACTCCGTCGACTGTAATCATTTCCCCTCTGTGGCCGCAGATTCGTACACAGGCGAACGCAGGGTGCAGGGAGGCACTCGTCGAACTCACCACCGCCACTCTGCCTCGTTCCAAACTCTGCTTGGGGAATAAGCGAGAGACCCCCTGTGCAGGGGGGAAAGCAGGACATCGTCGACCTCCTCCTCCTCCTCCTCCTCCTCCTCCTCCTCCTCCTCCTCCTCCTCCTCCTCCTCCTCCTCCTCCTCTAAAGCGCATAGAGAGAGACAACCAAGCCAAAAAACGTGCGTCTCCTCTCCCCATCCTGCTCCTCCTCCCCCTCCCCCGAGGAGGAGCAGGGCGGGAGAGCGGGGCGGAGGAGGGGGCCGGAGGGGCAAAGACAGAGGGCGCGGGCGGGGGGCGAGGGCCGTGTCGCGCGCGCAGGGCCCGGCGGCGCTCTCCGCGCGGTCGAAGATGAGCAGCGCCCGCGCCTCGCGCGTAGAGGAGGAGGAGTGGGAGGAGGGAGGAGGAGGAGGAGGAGGAGGAGGAGGAGGAGGAGGAGGAGGAGGGGGAGGGGAAAAGAGGGCCCGGAGGGAGGAGGGTCAGGCCGAAGGATCGCGGACTAAACTGCCAGGTCTCCGAGCGGGCCGCCATTGGACAGTCCCTCTGGTGTGTCGCAGCTACGGCTAGGGACTGCCATTGGGGGACACACATTGCTCGGAGCGCAGGAAAAATCGCAGCCTGTTGCTGGTGGAGGGAGGGAGGAGGGCAGGAGGGAGGGAGGAGGGGAGGGAGGAGGGAGGGCGCGGTGTAGGAAGGAGAATGGAGGAGGGCCAGGAGGGAGAGAGCGTGAGGGAGGGGGAGGGAGGGGAGAGGGAGGGGGGGAGAGGAGGGGGAGGAGTGTGATGAGCAGCTGCACCAGGGAAAGGGAAATGAACAAGGAAGAGGGAAAAACAAAGTGACGAGGGGGGAGGAGAGAGACGAGGGGACGGGATGACAGAGAGCAGGACGAGGAGGTAGGATGTAAGAGGAGGAGGCAGAGGACAAGGAGGAGGCGGGAGGAGGAGGCGGGAGGAGGGATGAGGACCACCAGTATCGTCATCCACTTTCTGCGGCATGCCATCGAAGTGATTCCGTTGGGAAAGCTCCTCCTCATCCTCCTTCTCCCCCTCCGCCCACCATCCTCATCCTCCTTCTCACTTCTCCGTTTTTCTCCTCCTCCTCCTCCTCCTCTTCCTCCTCCTCCTGATCATCTTCCTCACCATCACCATCACTGTCACCATCACCATCATCATCACAATCACCATCATCACCACCACCACCACCACAACCACCACCACCACCACCACCACCACCATCATCATCATCATCATCATCATCATCATCACCACCAACCACCACCACCACCATCATCTCATCATCATCATCATCATCATCATCATCATCATCATCAGCATCATCATATCATCATCATCATCATCATCATCAGCATCAGCATCAGCATCATCATCATCATCATCATCATCATCATCATCATCATCATCATCATCGTCATCATCATCATCATTGTCATCATTGTCAGCATCATCATCATCCGCATCATCATCATCATCATCATCATCATCATCATCATCATCATAATCATCATCATCATCGTCATCATCATCATCATCAGCATCAGCATCAGCATCATCATCAGCATCAATAGCAGTATCAGCATCATCATCAGCATCAGCATCAGCATCATCACCATCACCATCATCTTCATCATCATCAGCATCATCATCAGCATCGTCATCACCATCATGATCATCATCATGGTCATCATCATCATCATCATCATCATCATCGTCGTCACCATCAGCATCATCATCATCATCGTCATCAACAGCAGCGTCATCACTACCACCACCATCATCATTACCACCACCACCATCTTCATCATCGTCATCATCATCGTCATCGCCATCATCATCATCATCATCATCATCATCACCATCACCATCATCAACAGCATCATCAGCAGCAGCAGCAATCGTCATCATCACCACCTCCACCACCACCACCATCATCATCATCATCATCATCATCATCGTCATCACCATCATCATCGTCATCGTCATTAACACCACCATCACCACCATCATGATCATCATTAGCATCATCATCACCATCACCATCATCATCATCACCACCATCATAATCATCAGCATCATCATCAGCATCATCATCAGCATCTTCATCGCAATCATCGCAATCATCATAATCGTCACTATCATCATGAGCGCCATCGCAATCGTCGTCGCAGTCGCCGACATCATCATCATCATCATCATCATCATCAGCAGCAGCAGCATCATCAGCACCATCATCATCATCATCATCATCATCATCAGCAGCAGCAGCATTATCGCCATCATCCTTATCACCACCAACACAAACACCACCACCGCCACCACCACCACCATCATCATCATCATCATCATCACCATCATAATCATCAGCAGCATCATCCTCAACAGAAACAGCATCAGCACCATCATCATAATCATCCGTATCATCATCGAAACCACCATCATCATCACAATGATGACAATAACATTCAAAATAAACATCATCTTCTGTTTTGGCGGCAGCGCGCCTCATAAGCGCGCCCAGTGCACAGGTGAGCCACCCAGGCGCTCCAACGCAACGGGGGGAAGACTACGGATCCCGTTCCACCCCTCAGGGCACGTAGGAGGCGCTCACGGCACGTACGGCCCTACACACAAAAACCTGTGCGTGACCGGACCTTTGCTTTCCCTGAGGAGGCCCTCCCCGGCAGAGCTTCGGGGCGGGCAGGATTAACGGGAAGCAGCAGACGGGGGGGCCTGCCAACGAATCGCGTCTTGAGCCCCAATGGCCACGGACACCAGGCGAGGGGCAGACGCAGGCAGCAGGTCTGGCGGAACTTTTGAAGGGCCCCCCGGACAAGGGCCGCTGCGGGGCCCTGGGGAGGCGAACAAAATCCACCCCCTGACTCAAAACTAATCAAGACTCCCTCGACTGGCTGTTACTCCCCACACATCGTGTGCTCCGCAATCATCATCGTGATCATCTCCTGCAACATCACCACCACCAGCAACAACATCAGCAGCATGACCATCATCCTCATCATCATCATCATCATCATCATCATCCTCATCATCATCATCATCATCATCATCATCATCATCATCATCATCATCATCATCACCATCATCATCATCATCATCATCATCATCAACAGCAGCAGCATCAGCATCAGCATCAGCATCAGCGTCATCCTCCACCGCCACCACCACCATCATCATCATCATCACCATCATCATCGCGCAGTCAGCAGCATGATACTCATCATCCGCATCCTCATCATCAGCACAATCATCACCATGATCATCATGATTATCATCATTGCCGTCAGCATCATCAGCACCGTCATTATCATCACAATGATTATCATTATCAACATCATCATCGTCGTCATCATCATCAGCTTCACCATCATCAGGTCAGTAATAGTCTTACTGACGATCAACATCCCTGTCATCACGATCTCTATCATCGTCCTCATCATCATCGTCGTCAACATCATCGTTATCATCATAACCGTCATCATCATCACCATCATCATCCTCATCAGCATCGTCGTCGTCGTCATCACCATCATCATTATCATAATCATCATATAATCATGATGTTATCATCATAACAATGATGAACATGAAAAGAAGAATGCTAATAATAATGAAAATACTAATAATCATCATCATCAGCATCATGATCATCATCACCGTCATCACTAACACCAGCATCACCATCATCATCATCATCACCATTACCATCATCACGCACGATCAGCAGCATGATCCTCATCATACGCATCCTCATCATCAGGACAATCATCATGATGATTATCATCATCATTAGGTCAGTAATCGTCGTCTTGATCATCAACATGCCCAACATTACGCTAAGCATCACTAACATCGTCGCTATCAACCAGAACATCATCATCATCATCATCATCAACAACAACATCATCACTAACATCATCAGCACCATCATCATCATCATCATTATCATCAGCAGCAACATCTCAATCATCATATCCGTAATCGTCAGCACCACCATCACAATCCTCCTTGTCGCCATTGTCACCGTGGTCGTTATCGCAGTCGTCATCCTCATCATAAGTGACATCATCGTCGCCGTCATCATCATCATCCTCATCAACAACATCGTCGTTACCATCGTCATCATCATACGTAACATCGTCATCATCTCCATCATCACCATCACCCTCTATCGTCATCATCATAATCATCATCATCATCATCGTCATCGTCATCATCATCATCATCATCATCATCACCGCCATCACCACCACCGCCACCACCACCCCATCATCATCATCATCATCATCATCATCATCATCATCATCATCCTCATCGTCATTATCACCACCACCATCATCATCAGCAGCAGCATCACCATCATCATCATCATCATCATCATCATCATCATCATCATCATCATGATCAGCATCGTCATCATCATCACATTATCATCATCTCACACGATGATCAGCATGATCCTCATCATACGCATCCTCATCATCTGGACAATCAGCATGATAATCATCATAATCAGCATCAGGTCAGTAATCGTCGTCATGACCATCAACATCACCAACATTACGATCATCATCATCATCATCATCATCATCATCATCATCATCGTCACTATCATCCGAACAATGATCATCATCACCATCACTCTCATCATCAGCACCATCATCATCATCATCATCATCAGCAGCATCCTCATCATCATCATCATCATCATCATCATCATCATCATCATTATCATCTGCAGCATGATCTCAATCATCATATCCGTCATCGTCAGCACCACCATCATAATCCTCCTCGTCGCCATTGTCATCGTCCTCATTATCGTCGTCGTCATCCTCATCATAAGTATCATCATCGCCGTCATCATCATCATCATCATCATCATCATCACCATCATCATTATCACCATCATCACCATCATCACCATCATCACCATCATCATCCTTAGCATCGTCATCGCAGTCGTCAGCAAATCATCATCGTGGTAATCAAAAGTGTCGTCGATGGCACCATCATCGTCATAATAACCATCATCGTCACCATTATGAACATCATCATCCTAATCATCATCAACATCGTCCTCATCATCATCAATAACAACATCAGCATCATCATCAGCATCCTCATCATCGTCATCGTCACCATCATAATCATTATCAGCATCAGCATCATCATTATCATCATCATCATCATCATCATCATCATCATCGTCATCGTCATCGTCATCAGCATCATCATCATCTGCATCATCATCACCATCAGCATCCTGCTCCTCCTCCTCCTGTTCTTCCTCCCTCGTTCACCTCCTCCTCCTCCTCCTCCTCCTCCTCCTCCTCCTCCTTATCCATTGTCATCCTCCTCCTCCTCCTCCTCCTCCTCCTCCTCCTCCTCCTCCTGCTCCTCCACCTCCTCCTGCTCCTCCTTCTGCCCCCTCCCCCCCATCCTCCTCCTCCCCACCCCTCTTCCTGGAGCAACAAGAGCAGCGCCCGCGCCCAGCGTGTGCCCCGCTCGCAGGCGCTGATCGCGGCGTTGAGCGCCCGCACGCTGGGGCGCTCGCCTGCCAGGCAGCCCCCCCCCCCTCCGGGCCCTTCAGCGTTCGGCCCCCGGGAGGCCCCAAGGCCTCCCAGAGTTTGGACTTCGGGGGGCCCCCCACCAGGCCCGGGACCGTCCGAAAACCGGCCCCCGGGGACCAAAGATCGGACTTTTGCGGAGGGGGCCCGCCCTGAAAAAGAGCAGAGCGTCGGATCGCTGGGGCTGCACTGCCCGATCCTCCGCCCGCTCCTCCCTCTCGGCCTTACCCCTCCCCCCCCTGTCCCACCCACCCCCACTCTACACCCTGCGAAATGCTTAAGAAATCATGGGTTAAGAAATTCATAGTCTCAGAATTCAAATAAAAACCCAGAATGTCCATTCAAATCTTAGGATGTACATTGAAACATTAAGAATAATCGAGACTCTGGACGAAAACTTAGGTTTTCTTAAGCATCGCCTAAGGTGTACTATCCCGCCCGCTCTGGCGCTCAGTCCCCCTCCCCTCGTGCTGCTCCTCAACTCCTCAGCACCGAATCAATATGAATACTACTCTCGGCGGCAGCCTTCCGATCCAGCCCGACCCAGCCCGAGCGGGGCAGCTTTCCTCCCACATGCTGTTCTTAACGCGCAAGGCTTCAACTGGAGGTCTGCTCGCAAGGTTGCTTCAACTGGAATGTGTTCGGATGTTCGAAATCCTGCTCCCAGTGCAGCGTTGTGCGCTTTCCTCGCGTCGTTCAGACTGGCGCTCTCGGCACAGCGCGGGCCTGCATTCTGGATCGGAGTCTTTCCTCGTCGTTGTCGCTCCCCTTTCCCCCCCTGGTCTTCCAGCTCCTCTCGCTCCTTCTGCTCCTGCTCCTGCTGTTGCGGTTGTTCCTCCTCCTCATCCTTCTCCTCCTGCTCCTCCTGCTCCTCCTGCTCCTCCTGCTCCTCCTTCCTCATCCTCCTGCTCATCCGCCACCTCCTCCTCCACCTCATCCAACTTTCTGCGTGCGCATAAATCGATGGGGTCAGGTGGGGGGGTCCAGGTCGGTTATGACACCTGTCGGCTGATGCAGAAAAGTCGGCGCAGTGGGAAGGGAATGGGTGGGAAAGGTCGGATGTCAGATATGGTGCGAGCGCACCTACCTTGCCTCTCTCATCTCATCCTGGCCAGCCCCCTACCCTCCCCTGCCCTCCATCCCCGGTCGCTCCCCTGTCATCCCCGCCCCCACAGAAGGAGAGGGGAGCAGGAGAGGAGGAGGCCACTGGCTCTCACCGCTGGTCTTGCCAGGCCCTGAGCAAGCGGTCTCGAAGGTGGGCGCGCAAGCGAGCGCCCGATGTTCATGAAGAAGTGTCGTCGCCTCCGCCGCCGTCGCCGTCGCCGTTGTCGCCTCCTTCTCCTCCTTATGTTCCTCCTTTTCCTTTTCCTCCTCCTCCTCCTTCTCCTCCCTCTCCTTCTCGCCCTCCTCCTTCTCCTCCTCCTCCTCCTCCTGCTCCATCCGATTTCCATTTAAATAACTCCTGCCTGTCGCACCCCCACGCGCATTGGTAGGGCGAACCGGGAGGGGTCCTCACCATGCATGGCCGTGTAATTTGAAATGTGCAGCAGGCTCACGGAACGAGCGCGGATGGTTTTCAAAATGTGGTTTTCGCAATAGCGCCGCGCACATTCGTCTTCTTCCTCTAACGGGTACTGAATTTGGGGGTTCTTGCTTCTGGAATCAGGAATGTGCGTCCGTGTGGCGGCTATGTGGCCGCCGTCGCCGGCCCGTCAATGCCCATGGTTTGGGTCTATGTGGCCGCCGTCGCCGTCCAATCGCCGCCCGTCGCCACCTCGTCGCAGCCGAGAGTGTACAACAAAGATCCCACCACATATGTTGCACAACATGGACTTTATTTTCTGCAAGAGTGTTGGGCTATACCCCCACCGTCCCCAGACTTTACGATTCTGCCCCATCACCCATCCGAAATATGAACTCAGACCAACCCAGACAAGCCCTTTTTCGCCCCCCATCATCGTTTACTAAAAACTATGCGCGCACACTCGTTCATCAACAACCATCAGTGTTCAACTGTTCCTTGCAAAAAATGGGACGATGAGCACACGCGCGCGTCGTCGCGCGCACACGCCGGAATCCTTCAAAACCCTTACCGGGCTTACGGGATCGGAAATCAAGCGCCACGAAAACAACGAAAAAACATGGTTTTGCAACATCTGGTTTGAAAGCATTGCCTTCGCGCTACTGCGAGCTGTCAAGAAAATCATGTGTTTATTCAACACGTCCGTGAAATACTATCAAACGTGCCTCTCGCGCACGAAAGTCGAAACCGTTCGAAAGCATATGCGCACGTGCTGTCGCAAGAATCCATTGCAAAAAGACGAGACAAAATGCGCGCGTCACGCGCGCATGCCGAATTTCGGTTTTTTTGAAGAGGAACAAAAAGAATAATAAAGACGGAAGAAAAAAAACACACAGGTTCCGAAAAGATTTCAAAATCGAGCACCCCGGAAAGAATCAAAAAACATGGTCTTGCAACACAAGTTTTCAAAACACAAAACTGCAATCGCGCTTTGGCGAGCTCTTGAAACAGTGTCCAACATGTCCATCTAAAGTCGGCCAAACGGGGTTTCGCGCCGCGTGTCGAAATCATTCGAACGCCTTTGCGCGCGTACCGGAAGGGTACGGTCCCTGTTCAATAATACCATGCGGGCCAGTAGCGCCCGCTGGCCGCGCGCGCATGTCAAACTCCTTCCAAAGCCTTCATCAGCGGCGCACGGACGCCGGATTCGGCGCGATCAGCATCGGCGCTGTCATTCGTCTCGCCGTCGTCATTGTCATCATCTTCACCACCATCGCTAATACCATCATGGTGTCTACCTTCGTCGAGGTTGCCACAATACCGTGCCCGCCCGAGTCGCCGATTCGCACTGATCTGCCCGCTGGGAAATGCCCAACGTTCAGCTCCACCGCGGCCGCGTCGGTCGCGCCAAACTACCTGGACGCTGCCCGCGCGATCATGCGCGAGCTAGCGCGGCCGCAAAAATGCACCAGTCAACACCAAGCACGCATCGCAATCACCGCCGCATTGGTTTTGCAAACCAAGTTGCGGGTGTGTGGGTTTGGTGAATGCGCGAGCTGTGGAGTTGACAACCCACTTAGATTCCCCTTTCTCAAAAATATGTTCGACTACCCCCCCCCTGGGATTATCCGTTCCGAATTTCGTATTGCAGCTTACACATGTGTGTGCCCCGACCGTCCATCCTAAATAGGAACTCGTGTCATCCCAGCCGAGCCTGTATCGATCCCCCCCGCCATCCTCTGCAACAAAAAATGCGCGCATCATTTGCAAAGATTTAACACATCCGTCCAAAAAAAATTGGGCGTCGTACGGAATTCAAAATCGAGCATCGCGAAGGCTTTTATTTATATACATATATATATATATAAAATAAATAAATAAATCAGTTTTCAATCGAAAAGGCCTGCGCTCGCACTCTTGCGAACTTTTAGGAAAACCAAAGACTTTCTAACATTGTCATACAAATCTGCCAAATGGGTCTCTCGCGCCTCATGCCGAAATCATTCGTAAGCCCTTGCGCGCGTGCTGGTTTCACGACCCGTGTCAAATAATACCATGCGGGCCACTCTCGCGTGTCGGCCGCGCGCGCATGTCGAATCCCTTCCAGAACCTGCATCACCGACGCGAGGACGCCGTCATCGTCGTCGGCATGATCAGCATCGGCGCCGTTACTGGTCGTGCAATCCTCGTTGTCAACATCGTCGACAGCATCGCTACTACAATCATCGTGTCTACCGTTGACGACCTTGCCATGATACCGCGTTCGCGTTCGCGTTGGTCGCGCCAAACTAATTGGCCGCCGCGCGCGCGAGCATGCGCGGGCTAGCGCGGCCGCAAAGATGCACCAACCAATACCAAGCACTCATCGCAATCGCCTCCGCATAAGTTGTGCAAACCAAGTTGCGGGTGGGTGGGTGGGAAGATTGAGCGAGCAGTGGAGTTGACAACTTGGAGTTCGGCAGGGTGAATTGCACCGCATATATTGTAACACGACGATTGCACCGCACAGAATGTACCGCATAGATTGCGCAATTTAGATTGCACCACACGGGTTGCATCACGTCCATTGCACCACACGGGCTTACACTATACATATATATATACATACATACATACATACATATTTACATACATACATAGACACGCATCAATATGTATATATGTATATACACAAACATACACACATGCATACATACATACATACGTACGTACATATATACATACATGCATACATACATTCATACATACATACATACCTACATACATACATACATACATACATACATATATACATACATGCATGCATGCATACATACACATATACATACATATACATACATACATACATACATACATACATACACACATACATACATACATACATACATACATACATAAAACATACATACATACGTACGTGCATATGTACATATATATATATACATACATACATGCATACACCTATACCCATACATACACATGCATATATGCATGCATACACACATACTCCCCTCGAAAAGGGAAACATAATAAACACCCCCTTGGGGCTGGGAGAATCGACCTCTCTGGGGATATTGTAATTAACATATCCCGCCCCGTCGTTCATTTTATAGATGACGCATTCCACCCCAGCCAGGCCAGGTACGACCCTGCCCACCATCCGTCTTCTGCAACGAAATACGATGCGACCGCACGCGTGTATCAAAAACTAGCCACTTGCAAAAATCCATTGCAAAAAAAACAGGACGACATGCACACGCGCGTATCGTCACGCGCGCATGCCGACACATCCAAAACCGTGGGTGTCGTATGGGTTTCAACATCGAGTACCCCGAAACACATAACATTAGCCTGGCGAACAACCGAACCATATGCAATTGTGAGTACCGCAATTGTGGGTATCGTCTTCCGTGGAGCTCCCTCTGGGGCCACGAAGCGCTGCACTGGGCAGAAGAATCGCATGCGAGTTCCGCCACTGAGACCTTCGATTGAGTTCCCTATGGGGCCACAAAACGCTGTACTGGGCGCAGGAACCGCATTCAAGTTCCGCCACTGGGACCTTCGATTGAGTTCCTTATGGGGCCACGAAACGCTGTACTGGGCGCAGGAACCGCATTCGAGTTCCGCCACTGGGACTTCCGATGGGGCTCCTTCTGGGACCACGAAACGCTACACTGGGCGCAGGAATCGCATGCGGACTGCGCCACTGGCACCTTCGGTGGAGCCCCCCCTGGGACTCCACAAAGCACTGCATTGGGCGCGGGAATCGCATGCGGACTGTGCCACTGGGACCTTCGGTAGAGGCCCCTCTGGGGCCACGAAACGCTGCAATGGGCCCAGAAACCGCATGCGGACTGCGCCACTGGGACCTTCGGTGGAGTTCCATTGGGGCAACAACGCACTGCACCAGGCGCAAAAATCGCATGCGGACTGTGCCACTGAGACCTTCGGTGGAGCTCCCTCTGGGGCCACGAAACGCCGCAGTGCCCGCAGGAACCGCGTGCGGACTGCGCCACTGGGACATACGGTGGAGCTCCCTCTGGGGCCACGAAACGCTGCAGTGGGCGCAAGAACCGCATGCGAACTGCGCCGCTGGATCCTTCGGTGGAGCTCCCTCTGGGGCCACGAAACGCTGCAGTGGGCGCAAGAACCGCATGCGGACTGCGCCACTGGGACTTTCGGTGGAGCTCCCTCTGGGGCCTCGAAACGCTGCACGGGGCGCAAGAACCGCATGCGGACTGCGCCACTGGGACCTTCGGTGGAGCTCCCTCTGGGGCCACGAAACGCTGTACTGAGACGCACGGAAACTGCGGAGGAGGGAGGAGGAGGAGGAGAGGAGGAGAGGAGAAGAGGAGGAACGCGGAGCGTTCTCTTCAAAACGAAGACCCAACACCACAGGATGGTTTGGAAAAACATGACGTTGCACACACCTGTCTATATTTCTGACATGTAAAAACACAAGCTGCACGCTTGTGCAAAACAACATGAATCATCAAAGGCGGCCTACCGGGACAGCCGCGCGCGCATGTCAACATCATTCGGATGCCCTTGTGCGCGTGCTGGCGGCCACGTTCCGTGTCAAACAATACCATGCGGGCCACTAGAGCGCCCGTCGGCCGCGCGCACATCGAAATCTGTCCAAAACCTTGATCACCGACGCACGGACACCACCATCGTCACCAGCGTGATAAGCATCGGCGTCGTCGTTGGCCTGACCGTCGTCGTTGCACACGCTAGCGCGGATGCAACGACGCGCCAACCAGCGCCAAGCAGACAGCGGGTGGATGGGTAGAATGATTGCACGAGCAGTGGAATTGACCAGTTCAAGTCCGGCACGGTAAAGTGCACGATTTAGATTCTCCTTTCTAAAAAGAGAGTAGACTCTGCCCCCCCGGCGTTATCGGTCTCCCTTTCGGGTATGTAAATCATATATGGTTATGACCACATGTCCGTCTTAAAAATGGATTTACACTATCCCCGGGGTGCTGGTATCGAACCCCTCTGAGGTTCCTTTGTAAGGAAAAATACGCGGGGGCATTTCTTGTTCTAACATAACACTTGTTCACGAATCCTTTCCAAAAAATGGGACGAAGTGCACACGCGCGCGCTGTCGCGCGCGCATGCCGAAGTCCTCCAAATATTTTCGGTGTCGGCGACAACGACGGAAACGACCACGACGCCAAAGAGGACGACGACGACGAACACGTTTGAGGAAAGACAGAGGACGACGTAATCGATGACTCGGGAGGAGGGACGACGACGACGACGACGCAAGAGCGCGCGCGCACGCTTTTGTTGGAAATCCGTGTTGCGAAACCTTGTGTTCGTGTAGGTTTTTTTGACACACGATGTTGAAATCCTTCCGAAACCGATGGGTTTAAAAGGATGTCGGCATACGGGCGCGACGACGCGCGCGTCCGCATTTCGTCCGAGTTTTTGCAAAGGATTCTCGCGACGTCGTCGTCGTCCGTCGTAGGCGTCTCGTCGTCGTCCCTCCTATTTCGTCCGTCTCCGTCGTCGTCGTCGTCGGCGTCGTCGTGGTCGTGGTGCGTGTTGCTCTGCTCGGGATTCTGTTTCCCTTATGCAGTGACCACCCACTTGGCTTGCCAGGCATTGCACGCCGCCTGGCTGTCCGTCCGTCCGTCTGTCTGTCTGTCTTCCCGGCTCTCTGAGCCGCGGCGCTTTGAGCTTCTTAGCTCGGGGACGCGTCGGCCACCGCCGCCCTCTCCCTTGTCGGTGGCCCTGACGAGGTTGGGGGAGAGGGTGCCGAAACGCGCCCAGAGTCCAGCAAGGCATGAGGGTGCAAACCCGACTTGTCTGGCTGATGCTCTGGGGGGGCCTGTGCTCAGGGGAGGCTGCAGCACCGCTCAACGATGTGCTGTTTAACCGAACCTGCAGGGTGGGCCCTTTCCCAAATCCGTGCTTCGGTGCGGATCGTAAGCGCGCCTCGTCTCCGTCGTCGTCGTCGTCGGCGTCGTCGTGGTCGTGGTGCGTGTTGCTCTGCTCGGGATTCTGTTTCCCTTATGCAGTGACCACCACCACCACCCACCTATTTCGTCGCCGTCGTCGTCGACGTCGTCGTTGTCATCGTCGTCGTCTTCCCTCCTCCCTCCTCGTCGTCGTCGGCGTCGCCTCGTCGCCGTCCTCCCTCCTCCCTCGTCGTTGTCGTCGTTGTCGTCGTTGTCGCCGTTGTCGCCGTCGTCGTCCTCCCTCCTCCCTCGTCGTCGTCTTCGTTGGCGACGTCGTCGTCGTCTTCGTCGTCGTCGTCGGCGTCAGCATCGTCGTCGGCTTCGTCGTCGTCGACGTCGGCGTCGTCGTCGTCGCCGCCGTCGTCGTCGTCGGCCTTCTGCTTCTCCGGCCTTCTCGGGGCGCTCTTGAGGCGCCCCCGAGGGCTCCAAGACGACCCCGGAGCGATATCTGCGCTCGGTCCCGGAGCTCTCGGCCGCAGCACGTAGATCCCGGAGCTCTTTCCCCCCCCCCCTCTGGAGGAACCCCGAGGGCTCCAAGACGTCCCCGGTCGCGCCAAACTAGCTGGCCGCTGCGCGCGCGAGCATGCGCGGTCTAGCGCGGCCGCAGAGATGCACCAGCCAACACCCAGCATTCATCGCAATCGTTCCTGCATGGATTTTGCAAACCAAGTTGCGGGTGGGTGGGTGGGATGATTGCGCGAGCAGTGGAGTTGACAACTTCAAGCTCGGCAAGCGAATTGCAAGAATGGACTCTACCCCTCCCCCCGGAATTAACGGGCCACCTTGTCGCATTGCAATTTCTATATGATTTTGCCCCATCGTCCATCCTACTTGTGAACTCATACTATCCCAGCCAAACCGGCATCGCCCCCCCCGCCATCCTCTACAAAAAACTATGCGCGCACACGCGTTCATCAAAAATCACAAGTTCCCACGAATCCCTTGCAAAAAAACGGGACGAAGTGCACACGCGCGCGTCGTCGCGCGCGCATGCCGAAATCCGTCGAAAACCTTCGATTCGAAAAATTGTCAAAATCGAGTTTCCAAAAAAAACATACAAATGAACAGGGTTTCGCAACACTGACTTGCTTTAAAAATTTGCGCGCGCTCTTGCAAAATCATCAAAAAAATTGTTCAAGGTTTTCAAGACATACTACCAAACGAGCTTCGCACGCGCGCATGTCGAAATCTTTCGAACGCCCTTGCGCGCGTGCCATCGCGAGAATCCTCTGCAAAAAACTAGACGAAGTGTGCACGCGCGCGTCGTCGCGCGCGCATGCCGAAATCCTTCAAAAACCTTCGGTTCTGGAAGTATTTCAACATCGAGTGTCCAAAAAAAACACAAAACACATGGTTTCGCAACACGGCTTTTCAACAAAAGCGTGCGCGCGCGCTCTTGCGTCGTCGTCGTCGTCGCCGTCCTCCCTCCTCCCTCGTCGTCGTCGTCGTCGTCGTCGCCGTCCTCGTCCTCTGTTTTTCCTCGTCGTCATCGTCGTCTTGGCGTCGTGGTCGTTTCCGTCGTCGTTGTCGCCGTGATCGTCCTCCCTCGTCGTCTTCATCGGCGTTTCCTCGTTGTCCCTAGTATTTCGTCGCCATCGTCGTCGTCGTCGTTTTCCCTCCTCCCTCGTCGTTGTCGTCGTCGGCGTCGCCGTCCTCCCTCCTTCTTCGTCATTCGCGTCGTCGCCGTCCTCCCTCCTCCCTCGTCGTTGTCGTCGTTGCCGCCGTCGTCGTCCTCCCTCCTCCCTCGTCGTCGTCGTCTTCGTTGGCGACGTCGTCATCGTCATCGTCGTCTTCGTCGTCGTCGGCGTCGTCGTCGGCGTCGTCGTCGTCGTTGTCATCGTCGTCGTTGTCGGCGTCGGCGTCGTCGTCGGTGTTGTCGTCGTCGTCGTTGTCGGCGTCGTCGAAGTCGTTGGAGACGCCGTCGGTGTCGTCGTAGTCGTTGTCGGCGTCGTCGTCGTCGTTGTCGCTGTCGTCGTCGGCGTCGGTGTCGCTGCCAAGTGCCATTTGGCACCCACCGCCACGGTCTTAAGAGGTTTTGCAAACCAAGTTGAAGGTGGGTGGGTGGATGTTTGCGCGAGCAGTGGAATGGACGACTCAGTGAGAACAGAAATCACTTGCAGCAAGTAGATTCCCCCACACGTATTGCACAGCACAGATCGCACAATCCATGTTGCAGCTGCTAATTTCCGCCAGGCCAATTGCACCGCGCAGGTTGCACCACATACATTGCACCACACAGGTTGCGCACCGCATAAACTCCACACCATCGTTTGCACAACATATATTGCGCAACATGGATTGCACAACCCATATTGCACGACCACCACATACACTGCACCACCTAGGTTGCACGATATGCGCTGCACCACATAGGGTGCGCATCACATAGATTGCACGACACAATTTGAACCAACGATACTGCTCATCACAGATTGCACAACATGGTTTGAGCCATCTATTATCCAAGAAAATGATATACCACCCCCGCCCCCCAGAATTATCGGTTCGCCATTTTGTGTTGCATTGTACATATGATTGTGCCCCACCTCTCGTTCTAAAGATGAACTCATACCATCCCAGCCAAGCCGGTATCGACTGGCCCCGTCCATTGCCAAAAAAAACCGTCGCGCAAACTCGCTCACCACAAATCAGGACTTGTCCAGATCCCTGGCGAAAAGCAGGACGAAAACGAAAAGAGCACGTGCGTGTTGACGCGCGCGCATCCCGAAATCTGTCAAAAAAACCGTGGGTTTCGCACGGACGTCAAAACCGAGGGTCCCGAAGCCCCCAAAAAACATGGTTTTGCAACTGGACGTTTCAGCACAATTTGCGCGCGGGCTTTTGCGGATTCTACGGGAAACCATTCGTGTTTCAGCATGTTGATCAAAGGCGACCAAACGGGTCACTCGCGCGCGCATGTCGCAATCACTCGAGCGCCCTTGCGCGCGTGCTGGGGACACGATCCGTGTCAAAAATGCCATGCGGGCCACCAGCGCCCGTCGGCCGCGCGCGCACGTCGAAATTCATTCAAAACTTTCATCACCGACGCGTGGACACCATCATCACCACCAGCGTGATCAGCATCGGCGTCGTCATTGGCCATGCCGTCGTCATCCTCATCGTCTTCACTAGCATCCCTACTGTCATCGTTGTGTCTGCCCTTGTCGACGTCGCCATGGTACCGCGCCCGCCCGATCCACCGCCTCGCACCGAAGTGCCCGCGCGCCAGCGCGGCCTGCAAGACGCGCTGAGAAATCCCCAGCGGTCAGCACCACCGCGGCCGCTTCGATCACGCCAGACTAGCTGGCCGCTCTGCGCTCGAGCCTGCGCGCGCTAGCGCGGATGCAGCGATGCGCCAGCCAACGCCAAGCAGCCATCGCAATCGCCGTCGCTTGGGCCTTGCACGTCAAGTTGCAGGTGAGTGGGTGGGATGATTGCGCGAGCAGTGGAGCTCACAACTTCACATTCGGCAGGGCGATCTGCACCACATTGAGTGTACCACATAGGCTGCTCCACAAACATTGCACAACATGGATTGTACAGCATCGATTGCATAACATGAAAATGCCCAACACGCATTGCACCGCAGAAACTGCACCACATAGCTTGTTCCGTGCAGCTTGCACCACCTACACTGCTGGAAACACCACACCTGTCTGGGGCCTACGCTGGCCAACAAACTTGCAACCGTTTCACGGGTAGAGGGCGGGACGTTTTCAAAACATGATGATCGTCTCCGCGCCGCGCATATTCGTCTTATAAGCTTGCAAACGGCTTCACGGGTGTAGAGCGGGTCGTTCTCAAAGTGTGGCTCTTGCCCTCGCGCCGTGCGCACTCCGCCGAAAGTTCGCGATAGCACGGATATAAAAAAACAAATTAGCGCGCCGCGCACATTCGTCATAAGAGTCTGCAGCCGCTTCAAGGATGGAGGGCGGCTGCTCTTCAAAGTGTGGCTATCGCCTGGGCGCCGCGCACATTCATTCGTCTTGAAAGTTCGGAGCTGCTTCAAGGATTCGTGCGGTCGACGTCCCGGGAAGGGCATTATGGCACGATTTAGGGTTGCTATGGCCCAACAGTCATGCTGAATCGCGGTGTCGGAATCTCAGGAAAGACGCAACAGCCACGTTAATCTCGCGGCGCTGAAGACCCAAGAATACTGCATGGGCAGAATTGAAGATTCTCAGACGGTTGTCTTCCCATGTGGCACTTCTCGTAATGAAAACACATGCTTGTAAAGCATTATGGAAAGGTAACTTGGGGGAGGGTTTAGAGCAAAATCGTTGATGCGTCTTGGGTTTACACAGGTCCTTCTCCTCCTCCTCCTCCTCCTCCACCTCCCTCCTCATCATCATTATCATCCTCATCATCATCATCATCATCATCACCATCATCGTCGTCATCATAATCATCATCATCATCAGCAGCAGCATCAGCATCATAATCATCATCATCAGCAGCAGCATCAGCATCAGCATCAGCATAAGCATCAGCATCAGCATCAGCATCATCATCATCAGCATCAGCATCAGCATCAGCATCATCATCATCATCATCATCATCATCATCATCATCATCATCATCATCATCATCATCATCATCATCATCCGCCTCCGCCTCCGCCTCCACCTCCTCCTCCGCCTCCTCCTCCTCCTCCTCCTCCTCCTCCTCCTGATCCTCCTCATCCTCCTCCTCGTCCCTCCCTCCCTCCCTCCCTCCCTCTCCCCCTCTCTCCCTCGCTGCCTCCCTCTGGACCGCCCTGATGGCCTCCATCTCCTTTGCTGTTCCTTCAAGTGGGCTGCCCAGACGCTCCCCCGATGCCCATCCCGGGGGCGTCGTCGCCAAGGAGGTGCAGAGAGGCGGCCCAGCGCAGCGGCATGGGCCCGCACGGCGCTACAATTCTGGCACGACGGGGATGGCGGAGTCCCGCGGCACTTCGGCATCACCCGACCGTATGGTGGCACACGAGGTCGCTCACAAAAGGAAGCCATGCAAGCGGCCCGCCGTAACACTTGAGCCCAGGGGGAGGCAGGAGAGGAAGGGCGTCGAGAAACAAAACAAAACAGAAACAGAATGTTGGGCGGAATGGGCTCCAAACAGTCTCTAGCAACGTCTGCTGTGCAATGTATATGGTGCGATATTCCCCAATCAGAGCTTGCATCTGTAGGGGTCCTAGCGGATTCACATGGTTAAGTAAGCTTTGCCGCCGATTTCCGCGGCCCGCCCGGGTGCCCAATTGCCCGGGTGCCCAGGTGCCCAGGTGCCGTGGTGCCCAGGTGCCGTGGTGCCCAGGTGCCCAGGTGCCCGGGTGACCCAGTGCCTGGGTGCCCGGGTGCCCGGGTGCCTTATAGCCCTATTGCCCTATAGCCCTAGAGCCCTATAGCTCTATAGCCCTAGAGCCCTACAGCCCTATAGCCCTAGAGCCCATATAGCCCTATAACCATATAACTCTATAACCCAATAACCCTGAAGCGCTATAGCCCAATAGCCCTGTAGCCCTATAGCCTGATTGCCTTATAGCCCAATAGCCCTGTAACCCAATAGCCCTGTAGCCCTATAGCCCCATAGCCCTATAGACTCATAGCCCTATAGCCCTATAGCCCCATAGCCCCATAGTCCCAGAGCCCCAGAGCCCCATAGCACTATAGCCCTACAGCCCTACAGCCCTATAGCCCTATGGCCCTATAGCCCTATAGCCCTATAGACCTGTAGACCTGTGGCTCTATGGCCCTATAACCCTATAGTTCCATAGCCCTATAGCCCCATAGCCCCATCGCCCTATAGCCCAATAGCCCCATGGCCCTAGCCCTAAAATGACTTCGATTGGGATTCTTATCTGGTCTCATATATTATGTAATCTACGTGGTGCAATCTAGGTGGTGCTATCTACGTGGTACAATAAATATCGCAATTACAGATTGTGCAAGTCGATGTGGTGCAATATATGTAATGCGAAATGCGGTGTGCAGTGTATGCGGAACAACCTTGGTGGCGCAATGTATGTGTCTCAATCTACGTTCTGTAATCTATGCGGTGCAATGCATGTCGTGCAAACTATGTGGCGCGATGTAGGTTTGCAGTACCTGTTGTACAATATAGGTTGTGTAGCATAGGTCTTGTGCTTCCGACGGAGCGTCCCCGTCCCCCCCCCCAGCACCCCCCTCAACGCGCCTCCAAAATCCCCGTCCCCCCCTCTCGCCTGGCCCGGAACTCGAGCTTCAAAACTGCCACCCCCGACTCGGGAGCGGCCAAGAGGGGGGGGTCCAAGAGCGGGGGGTGCAAATCATGACCGGCGGCATGTGCGCGGCCCAGCGGGGGGGCCAGGGACGTAATGAAGTGAGAAGAGGCGCCATGAAATCTGGGGAGATATCATGGCCCACGCCATGATATCCACCCCCCCCTAGTCATCACCCCCCTCTTTTCCGCCCCCGACCGACGGCACGCGCCCCACCCACCCCCCTCCACCCCGGAAACACCCGGCATGTGCTGCGCCGCGCCCCGGAGGGAGCCGCTGACAGCGTCAGCGGAGAAGCCTGCACGGCGCCGGCCTGGGCGCGGCACCTCGCGCTGCCGTGGGCGAGAACCTGCACTGCCGCAGGGTAGCAGCAGTGCAGGAGGAGAAGGAGGAGGAGGAGGAGGAGGGAGGAGGAGGAGGAGGTGGAAGGAGGGGGGGGGGAGGAGTGGGGAGGAGTCGGAGGGGGGAGGAGGAGGAGGAGGAGGAGGGGAGGAGGAGGAGGAGGAGGAGGAGGAGGAGAAGAGGAGGAGAAGAGGAGGAGGAGGGCGTGAGAGGCCATGCTCGGCAAATCTTGAGAGAAGGCTTTGCTCTCGGAGGCGGCCAGGGGGTCTGGACGGGACGGGCCCCGTCAAACAAATCAGAGCGCGGGGACAAGAGCAAATCCGCCCAAAACTGGTCCTCGGACCCCCTCTGGTGCAGGTTTTCACCCCAGATCCGTTTCGACAGTCCCAGGGCCAAAAACCGACCCTGCAGGCCAAAACCTACAAAAAACCTTCCCGAACCCAGCAGCCCGAACCTCGCTCCCCCTTCCTGCGCGCCGGGACCAGTGCTGGGCCACCGCAGACCCCCAGCCGG